>QGSO01000243.1:863182-1246723 GCA_011037825.1 Carya cathayensis | reverse complement strand
TTCTTCATTTCTGGGTTCCCACGCATTTTCCCCCCCACCCCCCCTCCCGAAAAATTTGCCCACGCGTTCTCCCCCCCCCCCCCCGGCCCGGCTCTTTTCCTGTCGCCGGCCTGAACCTCTGGCCAGCCGCACCTGAAAAATCATATGGAACCGTGAGGAGCCATCACTCCTGCACCGTTGGCTACATCATTCCGACACATTGTAAGGTAAATTCATCCGGGTTCATCATTTCCTAACAAGGGTCACGGTGGGTCATACAAATCTGAGCAGATCACCTGGGAGAAGGTGAACGGGTCCACTATCAACGGCGGTATCAGTCCATTCAATGTTGTAAAAACCAAGTGTTGCGACGACAAGGACCGTAAGTCCGTCATCGACTGTAAGTCCATCTTCAACCGTCGATTAAAGGAAAGATTTTTGTGGGACTTTGAAGCTTTTGTTATTATCTTTAGTATGTTTATGAATTTTATATTTGTTGGATCTAAAAATTTGGGTCTGTCGGAGAGCTGGATGTTTTGGTAGAGTGATGAATGGGAAATTATACGAGTTTCGGTTAATAATTGTAAGCTACGGTTTGGTTCATGTTTTAAAAATTTGGTGATTCCCTTGTTGGTTGAAGTTAATTGTCTTAGCTGCATGGATGTAGACACACGAAGCAAAGTTACTTGTAAATTCTGAAACTATGCCCACATACTTGCAAATCCTGTTTTCGTTAGTAGTAAACCATTTCACTGCACATTCTTCATGGACAATATTAGTCGAAACAAAATTATTTGTTATTAAGACCCCTTTTAAATTACACGCTTTGGGCTGGGTTTTAGATCCAATACTCATCATTCTGTTTAGCGTATGTTGTATAGCCGAAATTTGGATTCATTAGCTGTAGCCATTATGTATCCAGCATTCACAAAAGTTTTGAACCAATTTGCCCGTAACCATTGATATTCTGTTATTTGAACCTAGTGTAGGTTGAGGTTAATAATGCTGATATGATTTTCTTGTTCCCAATACTTAGTAAAACAAAGCGTGATGGGCGAAGAGGAAGAACATAGTCCACCTAGGCCTTCTATGTCGAGGGGCAAGACCCATGTATGATACAATGTGCTTATTTTATCTATCGCGTTGTCATATATTGTTAAATTTAGTTAATATATTGTTTATTTGTATATGTTAGGGATATTGGGGTACTGATAAGAATTTTAACCCGGCATATATGATGCCTCCAAATACATGGTCAATTCCATATCCATATGGTTGGGGTAGCGAGGTAAAGTTATTTGACGTATCCCTATATATATATATTTCCTTCTTGCGTGGGTTTCAGTTATTCTAACACGGTGGGTAATTGTAGTATGTTGCAATGCCACCCTTTGAACCAACCATGACATCCGCTTCGTTGATTAATCCGGATGACGAAAGACAACACTTCGGTACGACCCAGGTAGTTCACTACCCAACCTCTCACAAGAGATAATATTTTAGAAGTTTTCTTATAACGTGCGTGGTACGAGAATATTAAGTCCTTAATTATAATTGCAGTCCTTTCGACCAACCATGCAATTTCCGCCGCCGACTAACCTAGTTGAGTTGAGACGAGGCAACGATAGAACCCATGTAGCCCACTTCAGTCTCTCTATCAATTGTTAGCACTTTTTTAAAATTTTTATAACATGCGTGCGGGGAACCAAAATTTAAAAAGACTGAATTACCATTTCCAGTCATTTGGACCAACCATGCCATTCCCGCGACCAAGTATTCCAGTTGAGAAGACACAAGGCGACGATACAACCCAGGTACGCCACATTTGAGTCTATCTATAATTTTCGTACCATTGGATTACAATTTTTGTAACATGCGAAAGGTGGGAATCTGAAATTCTAAAACACCGTGTAATTGCAGTGGTTCATTCCAACCATGCCATTCCCGCCGCAAAGAAATCCAATTGAGTTCAGACGAGGCGACGATACAACCCAGGTAGCCCACTTGACTCCCTTTTTCATGTTCTTTGTTGTACCTCCGTATTTTCCTTACTGAATAACACAGTAAGGAAAATACAGCATTCAGCAATGCCACAATGCGGACCAAGTGCTCCCTACCCACATTGCGCAAGTGAAAAGAATGTTAGAGGTATGGTTTTAACCATAGGGGTTAACATCATATGTATATAATATATTTTGCCTAGATCCTAACCTTTAACCCGCCATTGTCAGAAAGTTCACCTGCTGAAAGTATATCCACAGATGCGGAGGGGATAAATGAAGTATCAGATCATGATGATAAAGTTGACCCTCCAAAAGCTGGTATGACATTTGCTACTGATAAAGAGGTTTTATTATATTACAAACGATATGCCAAACAACAAGGCTTTGGTGTTATTATAAAAAGGACAAAGAGGGATCTAGATGGGAATCCCAAGTATGTCACGATTGGTTGTACACGGGGGGGCAGGTATTATCCGAGCCATAGTAATTTATCAAAGCCACGACCAACCACAAAAACGGATTGTAAGGCGAAGGTAAATGCTCGCTATGTGAATAGGGAATGGAAGTTGACTACTGTTGATTTGCTACACAATCATAGTAATGTTAGCCCACAAAAATCTAGATTTTTTAGATCTCACAAATGTTTGGATGAATACAGTCAGAGGATGCTCGACTTGAATGACAGAGCGGGTATTCGGATGAATAAAAATTTTCATGCACTTGTGACTGAAGCGGGGGGGTTTGAGAATTTAGAATTCCAAGAGAAGGATTGTAGGAATTTTATTGACAAATCTAGACATTTAAGAATGGGCAAAGGAGGTGGTGAAACACTGAATGACTACTTTAAGAAAATGAGGAAATTGAATGATGGCTTTGTGTCCGTCATGGATGTGGATGACGACTTTAGAGTCCGGAATGTGTTTTGGGCTGACGCCCGAAGTCGAGGGGCATATGAGTTTTTTGGAGACGTTGTCACGTTCGTTACGACATACCTAACAAATAGGTACGGAATGCCATTCGCTCCCTTCGTTGGTGTCAACCATCATGGACAGTCCATACTGTTAGGGGCTGCCTTGATTTCTTTCGAGGATACAAGTACGTTCGTTTGGTTGTTTGAAGCCTGGTTAGAATGCATGAATGGACGGGCACCCCAAGCGATCATTACGGACCAAGACCGGGCAATGAAAAATGCCATTGCCCGTGTATTCCCGCAAACGCGGCATAGATAATGTCTCTGGCATATTATGCGTAAACTGCCGGAGAAATTGGGATCCCACTCAGAGTATGACACAGGGTTGAAGGCTACGTTTCAGCAGGCAATCTATGATACACACACTGCCGAAGAATTTGAGGAGAAGTGGGGCCAGCTAATTCATGGGTATGACCTTACTGAGAATGCGTGGTTGCAAGGGTTGTATGCTGAGAGGTCATTTTGGGTACCAGTTTACTTGAAATCTGTATTCTGGGCTGGTATGAGCACTACCCAGCGTTCTGAAAGCATGAACGCCTTCCGGTACGACATTAAAAGAATTTGTTGATCAATTCGACAATGCTTTGAGGAAGAAGGTGGAGACAGAGACGGCGGCTGATTTCCAATCGTGTAACCAAACAATCCCTTGTGTATCCCCATTCACAATTGAGAGGCAGTTTCAATCATTATACACGAATGCAAAATTTAAAGAGGTCCAATCTGAGGTTTGGGGGATGCTTTTATGTAACCCATCACTTGTTAGCACACAAGGTAGCATTTCCACTTTCGATGTTGTCGAAGAAATTTCTACGCCTGATGGACGTACGAAAATTGTGAAATACATAGTTTACTTGAATGAAGAGGAATTGGAAGTGAAATGCACTTGTGCACTTTTTGAGATGAGGGGGATCATCTGTAGGCATGCATTTAAAGTCTGTCAGATGAAGTACATTCATCAGCTACCAGATAAATATGTGTTGGATAGATGGAGGAAAGATGTAAAGAGATCTTACACTGTCGTTAAGAGTAGCTTTGACGATTGTCGGCTCAATCCAAACGCACGGCTGCATGATATTGTTGTTAAGAGATTAATGAGATTTTCTACACGTGTACCATGGAATGATAATTATGTGAATTCATTCTTTCATGTTTTGGATGAGTTTGAACAGAAGACAATAGGATTACAGCTTGATGACTGTTCTAACAAGTTGAAAGAGAGTGTAGATGCCGATAGGGGTAAGAAAATATTAAGTTCACACGTTGTAAAGAGGAAAGGGAGACCGCCAACTCGAAGAAGGGTACCAATGGTATAGAAGGCTGCAAAGAAGCGAAAGAAGAAACAAGTTTTATATTTTCAATCACTGAATTACTTCTGTACATATTTGATTGGACTATAGTATGTTTGCTAATAATATTTGTTATTCTATATTTTCCAATTTAGACTTGTAGAAAAATATTTGAAGATGAATTTGAAAATGTTGACCGTATACCGGTGTCAAAAGTTGTGCCTATTGTTGACGAGATTGTTATCCCAACCCAGTGTAGTAATCTAACACAATTAACGACTCCAGCCAATTATGAGGTGTGACGTGAAATCCGATATTGTCAGATTTTTCCTTGCATATGTCAGATAAAGTAATGTACGGACTATAGTAATTATTGATTCATTTTGCATGCATGAATCAGGGTACCCCTAGTTTGCCACATGGAAGTTAGCATAGATATAAAGTCCTCGAGCAGATAAAGTTGTAATGGCCTGGTTGGAGTCATTTTGTATTGTCGCCTCATCATTTTGTGACACAGAATTGGAGAAGTCAGCATTTTGTCTACCATGGATTTCTGACATTGTTTTGGTTACTATTTTCAGCTAACTTGCAGTAGCCTTGTTGCATATTAAGGTAAGTTTTTTAAAGTTGTCGCAAGCGGGATAAAGTAAGACCATGCAATATCAAATTTTTTGCCATATGCTTCATAACAATGCTGACTTGTGAATTTATTTTGCCTTATACATCGTTATCACAATGTGGGTGAACATATGTGATATGCCAATGGGTAATGGAATTTATTTATGTTATTCAGCAGATGATTTAGGGACACGCTGACTAAATCTACCATTGTTTCATTTTAGGTCTCGCTATGCCATTCAACAGTGATGGGCGATTAATCCATTGTGTTAAACGTCCTTCGTGTGATATAATACATACTTCTATGCCCTTTTCTTTAGTCAATGATTTTAATATGCACAAGAAATGTTATTTAGGGTGGGTAAGGAAAATAGGCGTTATGATAAAGTTCATTGATTCATTTTTGCTGCTTGTATATCTATATATACAAGCCGAGTGGTCTATGTATACGATACAGGAGCTGCCATTGACATGGAGCTCGTTATGTTGTATAAGAAATTTAACATTTTTCTGGTTGTGCAGTATCACTTTTGTATGGGGGGAGAGAATGAGCAATTACAAGCTTGGGCTTCAACAATTGGATTGTGGGGAGTTTATAGCATATTATCTCGGCGTCCGACCCATATGACGTGAAACATAACATACCAACCGAGATTACAATGTTTTATTTAGAGGGGAATTTATCAGCTTGTCTATATATTTGATAATTTATGCTCGATATGTATATGTTGTATATGAATATAATGCTATATAATTATTTTTGTTTGGTTGTTGATCATCTTGCAGTGGGCTTTGATGGATAGATGTTGAACCTGATCCTGATCAGTGCAGTGGAATTTCATCAAGGGAGACGTTGGGCGAATGACTTTTGTAGAAGAATTATTTGAAAATATAGTGTGGAATTTATTTTGAAGTTACACAGAGTGCACAAAGCTAGAAATTTGTAATTCATAATGTCGATGGAATTAATGCTTTATTGTAATATTGTTGTAAATGGAAGCAAGTTTATTTTGTATGGATTTAGATACGTGGTATGAGGTTATAGGTTGTTCTGGGCATATATTGGCCACACGGCTTGCAAAGTGTGGGTCTATGGTCTAAATATGTGTATGGATTTATTTTGTATGGATTGAGTATCACTTTTGTAAAGACAATCCAAATAGATTATTGAGAAATTTTTGAAAATATTTATTTCAACCACATGAATGCATGCAAGGCATCCCATTTAGAGTTGATAAAACAGGTGAAGCAGCTGCCCTTTCTACCACTAATTCGGACATGTTGATGTATTGATAAAATTTCCACCATATTGCTACTATATAAGTATATATAAGGAAGCATGTAAGTGAAATGAATAGAGTGTGGTGCCCATTTTGTACAACTTCCAGCATCTGAGAATACAAGGGGTCTTGCATGATAATGTGACCTTGAATTTACGTATTCGGCTTGCATGAATGGGCAAAATGGTGAACACCCTAGAGTTGGGTATTATACATCCTTTACAAGTCCATGCCAAATAATACAATAAAAAAATAAAATGTAGCCATATTGGCCCAAAAATCTAAAAACAATTATCACAAGAAGAACACATTCTATACTAATATAGTAGGCGTTATCCACAAAATGCACATAAGTTTAAAAGTTGAGTTAGAGACTATATCATACATGTTTGTCTACAAGTTTAGAGTTATTTACACATTCTTAACTACTGTGATACGTAGGCTTTCAGAACCAACCAAAAAATCTTACAACAGATACTACCCAAAAAATACACAACAAATAACGTCCAGTCCTATTTAAAGCTATCCTTCTTCTCAGCTCGTCTTCTTGGTTGTTGAGCATATTCTCTCTCTCTATTAGTTTGTTCTGTTCTTTTTGTGCTTCATATTCACGCAACAATAAAGCATCCTCCCTCTTTCGAAGTTCATTCTCTCTTGTCTGGTTGACACTCTCACGTATTATTGATTGAAGTATGTCGTCCCAAATGAAGAATTGACATCTTCTTTCTTCCTGTGTACAATAAAAGGAAATTCAATTTTTTTTACTCAAAATGTACGGACAAGATCTCACAAAGCAAAGACCAAGAGGCAAGGTTACATACCGTTTGATAATTCGGACAAGCATAAAATTTCCTATTCGGATTTTTGTGGGTGCGGGAGATCTTTAATGGTGCTTTCAAACCACACCAACAACTTGGTGATTCAATTTCAACATCATTCACTACAGACGATGATGATTGACTCGATGCCATAGTTGATCTAGATTATGATTGACAAATGATGCAATAAAAATATTACAGAGGTATTTATACCAATAACTACTTTGAATGCAATACAAAAAAAAATCCAGTTAAGTGCAAGACATCAGAAAAATATAATTCCCCAACCATCATAAATAAACGAGAACAAAGCATTTCTAAGTTAAAGGCAGGCTCTCCGACTGGAAATGAAATCTTCACCCACGTGAGATGACAACAACAAATAAATAAGGTAATAAGTAAATCATTGACCGATGAGAAGATTACATGCTTGGCCTGCACTACATTTTTTGTAAAAATGGTTTCTGCTTTCACACAAAGGATTAGGTGAAAGTCTCTACGTGCATAACAACAAATCAATGTGGCTTATACAGGCTATAGCACAAGCAAAGATTAAAGAGAGTTATCAATAATAAATTGAAGCACACAAGGTTTTAGTGTAATAACTTATAAAATAAGATAACCACGCAATTGATATCAAAACCAAGTTAGTAAAGGTCAACATGAGAAACCTTTGTCTAAAGTAGAGATTGCAAGCATCGGATGCATGCTGGGAAACAAAAGAAGTGCAAAAATGATCAAGCTACCTCAAGCCTACAAAGATATAAAAAGTTGCGATAGCATGGGCCTGAAATTATCGTGTAATTCTCGTGTAATTATAGAGTTAAGATAGGTAAATAACTATCTTGACTCTATACTCTAATATTCCTTACTTAGCACACCATATGTGTTAGGTAGTGATGAAGGGGTAAAAAAAATTACGACACTATAATTCTTCATACATTTCAGTAGCATTCCCTTGCAACTTCCATGGGTGAATAACAGGAACCAACAGGTCATTATTTGGGTAAACCAAAAGCTACGCCTGATGTAATAAATGGGATATCAGCAACTAGATAATCAGGGTCGTAAAATACTTTCCTCTAATAATGAATAATCAATAATCAAAACAATTGTTAATATTTACTATTCTATACAAACATTGCAGCAAACCATGAAAAATAATTGGGAAGATAAGATATCTTCAGTTAAAACAAATAATCAGAAAGATTAAAGAGTAGTGACTACTTGTCTTCTATTCTATAAAAACATTGCATCAAACCATATAATATAATTGTACCGATTATATATCTTCAGCTAAGCCAACTAATCATACAGATTCAAGAGCAGTGACTACTTCTCTCCATTGCCAGTAATCAACGTTTCAAGGGATACCCACATTTCAGAGTGGTTCATATAACTGTCATTGCTAAGTACAAATGGAAGATTACAAATTAATATGTCGAAATCAAAGATTACAAAATACTATTCGGTGTAGAGTTACAAAAAACCTACCTTTCAGCTTCAATCTTGCAGCGGCGCACGGCTGAAGGAGATAAGGGGTGAGAGACAGAAAATGGGTAAACCAAGAAGGGTTCCAGCAAAAAAATTTCAGCATCTCCATTTTACACAGAATTAGAAAAAAAAAAAATCCTACCTTTCAGGACGTATCAGTCCAGCGGCTCGGTTAGACTTCGACTTCGAAAGGGAGAAGCTCCTCGATACTGCAATGGGTTGATTTATTTCAGCTTCAATCCTGCTGCGGCTCACGGCTGAAGGAAATAAGAAGTGAGAGACAGAAAATGGGTGAGTGAGAAGGGTTCCAACAAAAAAATTTCATCATCTCCATTTTACACAGAATTAGAAAAAAAAATCCTACCTTGGAGGATGTATCAGTCCAGCGGCTCAGTTAGACTTCGACTTCGAAAGGGAGAAGCTCCTCGATACTGCAATGGGCTGATTTCTAGGATTCGGGACTTGGGGGGGGCGGTTTGCCGACCGCGATTTCCTAACAAGGGGCTTATTTCTAGGGTTCCGGACTGGGGGGGGGGTGCGTCCGCGTTCGAATGGAAGGAGGCCTCGGGGTTAGAAACAACCTTCGAGTGACTCCGGAGCCGTAGCTGAAATAATGAGAGGGAGGCCAGCAAGGGGATGAATTTAAGGTTGTCGGGGGGGGGGGTGCGTCCGCGTTAGAATGGAAGGAGGCCTCGGGGTGAGAGACAACCTTCGAGTGACTCCGGAGCCGTAGCAAGGGGAGGGATGAATTTCAGGTTTTCGTCGAGTGAGGTCGAGAGGTTTCCTGGGCGTGAGAAAGGGCGGTCTCTTCGAGCGTGAGAAAGGGGATGAATGAAGCGGGAGAACGAATTGCTTCATTTCAATTTCCTGGGTTTCAATAAAACCGTGACGTGTGAGCCCGAACCGGTTTGCCACGTCAGGCGTGTGGCGTGCAGCAAATAAAACCGGAAGTTGGATAGACTTTCTGATTAAGAAAATATAGTATCTACGTGGCAAGCCTCCATTGGCGGCTATTATTTGGAGGAAATCAATTCAACCGATGGGAAGATATTCTCTTTTGGAAATGCTTAAATCAATTGCCATAGAGTCAAAAGGGATTGTACACTAAATATTAGCAAAGGTGACAATTACAAGGTTTTTTTTTTTTCTCTTTTTAATATAAAGACATTGGATACCATATAATAAGATTCATTGTTTATGCAAACTAGTACGGTGGACATACTTTTTAATACACCACTTACATAATAGGACCTTATTTATAAAAGACATTTAAATTCTTAATTCTATTGTATGACATTTCAGTTTTATAAACTATCAAGGATTGAGTAATTATTAGATTCATTTGAAATACATATATATAATGCTTCCATCATATTATAAGATGTCTCGTCAATAAAAATCATGAAAGATGAGTCGGGATAAAAGTTCCAATGACCATAAGGCATAAACATGATATGTGTCGACTTTAATGAAATGCTAAGGGGAGGTTTGGATAGTGAGTTGAGATGAAATAAGTTTCAATAAAAATTGAATAAAATATTGTTAGAAAATTATTTTTTAATATTATTATTTTGAGATTTGAAAAAGTTGAATTTTTTATTATATTTTGTGTAGAAATTTTAAAAAGTTATAATGATTAGATAAGAAAAGTTGAATGAGTTGCGGAGATTTTTGCATCCAAATTGGGCCTAATTCCTTTGGTGGAATGGTTTGTTCCTCCTTGATCTTTCAAAGGTTGGTGAAACCAATTTCTAGAAGGAAAACACTAAACCCACCAGCAGTGGGCGATAGGGGTTTTTTCACTTAATAATTAAAAAAGATCTTATAAGATGTCACATTAATAAAAATTATGAAAAATGAGTCAGTATAAAAGGTACGATGACCATAAATTACTATATGTGTTGACTTTAGTAAAATGCTGAATATTTTGATGGAATGATTTGTACCTCCTTGGTCTTTCAAAGGTTTTTGAATCCAATTTCTAGAATACCAAGGTTACAATCTCCCTCGACTTTTAAGACACTAATCAAGCTTTTTTGGTGCGTCTTTCATGTCTTTAATGGCGGGTTTATGGATGCGAGTACGAATTTGTGAGGGTTATTGAGTACGGTTAGATAGTTAACCTATCGACTAAAACCCACTCTCTCGCTAGAGCCTCTTTGCACTACATTGTTTTAACTCCTTCATGATACCAACAACAGTCTTCTGCTGAAAAAACCATTGAAGAACACCAACGGCCAACCGACACAATGGACCTGGAATCCCTTATCACTAAGATAGAAGCTTTATCATGGCAAGATATTCACCTCGAACCTACACTAGAAACAACAAACTTAACTTTAGATATGGCATTGGCAGGCTATTTAGTAGCAGACAGACCACTCAACAAGTTTACTATTCAGTCAAGCATCAAGATAGCCTGGATCTTCATCCAAAAATTTCTCGTTGAAGATCTAGAAGCCAATTTGTTCCTATTTACTTTCCACTTTCCACAGGACAAACTCAGAGTGCTCAACCAAACATCATGGAACTTCAAAAGTTGCCTCCTAATTATAAAACTATGGTTTCCAGGTCTACTTTACAAGAAATCTGCCTTAATTACTCCATTTTTAATGTCCAAATCCATGGTCTACCTCTGGACCACATGAGCCTAAAGAATGGTACAAACGTAGGGAAAGTTTTAGGTAACTTGGTGAGGGTAGAAGAAGACCCAATTTTTGGCATAGCATGCAGAAAGTATATCCGAATAAAAGTCGAAAATGATGTTACTAATCCTCTAAAACAAGAATTCATGCTACCAAGACTTGGCAATCAACAGACTTGGATCTCCTTTAAATATGAGAGGTTGTTTGATTTTTGTTATGCATGTGGAAGATGGGGTCATTCCCAAATATTTTGTAACTACCAAAAGACCTCACCCACAAGCCTTGCTTTTGTACCTTGGCTGCCAGCAGAGTACACAAGCCCTCTCATTGCACAGACCTTTCATCAAACACCAAATGGGCATGAATCAAATGAGCTTAACCTAACTCATCTCAACCAAGCTACCGAGCAGCAAACATGGAAATCCAAAGGGAAGGATATCTTAATAGCAAACAATAAACAATAGAGGATAATCCATCTATCGGCACTCAATCTAAAAGAGCATACCTCTATGGGCAACACACAAGGGCAGCTAGAGCTTCACAGCTTCTTTCCATCACTGGCATTCTCCTCTGTGCAAGCAAAGACAACTCCAACCCCATTGTCCCAAGAAACAAAATCACTGTTCAACTATGGTGCAACACTAGTATTCAGTTCAGTGCCACCCACCCTCACATAGTTCAGTGAGGAAATAAATTACTTCCCTATTCGGCCATCACTTATTTCAACTACGCTAAACTCAACAGTTAGATAAAAGTTATCCCTCTCTCCAATTGGAACAAAGATTATTTTGACTGATAAGATGGCAATGGCCCAACATGTGGAATTTATCTCACATACCTCTGAAGTGTCAGCTAGGAGATACACCCCATGGAAAGCACAATGGAGACATATATACTCGGTAATACAAGGCTTTAAAGCACATCAAGCCAAATATAGGGCCAAACCAACCGGAGCCCATATAGGTGAGCCCAACCCTCTCTCTTCATCTTTTATTAGACAAGGCACACTCTTATTAGATAAACCAACTGAAAACATCTTCTCCTTAAGGTCAACTAGCACCAGCCCCTCTAGCCCAATCATCCTTACAAGTCCCTCAAGCCCAGCTAATCCCTTAAGCCCCTCAGTCACTCCCGAAACACTCAGCACACAAGCCACTCAAGCCCCTCAAACCCAGCTACCCCATCAATTCTTAGCCAAATTGATTCAAGTCTTGTCCCACATAACCCGACCTTACCCATACCAATCTATTCCAAGCAACCAAAGCCAAAGAGGCCTAGTATGTCAGCTCCCTCAGATGACCTCCAACCGCTAAAGAAAAAGACATAAATGACTTATAAGTAGAGGTGGTAATATATGACACAATCCGTTAACACAATATGAACACGACACGATAATAGCGAGTTTGAGTTTAGTTTTAACGGGTTCATGTCAAAATGGGTTGGCCCGTTAAGAAACGATTGCTTAATGGATTGATAACGGGTCAACCTGTTATAAACCATCATGCCCTGTTAAGAAAGAAAATTAAAGTTACAATTATACACTTATACTTAAAACTAAAATTGTTGGGATTTTAATTTCGATATTTTTATTATTTGGATTGCAATTTTGGACTTGCAGTTTGTTTTTATTATTTATTTTTAGATATTATGATATATAAAATTATGCTAAACTTAATTAGGTTAAACGAGTTAATTTTAAGTTTGTTTAACTCATTTACATAAATGGGTTGAAACGAGTTAGGTCATGTCGTATTAACCTATTCATAATATTTACTAACGGGTTAAAATGGATTGTATCGTGTCAACCCGTTATGTTAATAAGTCGTGTTAGGGTTTGAGATTTTGATATGATAAGTTTAACGGGTTGTGTTTGGGTTTCCCTATATAATATAATATACATGCCTTGACACAGCATGAACACGACCCGTTAACATGATTTGAAACCCCTACTATAAGCCTAAAATGCCCCACCAAGAAATGAACACAACCAAAGATCACTATCTTGATGATGCTACATTGGCTCTCACCTTACTAGAAATGCAATCAGGCTTATTAGGCAAGTCAAAAAAAATTAAAAGAGAAGGTCCGCATGTCACCTTATAGTAGGCCTTTGTCACCATCACCAGGAAAGTCCTAAAAAGCTAAAGAGGCAAGCTTCAAAATGCCTCCCCCCCTCTCAATGAAGACACTATCTGGAATTGCAGAGGTCTAGCCTTACCTAAGGCAATTAGAAGTTTAAGAGCTAATATTAGGAAAAATAATCTGGATATTATCTCTTTGTCGGAAACCCTGGTGTCGATAGAGCTCACCTTACCTATTGTAAATAGCTTAGGCTTCCACCATTTTGTTAGCTATCCAGCTTTTTGTAAGAAATGGGGCCTACTTCTTTTGTGGCGTCCGGGTGTAGAATTAGAACTTGTCCATATTAATAGGAATGTAATTTCAGTTTTAATTTACTCAGATCCTCCACATCAACTTTGGCAAATTACTTATGTCTATGCGTCAGCTTAATGGCTATTCAAAACAGATTTCTGGAGCCACTTGGATTTAATGCATCAAGCGTTCCCAAGTCTCTGGATTTTTGTGAGTGATTTTAATGATCTTCTTAACCAATTAGAGAAATATAGAGGGCGCCTGATCCCCTCACAATCAACTGGAGGCCTTAAATCTCTAATGGAAAAACATGGACTTATTAACGTTGGATACACAGGTCCAAAATTCACTTGGTCGAATAACAGGCATGGCAATGCTCTTATTAGAGAAAGATTAGACCGTGCAATAGCTAATAAAAAATGGCCCCTACTTTTTCTGAATGCATCATTGCACCATCTAGCTTCTTTGGCTTCAGACCATCATCATCTTCTGCTATTCACAACAGCAACTCAACAAAGAGCCTCATCTTTCAAGTTTGAGAAATTCTGGATTCATGAACCACTCAGCCAAGTCATAATCAGAGAAGCTTGGAGTAAACAATTCAAGTGCAACCCAGCGTTCATACTATGCCAAAAAATAAAATCAACAAAGGAAGCCTTTAAGCTATGGAACAAAACTCACTTCGAGAGAATTCAGGCTAATATTGAGAAAATAGAAAGCGAGTTACTTGAAATCCAGAGTAGACCAGCAAATCTTTACAACCAAGAGAGAGAGAAGCTTCTTCAATTCAACCTCCAAAAAGAAATGAAGAATGAGGAAACCTTATGGCATCAAAAATCCAGAATTGCTTGGCTTACATCCTCAGACCTCAACACAATTTTTTCATCTGTCAACAACAATCCGAAGAAAAAGCAATGCGATAAACTCCATCAAATTGGGACCAAGTAATTAAACAATGGATCCAACTATTATTGAATTATCTTTTATTGATTACTTTAGGTCCATTTACACTTCCTCAAATCCACAAATTCTGGAGTAGCTAGAAAACTTATTTGAGAAACAAATCTTAGATCAAGACAATGAATTACTTAGTGCTATGCCAAGTGAAGAAGAAATCTTTGGTGCTCTAAAAAAAATCTCAAATCATAAAGCACAAGGTCTAGATGGAATGACAGCACTTTTCTACGAGCATTACTGGAGTATCATAAAAAAGGAGGTCATTGCATCGATTTAGAAGTGGAAAACTCCTTAAGCAAATGAATTGTACTAGCATAGCTCTCATCCCAAAAATTCAGAACCCAAGTGCCTCGAGTCAATATGGCCTAATCAACCTCATGAATGTTATTTATAAAATCATTACAAAAATCTTGGAAAATCTTTTTCAAATCCACCCTACCAACATCAGCCTCCCTCTTCAAACAACTTTTGTCCCTAGCCATAACATTAAAAAGAATACGATAATAGCCCATGAACTGTTCCACTACCACAAGAAGAAAACAGGGAAAAGATGTTTAATTGCTGTAAAGCTCAATATGGAAAAGCCCTTCGATCTTGTTGAATGAGATTTCCTTTTTACAGTGATGAAAGTATTGGGCTATAGTAAAAAATAGATTAATCTGATTAAAGAATGCGTCACAATTACAACTTTTTCTATCCTAATAAACAGCTCATTAAGAGGCCTCTTTAAAGCACAGATGAGATTAAGACAATGAGAACTACAAAAAATTGTTTGATAGAGTTGGGAAAAAAGTGGAGGTTGGAAATTGAAATTATTATCACAAGTAGGAAGAACTATGCTAATTCGAACAGTAGCAGTACCATTCCATCCTATTATATGTCTTCCTTTCAGTTGCCAAAATCAATATGCAAGGCACTTGACATCAGCTTCAAAAAAGTTTTGTGGGGCTTTCCAAAAAACAAAACTCACAATTTAACTTTAAAGTCATGGAAATCCATTTGCTAACCAAAAAAATATGGAGGACTTGGCCTCAGGCTAATGGAAAATATGAATATCGAGTTATTAGCAAAGACAGGTTGGGAAATGAGTAACAATAGTGTAACAGCCCGCAAGAAATTCAATGGTGGAATTTCTATAGACATTAGAAACCTCGTGAAAACCCCATAAGTTTTTACGAATCGGCTAATCGCATAAGTTCTAGTCTGTCAACATAGTTAGTATTATCACTCATTATGGTGCCAGAAATGCGATTTTATTTGTTTGAGGTAGTTAGAAGTGTTAGATTACATTATAGTTTACGCCACTAGACTCAGTTGAATATTTAGGATTTTTCAGTACTAAGTTTTTTCTGCTTTTTTTTCGGAGTGAATAGTAACCTCGATAAGCGTACTAAGTGCAGTGTTTTTAAAATCACAATGTGAAATGTCCAAATTAGGTTAGAGAAGTTTTATTTAAACACTTGGCAAGATCTTAACCACACATAATGAATAGTATTAGATACTTGGCACAAAGAGAAACCATTAGATGGATTTGTGAAGGAAATCAATGTGTGAGATCATGCCACCTAAGCAAAACAGTTTTTTTTCATCTGATCAACCAAATTGAGTTAGATGAAGAGGGTTTCAACCCTAGTAAAACCCTAAATGGTTGGAATCCTTTTGAAACCCCAAAAACTTGGTTGAAACCGAAACCCTAAACGGTTTCCCCAAACCCTAAAGTTGGCATTCAAACCCTTTTTGATCCAATTTCTAGTATTGTGTTTAATCACTTGATTAAATCACTTTCACATGCTTTTAATTTCTCAAATTCCTATTATGACATCTTTATCCAACATTTTAAACCTTAGAAATTTGATTGGGCCAAGAAAAATTGAATTTGGGCTTGATAGCATCTCAAACCCTAACCAAACCCCCTTTAAACCCCAAATTGAAGCCCACTTGGTTGAGGCCCACTAAGGCCCACTAAAGCCCACGAATTTTGGCCACCTTGGCATAGCTTCTTGGAGAAATTTCCTCCCCCACTTGGCAGACCATTCATTGCATCAAGTTGCACTCAATAATATGGAGGAACCCACCCCATCAAGTCTCATGTCTCATAGCCTTTGTAGGTTGTCTTTTGCCCCCCACTATCCTCTACATTATGTCACATGTCTACACCTCCACTCAATGATCATTAAGGTCCAAATATTCCCCCTACAGAAGTCTTGAGTCGTGCAAGACACACTTGTTTCACTTTAATCATTTCTTCACCCCGTTCTTAGAGAGAAACCCAAAAGAGCTCTCTCGGGCAGATTTCTGGGTCTTTTTGCGTGGAGTTTTTCGACCCTTTGTAAGTATTTTCACACGATGACTCCTTCATAAAAGTTGTTCCTCTTTGAGTCTAGTTTCCGTAGATGTATTTTTCGTATCATTCCATGGTCATTTGGTCGGTCAAAAGTATTTTTAACCATGGAAAGGTCATTCTGGGCGTGAATCTGGAGAGTGTGTTATGTTTTGGAGTTTTTGACCAAGCTAATGGACATATCTTGGTCCGAAAATTTTATGGAGTGTTCTTAGAATGTGTTTAAGAGTTTTCATTGAGGTTTTGTTGCATGAATAAAGATTTTGATGATAGATTTTATTAGATCTAGAAACATGAAAACTGGAAGTGGCAAAACAGTTTTTATTTGGATAAAGTTTGAATATTTCGAGGTTTGATCTTACTCTAAAGGCTTTGATATTTTTATATGATGATCCTAAGTCTCTTATTTTCATGTTAGGATGTTATTTTGGAGATATTTAGTATTAGTTTCAAAGATATGATTTTTCTATGCAAGAGAATTTCGGTTAGGCCTAAGATTTGATGTTTTTAGGTTAGATCCATGTTTTATTGGGTTTTAGCCATGTGATTTTAATTTTGATGGTTGGATATTCTTTAGGACACGTTTTTAAACCATGTGATACTTTATTTCAAAGATCTCACCTTCTTAAGCCATTGATCAAGAGATTTATCAAAGCTAGTTAAGAAAAAGTTTCTGTTTTTGGACTAAGTGTAAAATCAAAAACTTCAAGTGTTATTTTTGTGATTTTGGTGACTTTAGTTTGATGATTTAAAGCATGGTTTATCTGAGGATGATGTTATGAATATGTTAGAAGTAAGATTTGATTTTTTGGAATTCTTGGAGATGTTTTGATTTAAGGACAAAGCTTGTGATTCAAGTGTTTTGATCTTTTTACAAAAAAGTTTGGTGTTGATTATTAGCTTTTTCTAAATGGATGTTTTAAGTATGGTTTTAAACTTAGGATTGGAAGATGTTGTTGTAAAATTTTGGTTTAAGCATGAGTTTTGAAGTTGGAAGGAATTGTAACAAAAATCAAGAGAAATGGCCTATGGATGTTTCGGCCATAGTGTGTTTTCCATAGTGATGTTTTGTTTTAAATTTTTCTGAGTTGATATTTGAGTTTAGAACAAAATTTACATGAGGAATGTAAATTTTGGAATTTTTGGAGTTAGGATATGAAATCCTTAAGTTATGGGTAAAATGGTCGTTTTCCCACATGTAGAGGGTAAAATGATAATTTTACTCTAAGATAACTTGTTTCCATGTTTCTAATTGTTAGTAATTAAATTTCTAACTTTTAGAATGACCTTTTACAGTTTCTCGTATATCGCACTTTATTCTCGTAGAACGTGACAATCGAGGTAAGTTAGCCTCTAACTTACTATCAGTTTATTGTGTATGTGTGATGGGTAAGAGAACTACAATTTATGTATGTATGTTATCGTATATGCCATGTCATGCTATGTCATTACATGTTTATCTGCTACGTATGATTTAATCTCTCATGAATAATTATCTGTTACATAATCTTTTCTATCATACAATGATGTATGTTATAAGTATGCCATGTTAAGTATGCCATGAAATGTTATGATTAAATCATATTGTGTCATTTACAAGTATACGCCATGTTAGAAAAGTATATGATATTAATTAATATCTCATGCATTAAGAAAGATAAGACATGTTATGTTACGTATAATACGTGGGGCCACAACAACTGTGGAGTACGTATTATATTTTATGTTACGTGAATACGTGGGGCCACAACAACTGTGGAGTACGTATTATATTTAATGTTACGTATATACGTGGGGCCACAACAACTGTGGAGTACGTATTATATTTTATGTTACGTGTATTCATGGGGCCACAACAACTGTGGAGCATGAAGTATGGGGCCACAACAACTGTGGAGCATACACTACGTGAGACACAGCAATTGTGACACGTAGAATACGTGGGGCCACAACAACTGTGGAGTACGTATTAAGTCAAGTTTCAGATCAAGTTCATGTTTTGTTATGTACACGTACATGTTATGTTCATGATCAAGTTATGTTCCAAGTTCATGTTCACATCATGTTAAGTTCACGTTTACAGTATGTCTCAAGTTCACGTTTATGTCATGATATGTTCAAGTTTATGTTATTTTCAAGTTCATATTTATGTTATGCATGTTTACGTTCATGCTACATTTCAAGTCCATGTTATGTTTTAAACTCAAGTTCATGTCATGTTAAGTCAAGTTCAGTTCACGTTTAAGTTATGGTTATGTCATGTTATATGTCAAGTTATGCTATGCTTATGTACGACTTTACTTATACATTTATGCTTTTACTGCCATGCATGCATCTTTAACCTGTGTGTGAGTTTTATGTTAACTTACTGAGATTTGTAATCAAATCTCACTGTGGTAGTCCCAACTACCATTCCCCCCGAATGGTAGATCTTGTTACAGGACCCAAAGAAGAATTGGAATCTGACCATCTGAATACGGTCATCTAGGCTACGGTGCGATGTTGATGATGGTATAGTATTTAACTTAGGTTACTACTTGTACTTTTGGAGTTGTATCTCATGTAGAAAGTGTTCTACACAGGGAATCGTTGAATCACCACGTGTAAGGTGATTGCAAGTGTAGAGGGTGTTCTACACGGATCCTTTGTAGCGGTGTTGTTCAAAGGTATAATAGGTTTCTATCTCCACCTGAAGGAGATTGAATAGTGAATTTGGGGATCCTCAAGGGGTAGCTTGAGGCGAGGACGTAGGCAGTGGGGCCGAACCTCGTTAACATACTGAGTTTGCTTCTCTCTTACCCTTACTCTTTATATTTATTGTTGTTTCATATTTTGTTTATATTTTATATTGTATATTTGATTTATAATTGTTATTGTTTTTTTAATATAACTCAATTCACCCCCCCTCTTGTGTTAGTCATCTGGGCAACATATGCTAATTCGAACAGTAGCAATACCATTCCATCCTATTATATGTCTTCCTTTCAGTTGCCAAAATCAATATGCAAGGCACTTGACATCAGCTTCAAAAAAGTTTTGTGGGGCTTTCCAAAAAACAAAACTCACAATTTAACTTTAAAGTCATGGAAATCCATTTGCTAACCAAAAAAATACGGAGGACTTGGCCTCAGGCTAATGGAAAATATGAATATCGAGTTATTAGCAAAGACAGGTTGGGAAATGAGTAACAATAGCATGGCATTATAGCATTCCATTCTCTTGGCAAAGTACCTCAAAACCTAAGGTTTCTGGAATGTAAAGGCAAAATTGTCAAATAAGAGATCTTTTTAAGAAGGGAAGATGCTTCCAAATCAACAATGGACTTTCGGTTAAAGCTTGGACAGAACCATGAATTCCTACAATGAAAAATTTCAAGCCAAAGCCGATCCAATCAATGAAAACCCAAGATCTTGGGATATTACAAAAATGCAGAGCTTTTTTGATCATGAAAGCATCACAGAAATTCAAAAACTATCCATGCCGATCAACTCCTTGAGACAAGATAAACTCATATGGTCCCTAAATCATAATGGCAACTATACAGTCAAAACAATTTATCATATAGCAGTTAGTGATCAATGTATGGCCCAACAAACTTTTTTCAAGTCCCTTTGGATTTTAAAAATTCATGATCGCCACAAGTTAATGCTATGGAAATTGATTTGAAACATTTTCCCTACCAAAAAAAGATTGAACTCTATCATCCCCCAATTCGGAGCAGAAGATTGTCTGCTGTATGATGAAGTTGAAGAAACCTTATTCCATCTCTTCATATAATGCCCCATTAATCAGATTTTATGGCAACAAATCTCTTGGCCATTAAATCTTGCAAACTTGACGATACACTCCATATCAAATTAAATAAAGATGATTCTAAATCCAGAGAAGGAATTGAGACTAACAGATTTAAAAAAATATCATTTCCAGCATTTTGTAGTCATCATCATAGACTTTATTTGGAGACAAAGAAACGATATAGTCCACCACAACACGAATCTCTCTCTCAAGACAACAAAAGAACAACTGAATCAGACTTATCAAGCCTACAAGAACGCATGGGAAGACAAACAGAAAAATCAAATGGATGCTTGGAAGCCACCACCTCAAAATCACAAAAGCTTCTCTTTTAACGCTGCAATTAGAGATTCTTTCTCGGCATTCTCAGCGATATGTAGGAATCATATCGAGAAAACAATGGAGGTTAGAGCATAAGAAATTCAAACCACAAATCCAATGATAGCCGAAGCTTCAGCAGCCCTTTTAACTTCCCAAATGGCGTCTTAGCTCCAACAAAATTTAGCAATTCTTAAGGGCGATGCTCAAACAGTCATAACAGCCATTGAAAGCAAAGAATCCTCTTCATATTGGCAAATCGCTCCAATCATTGAAGATATCCAGCAGATCTTTTGACAACACAAGGAGTGGCAAATAGCAAAAATCTATTGATATCAAAATCGATGTGCAAACTTAGTGGCGCAATGGGCAGCAACCAATCTAATTTTTGGTTGCATACCTCTAGAAAACCTTCCTAGATGCACTTTGGTTATCGATTTTGGAAATGATCCATCTTGAATTCTTTTTGAACTTCAAGTTTTTATATAGTACTAAGCATGCTTGATTAGAGAGAGAGAGAAAAAAAAATTAGGAACTCCTATTTGAGAGTAACACTACATTTTGTAGGTCTTGATCAAGTTTTCAACTTAAACATAAATACAATATGTAGATCTCGCTGTATTCAATATTGTTCATCAATAATTTTTAATATAATAGGATGAATTATTTTATTCTCAAGTCAATTTATAGACTATAGAGTACATCATCTACATAACTTAAATAATAAAATTTAATTTATAAGTTTCGAATCTTAAAATTGATATACAAATTAAATTACATCAATTGACTAGTAGGGATTTGCATATTTCACAAATCTCGTTTGAAACTGTAAAAATGTAGAAAAATTCTAAACATAAGCTTACACACTACACATCACACTTATTTTATTTTTACCAATTGTTTGGTATATATATAATGAGTAGAAGAATTCAATTAGTTTAAGAATAATAAATCTAAAAAATTTAAAAAAATATATAGTATGTGATATGTGGGCTTATACATAGCAAAGTTAAAAAATATATATATAAAAATTATTAAAAATCTGAATGCAATATAGTACGTGAAATTATAAATTTTCTTTTATTATAAATTAAATTTAACATTTAATTTTATAAATTAAATTCTTCTATATAAATTAAATTTAACATTTTATTATAAATTAAATTTAACATTTTATTATAAATTAAATTTAACATTTAATAAAATTAACATTTAATTTTATTATAAATTAAATTTTATTTTATTTTAACATTTAATTTTATAAATTAAATTTATAAATTTATTTTTAAAATATTATTTTATAAGTAATAACACTTCTCATGCACGGAGAAAACAACGAGCGAGCTAAAGGACAAAACACCCCGGCCGGTTTTTGCCACCCCACTTTTTCGCTTTCCCACGTCATACTCCCAACGGTTGCTAACTGTTCATAGTTCCCCAATTGCTTTGAAAAGCTATAGATATTTTCCGACCCTCTCTGTCTTTTTGTTTCTCTCTGTGTTTCAATGGAGATTCATCACTGGTAATGACTTTCTCGAGGCCTTGTAGTGTTCTCGCGCTTCTTGCGATTTCATGGTTCATTTTTAATGCCGTCGCCGCCGGGATAAATATTCCGTCGACTCTGGACGGCCCGTTCGAGCCCGTGACGGTGCCTTTCGATTCTAGTCTTCGTGGCGGCACGTTGGATTTGCCGGACTCTGATCCCAGGGTTCAACGCCGCGTCAAAGGGTTCGAGCCAGAGCAGATTTCCGTTTCCCTCTCTGCCCATTATGACTCCGTCTGGATCTCCTGGATCACAGGTTCCCTCTCCTTCCTTTGAATTTCCAATTTTTACTGTCTTTTTATTTTCTTTCCCATAGCTCCACTTGTCTTTTTACTGCTAAAATTTAACATACTTTACAATTTTTCTTTCTTCCGTTCTTTCAAAAGTTGTGTTATTTCTTTCACAAGTTTAGTTAATAGCGTTATAGATGACCATAACATACTTACCTTATTATCTGTATATATTTGCAATTTTCATTTCATCTTTTTCCCCTTGTTTCGGCTAATCCTTTGTTGGGTTAATAAGAAAGAGCATAGGGAAAAGTCTACACTGGCTATTGACATGTACTGTTTTTTCTTTTTATGAGTAAATTGACATGTACTGTTTTTCTTCATAATCTTCCTCGTTATTGAGGAAGAATCAATACGTAAGTTGTGTGTATTTATTTATTTTTCTTTGGAAATAATCTTTGTAGTCATTGGTGGTTGAGTCCTTAATATAACTGTTTATTTTCTATGATTATAGAAAGGGATTTGTTTCCAGTTTAATTTTCACATGAAGAACTGTTTCATCGTGTGGAATTTTTATACTGAATTTCAGTGGGTGCGTCATTTTTAATCTCTTCTTATTCAGTCGCTTAATTAAGTGAATTCATATGGGACTTTGCAGGTGAATCACAAATTGGTTACGACATAAAGCCATTGGACCCTAAAACTGTCTCGAGTATTGTTCGCTATGGAAAGTTAAGATATCCACTGACACATGAAGCCACAGGATATTCTCTTGTTTACAATCAGCTTTATCCTTTTGAAGGTCTCCAAAATTACACCTCCGGAATCATCCATCATGTTCGTCTTACAGGTTTTGTAATTGTTTCGCTGAATAACTTGGATTATTTTTCTGAAAATTCTGTCTATTTGAGGAAACATACAGTGGTGCTTAATTTCGATTAATTTTTTTTCCTGCTGTCAAGTAGCTCCAAGACATGTTAGGTCACCATATTTTGTTTTCATATTTTAAGCTTTGCTATCTTTCTTTGAGTAAATAAGTTTTTTTCTTTTAGAGGTTGTTTGTTCCAGTCTGTTTTTGCTAGGGCCTGCAACAATTTGAAGGAAAAACTCTAGATCATTGGTTTCATTTCTTGGCGATGTTTGATATGAAGCTTTTGCATAAATTTTGAGAAAAACAGATGACGTTCACCATGTTGGACACAATGTTGTATATATTGAAATAATGATAGGATAGTTTTTTAATCTATGAATTCTGTCCGTTTTGTCTGTCCCTCAGTGACATTTGTTGTCAGTGAATTAGTGGTCGTGATTAATCCTCCAAAGAAGTTTTTACATCTTGTAGTGTATTGCCTCAATGTGTTTATGGTGCATTCATTTTCCTAACCCTGCTAAATGACTGGATGCTTAAGTTTATTCCTTGGAAAATGAGTTACAAAAATGGATCACTTGAAAAGATCTACGCATCTTTTCCGGGCCTGTTAGCTTTTGCTGAAGGGCAATCTAACCGAGCCTGAAACAACCAATGGAAATGTTACTTGTTACTTGTTGATTTTTTATTATGTTCACATCACAGCTTATGTCAATGTATCCATGCAGGGTTGAAACCGAGCACATTATACTACTATCGTTGTGGAGATCCATCTATACCAGCCATGAGTAAATTCCACTCCTTCAAGACTATGCCAATTTCTGGTCCAAGATTTTATCCGGACAGAATAGCAGTTGTGGGAGATCTTGGTCTTACGTATAATACAACTACCACCATCAGTCACTTGATTAGTAATAAACCTGATCTTGTTCTATTGGTTGGTGATGTTACTTATGCAAATCTATACCTCACAAATGGGACTGGCTCTGACTGTTATTCTTGCTCATTTCCACAAACTCCCATTCATGAAACTTATCAGCCTCGTTGGGATTACTGGGGAAGGTGAAATCTCCAATAAATTTTTTTCCCTTACTCTTTTTTCTTGAAGTATGCGAATTGGATATTATAATTTTTTTCTTGTATAAACTTTGGTGCTTATGTCTCAGTCACTGAAAATTTTTCTATAGGTTCATGCAGAATTTGGTGTCTAAAGTTCCAATAATGGTGGTAGAAGGAAACCATGAAATAGAAGCACAAGCTGGAAACCAGACATTTGCTGCTTATAGCTCTCGATTTGCATTCCCATCCGATGAAAGTGGGTCTTCATCCACATTCTATTACTCTTTTAATGCAGGTGGAATACATTTCATCATGCTTGGGGCCTATATTGCATACAATAAATCAGGTAATATATCTTATTTTTTTATTTCTTTCTTTTCCAGGCTAGATGTTATTGCCTTGAGGTCTTGGATGGATTTGGATGTCCATCCATGATGTAAAGGTAAAGATGGGTCTGAAAAAAACTGAAGAACAGGGAAGAATATATGGAGGGAAATAAGAGCTTTTGAAAGGCTATCGATCAAGAGTTTTTCATTTAGTGGTTTTGTAATAAAACATGGAAATAATCATTTTATTATATTTTTGATAAGTTTTAAAAAGATTTTGATAAGTGGAAAAGAATCAGTTTATTACTAGGAGCAACGGAATGTACAGCATATATTTTAGAATCTAGTTATTTTGAACTGAAACCAGTGGTGTTAAAATCGTCTTCATTTACCCTATGTGACAATTATATTTTAAAATGGAGACATGCTTCCCTGGTTTCTAGATCTTTGTGATGGTTCTAATGGCTTGATTGATTCGGCTCTCTCTATTCTTGACATAAATCACAGAGTCAATGTAAGTGGCACAAGGAAAGGTGGTAAAGGTGAGGGGGAGAGTGTACTTACTTCTAAATGTGCTTTGTAGAATAGAATGGAATGACTTTTTTTTTTCCCTTTTTTTCCCATAGTACGTAAAAATGCCCTTCTTATGTGCCCAAAACAAGAAGGATGTGTGAATGGGTATTATTTTATGGGCCAGACATGCTTCTTCCATTGTCAAGTCATTGCTGTTTTAGGATGTCAGTGCAGCAGGCATCTGCTCGCATGATTACATGTTACATGAGCACATTAAGAAACCTCAAGAGGCTATTGCAGTTTGGCTATGAATGTAAATGTAATTAACGTGTCATGTGGTTTTGAATTACTTGCATGATTGCATGATTGTTGTCATCTTTTCAATTTGAGAATCTTATATTAAAGGCTGGTGTATTGACAGCGGATCAATACAAGTGGCTAGAGAGAGACTTGGCAAATGTTGATAGATCAATAACTCCATGGCTAGTAGCTGCTTGGCACCCACCTTGGTACAGTTCCTACAAAGCTCATTATAGGGAGGTAGAGTGCATGAGGGTGGCGATGGAAGAGATACTTTACTCTTATGGTGTTGACATTGTCTTTAATGGACATGTAAGTGATAATGAGTACTTCTCATTTCCCACTTTACAGTTGCAAACAAACATTTTGTTTAGCCATGTACTTCATTCCGCTATACATATATTCTTTTGGCTTTTAATATTTCCTATTGTCAAACTTCGGCTCAAGAACTTCCATGTTTTCAACTTAGATGTGTGCTCAATGATAGTGCATTCCTTACACTTTGATTCGCGTGCTTGATATTATATCAAGGCTTTCTGATGCTTAGGTGTCTCTCTTGTATGCTCCATGCCTACTTGAGTTAAGCCTTTTGTGCTTATCAATGAAGTTTTATTACTTATAAAAGGAATTAAGCTACCTGGGAGCTAGACAAGCTAATGTCAATCCGAAATCAAGCTAAAATTTTAAGGCTAGAAATGAGCTCGAGCTTATATAATTTTTAACAATCTAAGCTTGAATAGGCCAGAACTTAGCTTTGCACGGCTTTAGCTCATTACAAACCTAGTAATAAATTTATGGCATCATTTGTACTTGAAGATTTATTGTCTTTATTGTAGTGAAAGTTATTTACGTAAAAATGATCACCAGGTTCATGCTTATGAGAGGTCAAACCAAGTTTATAACTACAGTTTAGATCCATGTGGTCCTGTTTATATCACAGTTGGAGATGGGGGTAATCGAGAAAAGATGGCAATCAAACATGCAGATGATCCTGGCAACTGTCCGGATCCATTGACTACTCCAGATCAATACATGGGTGGATTTTGTGCTACAAATTTTACATCTGGCCCAGCAGCGGGTAAGTTCTGTTGGGACCGGCAACCCGAATACAGTGCCTTAAGAGAAAGTAGCTTTGGCCATGGTATCCTAGAGGTAGTGTTTCTGTCTTTATTAGCAAGCTTCACAACCATCAAATGTTTGGAACTGGAACTTCTATAACTGAATATACCATCACAGAACCCATACTGTCTGGTATCTACATTGGAAGTTTGAGAAGTGACTGCTTTTCACAAAAGATAATATCGATTTAAGATGTCAAATTCTTAGGATAAGATTTCATTGCTAATAATTCTTTATGGCACATCTGACATGCACCTCTAATGTTTGAACAATTTTTAGTTACATCTAAGATAAAGAATAGTGATCTAATATCCTTTCCTTCGAAGTAGTTTTATGTTAGGATTTTGCATTGAAGGAACAAACTTAAGAGTTGATAAAGTAATAAAAGTATCAAGTTTTAAGACTTAGGACTAACTATTGCTCACATTTTTAATTGGTCTATTTTAGCTAGAAGAGTATCTGTTTGACTTTGGGTGCATATGAGCTCCAACAAACAGACCTCAAAGTCACCTCCAAGAAGTGTACAATCTGATCTGACCACAGGTTTGTATACTCGAGTTGCAGGTGAAGAATGAAACCTGGGCCTTGTGGACATGGTACCGAAATCAGGATTCTTACAGTGAAGTTGGGGATCAAATCTACATAGTAAGGCAGCCTGATTTGTGCCCTGTTGGTCAGCAGATAAACACACGTTGGTTTGCAGCCAGTTAAGTACATTGCTTGAAAACTCACTCCGGCGAGATGAGAACAGTGCAACTGGCTTCTGATGTTGCAGCCCTATGTATATAGATTATGAAAGTGTAAAGAAAATTATGGATATACAGATGGATAAAAAGTATAGGACGGGGTGGCATCTTGTCATTGTTGATAGGTTTCTTCCCCTTATACAAGTGAAAGTTACACCCGAAAGATGCTTATTACTAGTCATATCTGTACTTAAATATATGGTAGAACTGAAACATATTCCTGTTTACAAGTCATCGTTGTCTACTTATCTTTTAAGAAAACCAATATATACGTGTGCTGTGTGCAAATGGTCAATGTACTTGCATAGGAGAAAAAGTGGAACGTTGAGGGATTAAGGTTTATTTCTCTGCAATTTTTTGTTTTTCTCCCTTGTCATCATTCTGAAGGCAAGACATGGCTAGGAATTAATCATGCTCAGCTAGGTGAAAGACTAGATCAAGAGTCTTATCCGTCGGTCTCAGAGTATTGTTTTTTTTAAGACCGGATTGGACTGAGACTGAACAAATGTGTATATATTTTAATTATTTATATATATAATCTCATTTTATATAGTAATTATATAAATTAATTATTTAATTCTCATCTTAGAGATTGTCATTGACTATATATATAATAAAATTATTTAATATTTCATATATAAAATATTAAAGAAATCACTTAATTTTAATTTTTCTAATTTAATTAAATTGTTTTATTATTATTTGTCAAAAAATAAAATAAAAAAATTAATGACCTGACTAGATCAATAGCTAAGGTCTAGGCTTAGTTTGAATACAGAAATTTTTATCTCACTCATTTATTATTACAATTTTTTTAAATTTTATATAAAATATAATAAAATAAAGATTTAATTTTTAAATTTTAAAATAATAATAATATTTTATCAACTTTTATTTAAAATTATTTTATATTATCTACTGTCAAACACACCTAATGACAAAATTGATGGATCGAAATTTTCGATCGTTACGTCCGTCGGACCCGATCGATTACTCCACTATCAGCTCAGCTATACAGATTCACAAATTCTTCTCATGTTTCACAAATTGCATATGGCTTTACTTTTGCAGCCTTTTGTTTTTCTTTGCACCATTTTGTTAGAGTTTCTTATGCTTTCTGCTTCTGTCTGTCACGCTGGATAAAGCACTTCTTTCCATCGGAAATAGTGAAAGTGGTTTCAGCTCCCTCTTTAGTCTTTAGAAGAGGAAGACCTCTATAACGAAAAAGACCCAAATTGCCTAAATGCCACTATTCAAAAACAAAAACACATTAAAAAAGAATAAAAGAAGGAAAAAAGATACCCTGAGAGAACAATAATAATAATATACAATCTTTAATTAACTAAAGATAATAATAACAAACATAGAAACGGGAGGAACCCAGTGGCCACTACTAATTTCAAACCACAAATAACCAACCAAGGACCTCACAATTTCCACTTCACTTGCCGACCAATCAAAACGTGACGACTCATTTCTGATCCGACCAAAAAATATTTCTCAAATTGTGGATTATAATTATTAAAAAAGAAAAAGAAAAGACTAGAAAATGTCAAGAATTTCCGTGATGAAGCGGTTGCAGAGAGGGCAGTTACCCCTACCCACCATAAGCTCCCTTGAACACAGCCTGCAAAATGTGTGTCCGCAAGGTATAAAAGCCGCACCTTTATGCCTTACCATGCACACGCAGCATTTATGCTCTACTCCTCCTCCTCCTAGGCTTAGTTTGAATACAGAAATAATTTTATCTCTATCTCATTTTATTATTACAATTTTTTTAAATTTTCATATAAAATATAATAAATATAAACGATTTAATTCTTTCAAATTTTAAAATAATAATAATATTTTATCTAACTTTTATTTAAAATTATTTTATATTATCTCACTGTACAAATCACACCTAATGACAAAATTGATGGATCGAAATTTTCGATCGTTACGTCCGTCGGACCCGATCGATTACTCCACTATCAGCTCAGCTATAGCAGATTCACAAATTCTCTCATGTTTCACAAATTGCATATGGCTTTACTTTTGCAGCCTTTTGTTTTTCTTTGCACCATTTTGTTAGAGTTTCTTATGCTTTCTGCTTCTGTCTGTCACGCTGGATAAAGCACTTCTTTCCATCGGAAATAGTGAAAGTGGTTTCAGCTCCCTCTTTAGTCTTTAGAAGAGGAAGACCTCTATAACGAAAAAGACCCAAATTGCCTAAATGCCACTATTCAAAAACAAAAACACATTAAAAAAGAATAAAAGAAGGAAAAAAGATACCCTGAGAGAACAATAATAATAATATACAATCTTTAATTAACTAAAGATAATAATAACAAACATAGAAACGGGAGGAACCCAGTGGCCACTACTAATTTCAAACCACAAATAACCAACCAAGGACCTCACAATTTCCACTTCACTTGCCGACCAATCAAAACGTGACGACTCATTTCTGATCCGACCAAAAAATATTTCTCAAATTGTGGATTATAATTATTAAAAAAGAAAAAGAAAAGACTAGAAAATGTCAAGAATTTCCGTGATGAAGCGGTTGCAGAGAGGGCAGTTACCCCTACCCACCATAAGCTCCCTTGAACACAGCCTGCAAAATGTGTGTCCGCAAGGTATAAAAGCCGCACCTTTATGCCTTACCATGCACACGCAGCATTTATGCTCTACTCCTCCTCCTCCTCCTTCCCCCAACTCCTCCTCCTCTTCCTCCACCACCTCCTCCCCTTCTTCCTCCTCCGGCTCCTCTTCTTCCTCGTCCGCCATGTTATAATCCATCAAGTCCATCAGTGACATCCTCACCGGGGGCTCCGCCACCGGTGAATCCGACGATTCAGCCTCCGGCTGTTCTCTCTCGGCTGCTGCCGCCGCCTCCGCCGCTTCCTGCGCTGCCACCGCTTCTCTGGCTGACAGAGCTCTCTCCTCTGCCAATACCACTGCGAGGCGGCGCGTTGGAGCCTGCTGTGCGGTTTCGTCAGTATCATCATTGCCTTCTTCGTCTCCGTCTACTGTGGCTCCAAAATCGGTGACGTCGCTGTTGTACATCGAGTTCTGGCGCAGATTCACAAGGTAGCGCGTCGAATTATGGCGCGACATTTGACGTCCAAAACCCTGAAGCTGCGAAAGAGGAGGTGAGTCGGAAGAGTCTGGGTCGCCGGGATGAGCTGACTCCGACTGGGATAAGCGGGTAGAGCACAGGCGAGAGATCTGCGGCCTGATACCCGGAGCCGACGATGAGGAGGAGTGGTCTCGGTCCACAGCGGAATAAGTAGAACTGTCATCCGACTGAGTCGATTCGGCAGAGTGCGGGTAACGGACCGAGTTGTTTCTAGAAAACGAAATCTGCCGTGACGACCGACTATTGCCAATCGCGTTAGCATTGCGGATAGGAATATCCGAGGCCGGGATACGAATAGAAGAGGTCCAGTTGGCCCCGGCACGCTTCAGAGAGAGCTTGTGTTTGAAGTTTTTCCAATACTTCTTGTCTCTGTTCTGGTGGTCGCCAAGGAGGTCCTCGTAAGACGACCTAGCGTTTGGGTCCTGCTCTCGGATCACGTCCATGAGGGTCAGGTTACTGAGCTGAGGCTGAAGCCCCGGCGCGCTTTGAGATCGAGCTAGGGGAGCTGGGGGAGCCAGCGCGGCTTGCTTCTCCGTCGTGCCCAATACATCGTTCAGAGTCAAACCGGTCAGCACCTCCCGTACGCCGCCGTCCACCGCCGACATCTGATCCCACAGCGTAAGCCTCCGCCTTCCTCCTCCTTCCATAATAACAGAAATCACAGAGGGAATAAAAACTCAACGAATGTGAGAAATAATAATCACAATAATACTATTAGAAATCGGTCAGCTGACTCAGCTTGGTGGATTCCCGAGAAAACAAGGATTTTATCGGGAAAAACTAGAATATGGGAACCTACGGATTTGTTTTGGGGACAATGCCAAACGAAATTAATTGACCAGAGAAGAAAAAATGAGAACAAAATTATAAGGACTGCCCCCTCTCCTCCTCCGGGAAGGAAATGCACATTCTCTGTACAGGAATCCGAGGATCCGAGTGAATTTTCTTCTTCCTTCCTAGGTTGTCAAGAATATCAAAAGCAGTCGGAAGAGAACCAGAAACATGCTAATCACAAAGAAGGAGAGAGATTGAGAGAATTAAGGCATTGGATGCCTTTAGGTTCAGTGATGGCTGTTTTTTGAAAGCACGCTGCAAAGAGAGGACCAGATCTGATGTTTTGGCGCAGTCTTCAATTATTATTACATTCGTATAACTCAAAAAAAGAAAAAAAGAAAGAATACAATAATCAAATGGGCACAGAGGTTGACATCACCATGAAAGACAAGAAGCAACAATTTTTGCAGACAAGACAATCATGGAAGAGGAAAAAATAAACAAACAAATTAAAGAAAATGGATAGGAAAACAATAACGGATAAAGAAACTCAAATACTCACCAAAATGTAAACCATAAATGTGTGAGCGTTAGGAGACTTGGGGGTGGTTCTCCGCTTCTCTTCTGAAATTAAATAGAATTTCCTTTCTCTCTCTCAAATCTTCGTCCTTTTTTTTTTTCCTTTTTTTTTGTCAAATCTTCTGTATTTATGATGTTCTTTGTCTTTTGTGTTAGGAGAATTAGAAAGACGCAGAACCCAGAGAAAAATAATCAGAGGAACGAGTCTAATGGTTAAAAAACATGTGGACCCTGCTTCCCTTTTTTTGCGGGAACGAACACTTTGATTTGAGAGACTCTCTTTACCCAGTTAAAAAATAGAAAAAGCTCATTAATTTTGGAGAATAAACACATTTTAATGAACTGAAATAGCATTTTATTATACAGTTTTATGAGTTGATTCTTTTAGATATTATCAATTATCAAATATTTAATTTAATAAATAAATATGTTTTTCAAATAGTAGTATTAGATACATTCTTAAATATATAAATTTCACGTATTTTATTAAATAAATAAATAAAAATTATTATTAAAATTAATTTTTTTTTTACCTGAAATAGAATGTAGGCTAGACGTACAAATCTTATAATTATATATAATATAAATTATTTCCCCTTTTCAAATGATGCTCCATTTTAGGTGTCATAAAATAAGACAGGGAGACCCAAAAAAAAGAGACCATAACGTTAGCAGGTCCCATGGTTCACCAACAAACTATGGCAGTTGGCACTAAATAACTCCCGTGTGGACCCGCGACTCATCATTAAAACCCAAATTCTTTTGTTTTTTTTTTTTTTTTGACAAAATTTTCGAACAAATGGATGCAATGCTTCAACTAACTATAGGAATCAAATCTACAGCAACGATCTTGAGATTATAGTAATAGGATAATGCTAGTCTCACAAAGTCACGATATTAGACACCGATTCTTTGTTTTTTTTTTTAATTTATTTATTGATTAAGAAAGTATTTTTAAATTATATTATGATTTTTTTAAAAAAACAACCAAAAAAGGGAAGTTAAATAACCTATACAGTCGCCACATCTATGGCTTTTGTCCCTAGCTGTAGTAGATCTTATAATAATAATAGTAGTAAATCATGGACATTTTACTATTCGTCACATTAAAATAAGAGTTGTGTTACTATGCTGCTTGAGTAGCACCTCTCCGCTAGCATATTTTGAAATTTTTATTTTTTGGTCTTTTATTTTTACATTTTTTAAATATTTTAAAAAAATACACAATACACTAAAAATTACTTTCTTAATCATTAAATAAAAAAAATTGATAAATAGTCAAATGGAGTGATCATATTTGGGTGGCAAAATAGTATTTTCCTTAAAATAAACATGTTCTTTTTCCTAAATACTACAGTACGGTTGCATTTAGGTAGTAAGATGGTTTCAAATATTTTGGTAATTATAATGAAAAATTAACAATAAAATATTAAACAATAGTAAAAAGTAATGAAAAGTAGATAAAAAATAATAATAAAATAATAAAAAGAAAATTGCTCCTAAACTAGATAAGTAATAACAAAAAATGACTAACTTTTGTACAGTTGGGTGGTTGAACCAAAGAAAGGTCGGAGTTGGGCTAATTTGTTAGTTCCCACTTGCCACCAGTTCAAACCTAAGGCTTCTAGTTTCTCCTAATATATTAATGTTCAAAATTATTGGTAAGGATGATGGATTTTTGACCCTTTCTGGTGGGACGAAAGGATCTAATTATTGGTATTGGTTTGTTAGGATAAGTATAAGTCAACGAGGCATAATATATTTATTTATTTATAATTCGTTCCTTTCTCACATGCATTAACAGTATCATTCCAAGCACTTTATGGATCACTATTAACCATTTTTTTTCCATTTAAAAAAAATATTTAAGTCTTTTTTTTGTTACTTTAATTAGTTTTCTTCATGAATAATTATGGGCAGCAAGGACCACTCCATCTCCATGCATGGCTGGCTCTAGAACCTAGCCAGTCTGCAATAGTCATGAATTGTATATGAAGGTGTCTAGGGAGTCTCATGAGTTGCATTGGGCATGCACGAAAGGCTTGAATAATTGAAGTCACGAGCAAAGGCAAGTGACATTGAATAGTGCCTTATCATCTTTGCAATGTGCCTACGGCAAGTGATGTTGAAAAGACAGTTAAGAGAGCTAACAACACACCAAAACTAGCTAGGGAGATGTGATCTCTTCCGGGACCAAACTCCTTGGCCAACCTTCAGCCTTCAGGCACGCATGCATGGCGTGCCATCACTTAGGGAGAGCTGATCATCTCCTTGATTTGAAATGAAATCCACCGCCATGTGACATGGGGAAAGTTGAAACAACGTTTTCGTAGAAGTTAAAAGATAAGCCTTTGAAAAATTCAGGCTGCATTTCTTTTTCTTTTGTTTTATATTTTAAAATAGTTTAAAAATTGTATTAGCATTGGCTTATGAAAATGAAATGAAAGAATAATATACAATTATATCAATTAATATATTCCTAATTTATTGTTAACTCTTTAATTTTTCTGTCTAGCTTCTTTCTAAACAAAGGTTAATTGTAAAATTGATATTTGAACTTTAAAAAACTCACAATTACATATATCTGTCAATCTAGAAAGCTAATGGGAGATTACGACGTATCATTCACGTGGTAATCAATGACTAGCATATGATGTTAGTATGCCACGTGTCAATCTCTGTGTTAGTTTGTAATGGAAAATTAATGCAAGTACCTAATTGTGATTTTTTCTTAATTTGGATCAATTTCACAAAAGCCGAAAACTTAAGCCTCAATTTATATAAATGTGAAAACATATATATATATATATATATATATATTAATTTTGCAATTAATTCATAAATAAACTTAAGGGGAGGGAGGAGCTTGTCCCTCTTACACATCCTCAATAGATTAGCTAAAAGTTAAATTTATTAAGGATTTAACTATTAGAGAACAAAATATGATTGCAATGGATTAGCTAAATTTCAAATAATTGGACTTTAGCTATAGTGACTTTCAAAATAATTTCCAAATTTGAAAATTATTGTAAATAAATCAAATACATATTTTATCAATTATTTCTCTTTCCTCTTTCTCATCAACTGCTTAGACTTCTTTCCTCTTTCTCTTTCCTAGTTGATCGAATTATGCTATCATATAATCTCATTTTGGTATGTTACAAAATTTTATCTACTTCATATGAAACAACATTAATTTAATTAGTATATGATAACTAATTCACATATAATAGGTAGAATGACAAAATATGATAAAATTAAATAAATTAATCATTAAAAAATTAAATATATTTTAAAGTAATATTATTTTATTACTATATAATGAATAAATAAATAATTCTATGTGGGAATTTGATGTGAATGGAATAGTTAAAGTCAAATTTATCTCATATTAATTTTTTGTTATATAATGAAAAATAGCTATTCCAATATGGGGATTAGAATAGCCAGAGCCAAATTCATCTCTCATTAGTTAGAAGTGTCCTTTTAACTTTGACTAATCCATTGAGAGTGCTTTAGAGGTGTGCAAAAATCCAACCCACAAATTCTGGATTCGACTCCACACCTTCGAAGTCGGATCCGATTGGAGTTGGAGGCGAATCCGATTGGAGTTGAAGGCGAAGGATTTTTTTGACCGACTTCAAACTCTAACATCATTAAGCATATGTTATAAAATATATATTAACTCTATACAATTATTATAGCCTATAATTATATTGAAGTCTGTAACTTATATTCAATACCATACTAGTAGAAGTGTTAATAATTATGTCATAGTAACAAACATGTATGCATATATCACTACTTAATACTAGTTAGCATATGTACTAATACATATCTAGAGGTCATAACTATTAAATATTAGTCATGTACTATTACTAATTTATACTGTGTATATAGTAATCCTCTGTGTACTCCTAGATTAATATTAATTAGATGTATGCTATATAATTTATATTAAAGGTATACTATTATTTTTTAGATACATATACTATAACTAGTGGCTTGAAATTATAACAATTGATGTAGGGCATACTTTATATCATAGATCTTACCATATACATATATATTCAATAGCAGCATATTTACTTGCATAGATATTAGAGTAATTGTTAATTGTTATTTGAGATACTTAAATATAACTTATACCAATACATGTACTAATATATATATATCTTAAGTTATTAATAGTTATATCATGATATTTATTTACTTATACTATAATTAATTAAGAACTCCACAATCACGAATCACGATCCAATTATAGCATACACTCATAAACTATTAATTGGATTTGTACCTTTGTCATTATCTAATTTCAAGCATCTGAACTATATAATTATAGCCAAAAAGGAAGTCAGGACTATAAGTTTGGACGGGCCAGATACTTTTAGGCCTAGGATAAATAATTAAGAATTGGTTTGGTTATACAAAACCAAACTATTTCATCTCATCTTACATAATCATTATAAATTTTTTAAATTTCTACACAAAATATAATAAATAATTTAAAATTTTCAAATCCCAAAACAAAACTAATATTAAAAAATTATATTATAACAATATTTGATTTAACTTTCAACAAAACATCTCATTTGAAGTGTGTAACCAAACGAAGCCTATTAAGAATTTTTAAGAATACCTATAATAAATTGATAAAAACCGAGTAAAAAGTAAGAAAAAAAAAAAAAATCTCAAACTTGCATTCTTCTATGAATACCGATAATTTTACATCTAATATTTTCATATCTTGCAATTAAGAGAAGATGTTAAACTATGGAAACAGTGTATATAGGAATTATAAAAAAATTTAATATATAGACCATAAAATAAGTTTTGTATTTTGTTGAATAATATATTGCCGTAACGTCATATATTTAAAAATTTTCAAGTAACACAATTGCATACTACGTAGCCAACTATTTAATGAGCATGGGTTTTTTAATTAAAAATGTTTCACCCCAATAATTAAAAAATTTAAAAGAGCAATAGTCTAATGTAAATATTATATTCTAACTTAATTTCTTGAAATAAAACAAGAAAACAAACTATAGTTACCATAAAATTTTAAATGAGACCAAATTCTAATTTAATGATATATAAGAAAGATCTATTAAAATATTCTTGACAATTTCCAAGACACCCCCTTAAGACTAGCCATTTAAGAGCATTGATCAGTGCCAGTTATGAATTGTAAACAAGAACAAAAACAAAAGTATAACAAATTAAAGAAAAAATATACAAATTAGACAATGTTATATGATTTTGTAACTTATACAATGGTACAATGTTACAATTTCCTATCATCTTAAGCACCGACTGTATATTCATTTTCCCTCATGAATATCACAATTTTGTGATATAGTTTAGTAGTTTGAAATGAGAGAAAAAATTATTTGCATGTTGAAATTCGATTACGGTATCTACTCTGTTTTACAAAGTTAGAGGCGGAGTGGATTTGGAGTCTAATGTTTTTGTCAACCTCCTCTTAAATACCCTTCACCCCTTAGATCGTTGCATGCACAAGACTATCGTGCTCACAACTGGTTATCTTCAAATAATTGTGGAAGTGCTACCAAATAAATGGTGCTAGTACCACACATGCCTCTCCTTCACGTGTGGATACATATTATTGTCATTAGAAACCACACCCCCAACTCCAAGTCTTTTAGGTTTATTGCATTCTATCCTGCCTCGTAAGTGTTACGAGGTATATTTAGATTATATAGTAGATATTTAGGTTGTAGATAACGTGGAAAATACTTGATGTATATAAAAAATCTGGGTTGTAAGTAATGTGGGATATACATAACGTGTAGAGAAATTTTGGTAGCAATTAGGCCCTGAAATATCTAGCAACTTTGTAACTCTCTTCTATAAATAATGAAAGAAACCTGATGGAAGATGTATTTAGACCAATTGACATGGTATCAAAGCCCATTTTCTGACTATCTTTTCCTTGTGGTCCTTTAAGAATTTGTGAGGTGCAATGATAGGAAATTTTCTTTTCCCTACTCTCGCATGATTGTCTGGTTTGGTTAGTGATTGTGGTGTTCCCTAAAGTGCTCTCTCGCACGTCTGTGGTGTTTTCAAATTATAGGCTCAACATTTTGGTGCCTTTCGGCATTTTTTGGAGTTCAGAGTGTTGTTTTTGTGTCTGTTGTGGTGATTGACAGCATCTGTGGGTGGCTGTGAGGTTGTCGACAGGTTCTGTGGGTGGCTAAGTGGTGGTCGGTAGCTTGGACTCCTCTTGTTGTTGCCTATGAAGGTGACTAGGTGTGCTTTATTTATAGTGTCTTGATAACTCTTTGTTTGGGTCTCTTCATTGGGCTATTTTTTGACTAAACTCTAAGGGTAGTTATGCTTGAAGGGGATTCTAGAAAGGTTGTTAGTTCTTTGACCCTAGGAGAGGCAACTGAATAGGATATGATTTGACTTTACTGCTTGAAAACTTGGCTTGGGCTAGCTTCCTATTGTGAACTTGGGCCTCTTTTCATTTGGGCTTGGTTTAAGTATTTAGTTTTGCTTGGGCTTCTCTATTGAAGAATTAAATCTGATTTTGCTGCTTGAAAGCTTGGCTTCAACCAGTTTCTTAGTGTGAAGTTGGGCCTCTTTTCATTTGGGCTTGGTTTAAGTATTTAGTTTTGTTTGGGCTTCTCTTTTGAAGAATTATCTTACTACTTATTGCCATGAGTTGCTTCTTACCATTGCTATTTGAAATTTTTTTGTTGGATTTCTTGCTATTTTAAGTGACTTTCATCATGTCTATCAAGAATACTATTATTTGATTTACTGGAAAGAATTTTCCTATGTAGGAATTTCAATTTAAAATGTTTTTGAGAGGGAAAGAATTATCAACTCATATTAATGGTTTTGGTCAAGTTTCCACTGATGAAAATAAACTTGCACAATGGGAGGTTAACTATGTTGAAGTAGTCTCTTGACTGTTGGGGATGATTGAGCCTCATCTTGTGACCAATCTTCATTGTTTTACTATAGTTCAAACTATGTGGGATTACCTTCATCACATTTATCACCAGGATCATAGTGCTCAGAAGTTTCAATTGGAGTTGGAAATTAGCAATTATACTTAAGGTAACTTGACCATTGAACAATTTTATTTTGGTTTTATTAATCTTTGGAGCGAGTTTTCTGCTATTGTTCATGCTAAGGTTCTCCCTGCGGCCCTCCTGGCTCTTCAAGCGGTTCATACTGAGAGTCAACGCGATTAGTTTTTGATAAAACTTCACCCTGAATTTGAGCCAGTTCGAGTTGGTTTATTAAACTGTAATCTAGTGCCTTCTTTGGATATTTGTTTGGGAGATTTATTACATGAAGAACAGTGGTTATCCACTCAGATGGGTATGATTTATAAGAAAGTCTTTTCTGAGGCTATGAATGTAGCATATGCAGCACAAGGGAGAGGGAGAAACAAGTTGTAGTATTTCAATTGCAAGAAATTTGGTCATATTGCTCAAAATTGTCCTAAGAAAGTTCGCCACCTATTGTAAACTTTGATTCATCTGTTCTCACACCAACAATGGTCCAACAAATGATTGTGTCTGCTTTTACAGCCTTAGGCCTGCAAGGTACGAGTACTAACTAAACTTCTTGGATTGTTGGTTCTGGTGCTTCTAATCATATGACTGGTAATACGACAGGTCTCCATGGTGTTCATAAGTATAGAAGCACACAAATAATTCAGATTGTTGATTGTAGTACTCTTTATATTACTGCTGTTGGTAAATTGGGCTCTTCATTTAGTGATGTTTTTGTCTCTCCTAAATTGTCTACCAATTTAATTTCTACTGGACAATTTGTAGATAATAATTGTGATGTTAACTTTTCTCGTGGTGGTTGTCTTGTGCAGGATCAGGTGTCGGGAACAGTGATCATGAAGGGCCTAAAGTGGGATGTTTATTTCTTTTACAGTTTTCTATTCCTGATGTTATTTCTCTTGCTTGTATGACTATTGCCAATACAAATGAAATCTGGCATAAGAAATTAGGTCATCCTAATTCTGTTGTCTTGGTTCATCTTATGAAATATGATTTTTTGGGCAATAAAAATTCCTGTTCTTCTTCTACTGTATCTTTTGATTATGTCACTTGTCTTATTGGTAAAATTAAAACTTTACATTTTCCTGGATATGGTAGTCGTGCTTCTAATTGTTTTGAGATTGTGCATACTGACATTTGGGGTGTGAGTCTTGTTATTTCTCATGGTATGTATCATTATTTTGTGATGTTTATCGATGATGATAGTTGTTTCACCTAGATATATTTTATTCATTCTAAAGCTAACATATTTTCTATCTTTCAAAAATTTGTTGCGCTTGTCATGACACAATTCAGTACTCATATCAAAACTTTACGCTCCTACTCAAGGGGAGTACATGTCTCACTCTTTTCAGACTTTTCTTTAGCAAAAGAGGATCATTTTTCAACGTTCTTGTCCTTATACTCCTCAACAAAATGGAGTTACTAAACGTAAGAATCATCATCTCTTGGATGTCATCTATACTTTGTTGATTGATTCTTCTGTACTTTCTAGGTTCTAGGTAAAAGCTTTATCTACTGCTGTCTATTTGATCAATCATTTGCCTATTGTCACTCTAGATTATGATTCTCCCTATTTTCGATTATTTGGCATACCTCCTGAGTATTAACTCTTTCATACTTTTGGGTGTGTTTGTTTTGTTCANAATTTGTTTACATGAGCATCATAACAAACAAATCCTTTCTGAGTAGGACTATATCCCATAAAGGCACACGTGACAAACTGTACAGCAAGCTTGTGACACTCAACAGGTGACAGATGAACAAAACAAACACACCCAAAAGTATGAAAGAGTTAATACTCAGGAGGTATGCCAAATAATCGAAAATAGGGAGAATCATAATCTAGAGTGACAATAGGCAAATGATTGATCAAATAGACAGCAGTAGATAAAGCTTTTACCTAGAACCTAGAAAGTACAGAAGAATCAATCAACAAAGTATAGATGACATCCAAGAGATGATGATTCTTACGTTTAGTAACTCCATTTTGTTGAGGAGTATAAGGACAAGAACGTTGAAAAATGATCCTCTTTTGCTAAAGAAAAGTCTGAAAAGAGTGAGACATGTACTCCCCTTGAGTAGGAGCGTAAAGTTTTGATATGAGTACTGAATTGTGTCATGACAAGCGCAACAAATTTTTGAAAGATAGAAAATATGTTAGCTTTAGAATGAATAAAATATATCTAGGTGAAACAACTATCATCATCGATAAACATCACAAAATAATGATACATACCATGAGAAATAACAAGACTCACACCCCAAATGTCAGTATGCACAATCTCAAAACAATTAGAAGCACGACTACCATATCCAGGAAAATGTAAAGTTTTAATTTTACCAATAAGACAAGTGACATAATCAAAAGATACAGTAGAAGAAGAACAGGAATTTTTATTGCCCAAAAAATCATATTTCATAAGATGAACCAAGACAACAGAATTAGGATGACCTAATTTCTTATGCCAGATTTCATTTGTATTGGCAATAGTCATACAAGCAAGAGAAATAACATCAGGAATAGAAAACTGTAAAAGAAATAAACATCCCACTTTAGGCCCTTCATGATCACTGTTCCCGACACCTGATCCTGCACAAGACAACCACCACGAGAAAAGTTAACATCACAATTATTATCTACAAATTGTCCAGTAGAAATTAAATTGGTAGACAATTTAGGAGAGACAAAAACATCACTAAATGAAGAGCCCAATTTACCAACAGCAGTAATATAAAGAGTACTACAATCAACAATCTGAATTATTTGTGTGCTTCTATACTTATGAACACCATGGAGACCTGTCGTATTACCAGTCATATGATTAGAAGCACCAGAACCAACAATCCAAGAAGTTGAGTTAGTACTCGTACCTTGCAGGCCTAAAGCTGTAAAAGCAGACACAATCATTTGTTGGACCATTGTTGGTGTGAGAACAGATGAATCAAAGTTTACAGTAGGTGGCGAACTTTCTTAGGACAATTTTGGCAATATGACCAAATTTCTCGCAATTGAAACACTACAACTTGTTTCTCTCTCTCCCTTGTGCTGCATATGCTACATTCACAGCCTTAAAAAAGATTTTCTTAGAAATCATACCCATCTGAGTGGATAACCACTGTTTTTCATGTAATAAATCTCCCAAACAAATATCCAAAGAAGGCACTGGATTACAGTTTAATAAACCAGCTCGAACTGGCTCAAATTCAGGGTGAAGTTGTAACAGCCCGCAAGAAATTCAATGGTGGAATTTCTATAGACATTAGAAACCTCGTGAAAACCCCATAAGTTTTTACGAATCGGCTAATCGCATAAGTTCTAGTCTGTCAACATAGTTAGTATTATCACTCATTATGGTGCCAGAAATGCGATTTTATTTGTTTGAGGTAGTTAGAAGTGTTAGATTACATTATAGTTTACGCCACTAGACTCAGTTGAATATTTAGGATTTTTCAGTACTAAGTTTATTCTGCATTTTTTTCGGAGTGAATAGTAACCTCGATAAGCGTACTAAGTGCAGTGTTTTCAAAATCACAATGTGAAATGTCCAAATTAGGTTAGAGAAGTTTTATTTAAACACTTGGCAAGATCTTAACCACACATAATGAATAGTATTAGATACTTGGCACAAAGAGAAACCATTAGATGGATTTGTGAAGGAAATCAATGTGTGAGATCATGCCACCTAAGCAAAACAGTTTTTTTTCATCTGATCAACCAAATTGAGTTAGATGAAGAGGGTTTCAACCCTAGTAAAACCCTAAATGGTTGGAATCCTTTTGAAACCCCAAAAACTTGGTTGAAACCGAAACCCTAAACGGTTTCCCCAAACCCTAAAGTTGGCATTCAAACCCTTTTTGATCCAATTTCTAGTATTGTGTTTAATCACTTGATTAAATCACTTTCACATGCTATTAATTTCTCAAATTCCTATTATGACATCTTTATCCAACATTTTAAACCTTAGAAATTTGATTGGGCCAAGAAAAATTGAATTTGGGCTTGATAGCATCTCAAACCCTAACCAAACCCCCTTTAAACCCCAAATTGAAGCCCACTTGGTTGAGGCCCACTAAGGCCCACTAAAGCCCACGAATTTTGGCCACCTTGGCATAGCTTCTTGGAGAAATTTCCTCCCCCACTTGGCAGACCATTCATTGCATCAAGTTGCACTCATTAATATGGAGGAACCCACCCCATCAAGTCCCATGTCTCATAGCCTTTGTAAGTTGTCTTTTGCCCCCCACTATCCTCTACATTATGTCACATGTCTACACCTCCACTCAATGATCATTAAGGTCCAAATATTCTCCCTACAGAAGTCTTGAGTCGTGCAAGACACACTTACTTCACTTTAATCATTTCTTCACCCCGTTCTTAGAGAGAAACCCAAAAGAGCTCTCTCGGGCAGATTTCTGGGTCTTTTTGCGTGGAGTTTTTCGACCCTTTGTAAGTATTTTCACACGATGACTCCTTCATAAAAGTTGTTCCTCTTTGAGTCTAGTTTCCGTAGATGTATTTTTCGTATCATTCCATGGTCATTTGGTCGGTCAAAAGTATTTTTAACCATGGAAAGGTCATTCTGGGCGTGAATCTGGAGAGTGTGTTATGTTTTGGAGTTTTTGACCAAGCTAATGGACATATCTTGGTCCGAAAATTTTATGGAGTGTTCTTAGAATGTGTTTAAGAGTTTTCATTGAGGTTTTGTTGCATGAATAAAGATTTTGATGATAGATTTTATTAGATCTAGAAACATGAAAACTGGAAGTGGCAAAACAGTTTTTATTTGGATAAAGTTTGAATATTTCGAGGTTTGATCTTACTCTAAAGGCTTTGATATTTTTATATGATGATCCTAAGTCTCTTATTTTCATGTTAGGATGTTATTTTGGAGATATTTAGTATTAGTTTCAAAGATATGATTTTTCTATGCAAGAGAATTTCGGTTAGGCCTAAGATTTGATGTTTTTAGGTTAGATCCATGTTTTATTGGGTTTTAGCCATGTGATTTTAATTTTGATGGTTGGATATTCTTTAGGACACGTTTTTAAACCATGTGATACTTTATTTCAAAGATCTCACCTTCTTAAGCCATTGATCAAGAGATTTATCAAAACTAGTTAAGAAAAAGTTTCTGTTTTTGGACTAAGTGTAAAATCAAAAACTCCAAGTGTTATTTTTGTGATTTTGGTGACTTTAGTTTGATGATTTAAAGCATGGTTTATCTGAGGATGATGTTATGAATATGTTAGAAGTAAGATTTGATTTTTTGGAATTCTTGGAGATGTTTTGATTTAAGGACAAAGCTTGTGATTCAAGTGTTTTGATCTTTTTACAAAAAAGTTTGGTGTTGATTATTAGCTTTTTCTAAATGGATGTTTTAAGTATGGTTTTAAACTTAGGATTGGAAGATGTTGTTGTAAAATTTTGGTTTAAGCATGAGTTTTGAAGTTGGAAGGAATTGTAACAAAAATCAAGAGAAATGGCCTATGGATGTTTCGGCCATAGTGTGTTTTCCATAGTGATGTTTTGTTTTAAATTTTTCTGAGTTGATATTTGAGTTTAGAACAAAATTTACATGAGGAATGTAAATTTTGGATTTTTTTGGAGTTAGGATATGAAATCCTTAAGTTATGGGTAAAATGGTCGTTTTCCCACATGTAGAGGGTAAAATGATAATTTTACTCTAAGATAACTTGTTTCCATGTTTCTAATTGTTAGTAATTAAATTTCTAACTTTTAGAATGACCTTTTACAGTTTCTCGTATATCGCACTTTATTCTCGTAGAACGTGACAATCGAGGTAAGTTAGCCTCTAACTTACTATCAGTTTATTGTGTATGTGTGATGGGTAAGAGAACTACAATTTATGTATGTATGTTATCGTATATGCCATGTCATGCTATGTCATTACATGTTTATCTGCTACGTATGATTTAATCTCTCATGAATAATTATCTGTTACATAATCTTTTCTATCATACAATGATGTATGTTATAAGTATGCCATGAAATGTTATGATTAAATCATATTGTGTCATTTACAAGTATACGCCATGTTAGAAAAGTATATGATATTAATTAATATCTCATGCATTAAGAAAGATAAGACATGTTATGTTACGTATAATACGTGGGGCCACAACAACTGTGGAGTACGTATTATATTTTATGTTACGTGAATACGTGGGGCCACAACAACTGTGGAGTACGTATTATATTTAATGTTACGTATATACGTGGGGCCACAACAACTGTGGAGTACGTATTATATTTTATGTTACGTGTATTCATGGGGCCACAACAACTGTGGAGCATGAAGTATGGGGCCACAACAACTGTGGAGCATACACTACGTGAGACACAGCAATTGTGACACGTAGAATACGTGGGGCCACAACAACTGTGGAGTACGTATTAAGTCAAGTTTCAGATCAAGTGCATGATAAGTCAAGTTTCAGATCAAGTTCATGTTTTGTTATGTACACGTACATGTTATGTTCATGATCAAGTTATGTTCCAAGTTCATGTTCACATCATGTTAAGTTCACGTTTACAGTATGTCTCAAGTTCACGTTTATGTCATGATATGTTCAAGTTTATGTTATTTTCAAGTTCATATTTATGTTATGCATGTTTACGTTCATGCTACATTTCAAGTCCATGTTATGTTTTAAACTCAAGTTCATGTCATGTTAAGTCAAGTTCAGTTCACGTTTAAGTTCTGGTTATGTCATGTTATATGTCAAGTTATGCTATGCTTATGTACGACTTTACTTATGCATTTATGCTTTTACTGCCATGCATGCATCTTTAACCTGTGTGTGAGTTTTATGTTAACTTACTGAGATTTGTAATCAAATCTCACTGTGGTAGTCCCAACTACCATTCCCCCCGAATGGTAGATCTTGTTACAGGACCCAAAGAAGAATTGGAATCTGACCATCTGAATACGGTCATCTAGGCTACGGTGCGATGTTGATGATGGTATAGTATTTAACTTAGGTTAATGCTTGTACTTTTGGAGTTGTATCTCAAGTATTCTTTTGATCACAACCATTTTGGACTAGTGTAGTGATCACGGCTTTTTAGTATGTTTTTATGTATGAAATATGTTTCAAGTATTTGGGATATTTTTAGTTTGGTGCATAGTATTGCTAAAGAAAAAAAAAAAAAAAATTATCCGCTGCGAATATTGCATAATGCTAGATGCATGTTAGGAACATTGCATCTTATATGTCATGAACGGGGGCAGGTAACCTTGTGTTGCATGTCTCGACGCTTCAAATGTCCGTTCAATCCCAAGCGGAATTTGGGGGCGTCACAGAAGTTTTATCAAAAACTAATCGCGTTGACTCTCAGTATGAACCTGCTTGAAGAGCCGGAGGGCCGCAGGGAGAACCTTAGCATGAACAATAGCAGAAAACTCGCTCCAAAGATTAATAAAACCAAAATAAAATTGTTCAATGGTCAAGTACCTTAAGTATAATTGCTAATTTCCAACTCCAATTGAAACTTCTGAGCACTATGATCCTGGTGATAAATGTGATGAAGGTAATCCCACATAGTTTGAACTATAGTAAAACAATGAAGATTGGTCACAAGATGAGGCTCAATCATCCCCAACAGTCAAGAGACTACTTCAACATAGTTAACCTCCCATTGTGCAAGTTTATTTTCATCAGTGGAAACTTGACCAAAACCATTAATATGAGTTGATAATTCTTTCCCTTCTCAAAAACATTTTAAATTGAAATTCCCACATAGGAAAATTCTTTCCAGTAAATCAAATAATAGTATTCTTGATAGACATGATGAAAGTCACTTAAAATAGCAAGAAATCCAACAAAAAAATTTCAGATAGCAATGGTAAGAAGCAACTCATGGCAATAAGCAGTAAGATAATTCTTCAAAAGAGAAGCCCAAGAAAAACTAAATACTTAAACCAAGCCCAAATGAAAAGAGGCCCAAGTTCACACTAAGAAACTGGTTGAAGCCAAGCTTTCAAGCAGCAAAATCAGATTTAATTCTTCAATAGAGAAGCCCAAGCAAAACTAAATACTTAAACCAAGCCCAAATGAAAAGAGGCCCAAGTTCACAATAGGAAGCTAGCCCAAGCCAAGTTTTCAAGCAGTAAAGTCAAATCATATCCTATTCAGTTGCCTCTCCTAGGGTCAAAGAACTAACAACCTTTCTAGAATCCCCTTCAAGCATAACTACCCTTAGAGTTTAGTCAAAAAATAGCCCAATGAAGAGACCCAAACAAAGAGTTATCAAGACACTATAAATAAAGCACACCTAGTCACCTTCATAGGCAACAACAAGAGGAGTCCAAGCTACCGACCACCACTTAGCCACCCACAGAACCTGTCGACAACCTCACAGCCACCCACAGATGCTGTCAATCACCACAACAGACACAAAAACAACACTCTGAACTCCAAAAAATGCCGAAAGGCACCAAAATGTTGAGCCTATAATTTGAAAACACCACAGACGTGCGAGAGAGCACTTTAGGGAACACCACAATCACTAACCAAACCAGACAATCATGCGAGAGTAGGGAAAAGAAAATTTCCTATCATTGCACCTCACAAATTCTTAAAGGACCACAAGGAAAAGATAGTCAGAAAATGGGCTTTGATACCATGTCAATTGGTCTAAATACATCTTCCATCAGGTTTCTTTCATTATTTATAGAAGAGAGTTACAAAGTTGCTAGATATTTCAGGGCCTAATTGCTACCAAAATTTCTCTACACGTTATGTATATCCCACATTACTTACAACCCAGATTTTTTATATACATCAAGTATTTTCCACGTTATCTACAACCTAAATATCTACTATATAATCTAAATATACCTCGTAACACTTACGAGGCAGGATAGAATGCAATAAACCTAAAAGACTTGGAGTTGGGGGTGTGGTTTCTAATGACAATAATATGTATCCACACGTGAAGGAGAGGCATGTGTGGTACTAGCACCATTTATTTGGTAGCACTTCCACAATTATTTGAAGATAACCAGTTGTGAGCACGATAGTCTTGTGCATGCAACGATCTAAGGGGTGAAGGGTATTTAAGAGGAGGTTGACAAAAACATTAGACTCCAAATCCACTCCGCCTCTAACTTTGTAAAACAGAGTAGATACCGTAATCGAATTTCAACATGCAAATAATTTTTTCTCTCATTTCAAACTGCTAAACTCTATCACAAAATTGTGATATTCATGAGGGAAAATGAATATACAGTCGGTGCTTAAGATGATAGGAAATTGTAACATTGTACCATTGTATAAGTTACAAAATCATATAACATTGTCTAATTTGTATATTTTTTCTTTAATTTTTTATACTTTTGTTTTTGTTCTTGTTTACAATTCATAACTGGCACTGATCAATGCTCTTAAATGGCTAGTCTTAAGGGGGTGTCTTGGAAATTGTCAAGAATATTTTAATAGATCTTTCTTATATATCATTAAATTAGAATTTGGTCTCATTTAAAATTTTATGGTAACTATAGTTTGTTTTCTTGTTTTATTTCAAGAAATTAAGTTAGAATATAATATTTACATTAGACTATTGCTCTTTTAAATTTTTTAATTATTGGGGTGAAACATTTTTAATTAAAAAACCCATGCTCATTAAATAGTTGGCTACGTAGTATGCAATTGTGTTACTTGAAAATTTTTAAATATATGACGTTACGGCAATATATTATTCAACAAAATACAAAACTTATTTTATGGTCTACATATTAATTTTTTTTATAATTCCTATATACACTGTTTCCATAGTTTAACATCTTCTCTTAATTGCAAGATATGAAAATATTAGATGTAAAATTATCGGTATTCATAGAAGAATGCAAGTTTGAGATTTTTTTTTTTTTTCTTACTTTTTACTCGGTTTTTATCAATTTATTATAGGTATTCTTAAAAATTCTTAATAGGCTTCGTTTGGTTACACACTTCAAATGAGATGTTTTGTTGAAAGTTAAATCAAATATTGTTATAATATAATTTTTTAATATTAGTTTTGTTTTGGGATTTGAAAATTTTAAATTATTTATTATATTTTGTGTAGAAATTTAAAAAATTTATAATGATTATGTAAGATGAGATGAAATAGTTTGGTTTTGTATAACCAAACCAATTCTTAATTATTTATCCTAGGCCTAAAAGTATCTGGCCCGTCCAAACTTATAGTCCTGACTTCCTTTTTGGCTATAATTATATAGTTCAGATGCTTGAAATTAGATAATGACAAAGGTACAAATCCAATTAATAGTTTATGTGTTATGATACTCATGTAAACAAATTTCAAGTCTCACAAAATGTGATTTTCTTCTAAAATCAATATTTCTTTCAGTCTTATGTTATTTCTGATCCTCTTGTTACTCTTTATCCGGCTTTTGATGATGTGTCTTCTTCTATTGAGCAATTTAAACCAAGTATGGTGTATTGTCAACGTCTTTCATCTTCTCCAACGTCCATTCTAGACATTGACCCGTCATCTAATTTTGCAGTTCCTATACCTTGACACTCCACCCGAGTTACACATCCACTAAATAAGTATGGCTTTCCTCATTTCTCGCTTACTGCCACTTTCGACAAGGTTTCTGTTCCTCACTCTTATACCCAAGCAGCCACCAAAGCATGTTGGCAGCAGGCCTTACAAGGAGAAATCCAAGCTCTTCAAGACAATCACACTTGGGATCATGTGATTTGTCCCCCCTGTGTCAAACCTATTGGTTGTAAATGGGTGTACTCAATTAAGTTTTGAGTTGATGGCTCACTGGACAGATATAAGGCTGGTCTCGTAATTCTTGGAAACCGACAGGAGTATGGTATTGATTATGAAGAGACATTTGCACATGTTGCCAAAATGACTATCTTGACACTTGTTGCATTACAAGGGTGATCTCTCTGGCAGATGGATGTGAAGAATATTTTTCTACATGGAGATTTAAAGGAAGAAATCTATATGTCCCCACCTCCCGGCATGTTTGCTACACTTCCTCATAGGTCTGTTCGCTGTGCTGATCCTTGTATGGACTGAAACAAGCTCCACATGCATAGTTTGATAAATTTCGTTATTCAATGCTTACTTTTCATTTTACTCAAAATCAGTTTGATTCCTCCCTTTTTCGTCACAAGACTTTTACAGGAATGATATTGCTTCTAGTATATGTTGATGACATTGTGATTACTGACTCCGACACTGAGTTAATTAAGCAATTACAATAGAATCTCAAGTCCTCTTTTCACATGAAAGATCTTGATCCCCTACAATACGTTCTTGGCCTTAAGGTGCAGCTTACTTCAATTGGTACATTGTTACACCAGCACAAATATACACGAGAAATGATTTCATTGACTGGTCTCCAATCGGGTAATTCTGTTCTTACTCCATTGGAGGTAAATCTTAAGCTTTGTCAGGAGGAAGGCGAAGTTCTACCCGATCCATCATTGTATCGGCAGCTTGTCGAGAGTTTGAACTGCTTGATGATTACTAGTCCTAACATTTCCTTTGTTGTGCAACAAGTTAGTCAATTTATGCAAGCTCCTGACATCTTCATTTAGCTGCTGTCTGCCGCATTATCCAATATCTGAAGGGCACCTTTACACATGGGTTATTCTTTCCTAAAGAATCTTCCTTACAGTTGATGGGGTATAGTGATGCTGATTGGACTGGAAGTACAAATACTCGTCACTCTTTACGGGCTGGTGCATGTTCTTAGGCAATGCACTCATTTCTTAAAAGTGTAAGAAGCAAGACAGAGTTGCCAATTCCTCCACTAAGTCTGAGTATCGTGCTATGTCTTCCGTATGCTATGATATCACATGACTTCGTGAATTATTGGGTGAACTTAGTTTTCCTTAGATGCATTCCACTCCTCTTCATGCTGATAATACTAGTGCTATTCAGATTGCGCTAATCCTGTTTTCCATGAGTGTACAAAACATATCAAGGTCGATTGCATTCCATAAGTGAATCCTTTAACAAACCTGTGATTACTCTCCCTCACATTTCCACTGAACGTCAAATTGTAGACATATTCACTAAAGCTCTTTCTCGACACCAACATCAGTTCTTGGTTGAAAATTTATTGTTTCTTCATCTACCCGTATCAATTTGAGGGTGGATGTTACGAGGATAATTTAGGTATATTTAGATTATATATAGTAGATATTTAAGCTGTAGATAACGTGGGAAATACTTAATGTATATAAAAAATCTGGGTCGTATGTAATGTGGGATATACATAACGTGTAGAGAAATTTTGGCAGCAATTAGGTGCTGAAATATCTAGCAACTGTGTACTCTCTTCTATAAATAATGAAAGAAACCTGATAGAAGAGGTATTCAGACCAATTGACAGTAGGCTCATGATCTCTATGCATTGTCAAATGGACCAGTTGTACTATTTGAAATCCTTTATACCGTATACCATTTATATGACATAATTTAATTTGTAAGATTCAAATTTTAATATTTATCGTACAAATCAAATTATGACACATGAATGATGTGTGGTGTAAAGGCATTTAAATAGAATGATTCTTATAAATATTAGGGGTGCCATCTGCTAAACACTATCACACAATTTTGTGATAGTTAGATGGGGGGTGCCCTTCGCCCCTCACCCTACATGGGCGCGCCCATCGGGGGGGGGGGTGCATTTTGGGGCCCAGAACCCCGACAATGCCCCTGTCCAAATGCTGGGGAGCAAATTGGTCCCCCAGTCCATCCACCATCCTGTCCAATACTACATTACAAATTTTAGATTACCTAAATACAAATTATACAAAAAATTCTAAAAAAACCTTAAAAACCATTATAGATCGTATAAATCCAAACAAAAACCAATAAAACTTAAAAAATAAAAAATAAAAATCTAACAAATCTAATAAAAAGTCAAACCCAAAAAATATAAATTAAATTCAATAAAAGCACAGAGCCATGGGCCATGACCATGGTCGTGGGTCATGACCATGGTCGTGGGTCATTGTGCACAAATCTTCATAAATATGTGGGCAGATTTGTATGTCCCATGGTCACAACCATAGGTCATTAAACTTGCAAACTTGTCATAGCATCACCCATAGTCGCAACTCCAAACCACAAAACACCCAACACCTAGCCCATGGAGTTCTAATGCTAATCGTGACCCATTACAATGGAAAGAAGTCCTCAACCGGCTTAGAGGAAGAGGGGAAGAAGAAGGGAAGATGGATGAGAAGAGAAAGGAGAGAGAAGTGAGGATGGTGGCCATTTGAAAAAGAGAATAGGGGAGAAGAAAGGAAGGGGATAACTTGAGAAGAGAGTAGGGGAGAAGAGAGAGGAGGGACAACGCTTGAGAAGAGGGAATACTAATCTATTATATATATATATATATATATATATAAAGATGCGGGCAGAACGAGATATATCTTGGGTAGGCCTGGGCCTAGCCTGAGCCTTGTCTTTGCATGTATTTATGTTGGAAAGTTTCCAGAATCTGCCTAGTCAACTCTACTATAATTTATGAGATATTGGCTGTAAATGTGTGAATATTCTAGGAGATTTAGTTTTCTTAAAAGTTAGTATTTAATTTATTCTTTCTTAATTTATTCTTTCATTTTTCCTTCTACTGTAATCTATTTATATTGCCTTGTACCTATATTACAAATTAATGAGAATTATTCCTACAAATTATTTTCTCATTCTAGATGGTATCAAGAGCAAGGTTTTGTTTCTGATTCATCTAAAAATCCTATTCCCTCTTCTGTCACTATCAAGCCTTTTACCATGGTTGATACTTCAAACGAGGCCAAATTCAAAAACAAACTAGAACCAAAACCTACCCATTCTGAATCACACTCTGTCCAAATTACAAACATACAACTGAATGAGCTTAACTTCCTGCAATGGTCACAATCAGTCACGATATATATTCGAGGGAGAGGGAATATAGGGTACTTGACTGGTAAAACCAAGGAGTCCGAGAAAATAGACCCATCCTATGTTATATATGATGCAGAAAATTCCATGGTGATGGCGTGGCTTGTGAATGCTATGGATGAAGAAATTAGTGCCAACTATATGTGCTATTCGACTACAAAGGAGCTCTGGGACAATGTTAGTCAGATGTATTCTGACCTTAGAAATTATTCTCAGATATATGAATTGCAACAAAAAATCAACAATACTCACCAAGGAGAAGGCAGGGTAACCAGGTATTTCAATATTCTTAAGGCCGACTTTGGCAAGATTTAGACTTCTTTAATGATTATGAATGGAAAATTTCTGATAGTTGCAATCATAATAAGAAGATGGTGGAGAATGCCAAAATTTTTAAACTCTTGGCTGGACTTAATAATGAATTTGATGGAGTTAAGGGAAGGATTTTAGGGAGACAGCCATTACCTCTACTTAGAGAGGTATTTTCGGAGGTGCGAAGAGAAGATTGTCGTCGAAATGTCATGATGAAAAGAAAGGAGGATGAAACTATGGAAAACTCTGCATTAATTTCTGCCAACCCTGCTCCTTATTGTGCTATTAGCACAAATTTGTCCACTGCCAATATTTCTGCACAGTGGTTCTATTCTAACCAAATGGGGTTTGAAGATAAGCCTCGGGTATGGTGTGATTATTACAATAAACCACACCACACTAGAGAGACTTGCTGGAAACTCCATGGAAAGTCTGCAAACTGGAAGAGCAGCAAATCTGGAACGTCTGGCAGTAACTATATAGCCCCTAGAGCCAATGAAGCAAAGGCTAATTTCCTAAGTGTTGAGCAAGTGGATCATCTTCATCAATTGCTGAAATCCACTCCGAAATTTGGTCCTCCTACTGGTTCCTTGGCCCAAACAGGTATTACCCCTAGTACCTACTCTTGTGGCTTAACTCTTGTACCATGAATTATTGATTCTGGTGCATCCGATCATATGACCAGTACTTCACAATTTTTTTAATCTTATTACCCTTGTCCTGGTAATAAAAAAAGTCAGAATTGCATATGGAAGTTTCTCATCCATTGCAGGAACAGGTTCTATCCAAATCTCTGATAAAATTAAACTAAAATCTGTCCTTTATGTTCCTAAACTTGCTTGTAATTTGTTGTCTGTTAGTAAACTCTCACGGGATTCTAACTGCCGTGTCATATTCTTTGATTCCCATTGTGAATTTCAAAACCAACTCTCGAGGAGGATGATTCGTAGTGTTGGGATGATTGATGGACTATATTATTTTGATGAGACCCTATTCAACATTAAACAACCTCAGTGTTTGAGTAGTAGTAGTAGTACTAATTTTATGCTTGTACAAAAACAAATTATACTTTGGCATCTTAGACTTGGAAATCCTAGTCTTCTCTATCTAAAACATTTGTTTCCCAGCTTATTTAAAATTGTTGATTACAACTCTCTTCATTGTGAAACTTGTTATCTATCCAAGAGTCATCGAAACACTTATCAATCAAAAGGTTATTATGCTTCAAAACATTTTTATTTAATTCACAGTGATGTTTGGAGTCCCTAAAAAATCACTACTGCATCTGGAAAAAAATGGTTTGTGACATTTATTGACGATCATACACGGTTGTGTTGGGTGTATTTGATGAGTGATAAATTTGAAGTTGAAAAATTATTCAACAATTTTTATTATATGGTTGAAAATCAGTTCTAAACACAAATAAGTATCCTTAGAACTAATAATGGTACTGAATACTTCAACAAATGTTTAGGAACTTTTTTGTCAGAAAAAAGTGTTCAACATCAATCTACTTGTCATAACACCACACAACAAAATGGTATTGTGGAGCGAAAAAATCGTCATTTATTAGAGGTTGCACGTGCCTTAATGTTTTTAATGCATGTTTCTAAATATTTATGGGGTGATGTTATTTTGACTGCCTGTTATCTCATTAATATGATACCTATTCGTGTTTTGAAATATATCACTCATTTAGTTTGTCTAAAGGAGTTTTTCCCTACTTGTCGAGTAATATCAAATTTACAACAATAGGTTTTTGGGTGCACTGTTTCTGTTCATATACCAACCCATCTTCAGTCCGAACTTGACTCTAGGGCAGAAAAATGTGTTTTCCTCGGATATGCTCCTAGTAAGAGAGGTTACAAATGTTTTAACCCTATTACAAAGAAAACTCACATCAGTATGGATGTTTTTTCCCTTAAAAAACAGTCTTACTTTAGCCATAACTATCTTCAGGAGGAGAAAGAGAAGAGTGAAGATGAGTTTTGGCAAACTTCTAATCTTTTTCCTAATGTTTTCATTGACATTGACATGAACATCCATACTCCTTTAGAAGGTCAAAAAATAGAAAATCTATCTAGTGAAAATAATGGAAATCCCAGTCTATCTGTACAAGGCATAAGTGATTCACAACCAAGAGGAGAGATACTACCAGAGACATCTGAACTTCATGTTTATACTAGAATAAGAGATCATCATAATAATAGAAATCCTTCTTCCAATCCCGAGCAAAGCCAATCATCATCACCTCTACAAGTTGGTCCTTCCAATACACCAAGTAACTCTTTCACTTCTACTCCTTTTGTTGACAATTCTGCTGATCTAGATTTACCTATAGCCTTTAGGAAAGGAGTTAGAACCTGCACCACACATCCTATTGCCAAATATCTATCCTATCATAAACTCTCTGATACCCCATAAGGTCTTTACATCCAATACTTTTCGTCTGTATATTCCAGAACCATTCAGGAAGCCTTGGATCACCTGGAATGGAAATTAGCTGTTTAAGAAGAAATGAATGCACTAATTGCTAATGACACTTGGAAAATTGGTGATCTACCAAAGGGGAAGAAGACTGTGGGCTGAAAATGGGTATATACAGTCAAATTCAAGGTTGATGGTAGTGTAAAGAGGTACAAAGCAAGACTTGTGGCAAATGTCACTCCAACATATGGAATTGACTACTAGGAAACTTTTGCTCCCGTAGCCAATATGAACTCAATTCGTGTGTTATTATCCCTAGCAGTCCATTCCAACTGGCCCTTGTATAAAGTAAATGTGAAGAATGCATTCTTAAATAGAGACCTAGAGGATGAAGTTTTTATGGATCAACCACCAGGATTTGAAGGCAAAGAAGGCAAGGGGAAGGTGTGCAGATTGAGGAAGTCTTTGTATGGACTCAAGCAATCTCCTAGAGTTTGGTTTGAACACTTTGAGAATGTGATAAAGAGTCACGGCTACTGCCAAGGTCAAGCTGACCACACTGTTCTATAGATACATTGGTGGAGGCAAAGTAACTATTCTTATTGTCTATGTTGATGATTTTATTTTGACAGGGGATGACAACAATGAAATTGAGAGATTAAAGAAAATTCTTGCTAAGGAGTTTGAAATCAAAGACTTCTGTAACTTGAAATATTTTCTTGGCATGGAGTTTGCAAGGTCAAAAAAAGGTATATTTGTTTGCAGAAAATATATTCTTGATTTACTTGGGAAAACAGGTTTATTGGGGCTGCAAAAATATCTTTGAGTCAAATCTAAAACTTCAACCAGCTAAACCTGAAGAAGTAATCAATAGAGAACAATACGAAAGATTGGTAAGGAAACTCCTGTATCTTTCTCACACACAGTTTATGCACTCACCAAGACCTGAACATTTTGATGTTGTACACAAAATCCTAAGGTACCTAAAGGGGACTCCAGGTAAAGGCTTATTGTTTGGAAGTCATGGGAGTTTGCAAGTGGAAATATACACTAATGCAGATTGGGCTGGAAGTGTCATTGATAGGAGATCAACTTTTGGCTATTGCACATTTGTTGGAGGAAATTTAGTAACATGGCACAACAAGAAACATAATGTGGTGGCAAGAAGTAGTGCAGAGGCTGAGTTTAGGGTTGTTGCTCATGGGATTTGTGAAGCACTATGGATTAAAAAGATTGCTAGAAGAGTTGAAAGTTACTAGTTTATTACCAATAAAATTGTATTGTGATAATAAAGCTGTGATAGCTATTGCTCGCAATCTAGTTCTTCATGATAGAACAAAACATGTGGAGGTGGACAAGCATTTTATTTTATCAAGGAGAAAATAGATGGTGGGGTAATTTGTTTGCCCTATATATCTTCAGCTGAGCAAGTAGTAGACATACTTACAAAGGGACTGCCGAAGAAACAGTTTGAAAACTTAATCAGCAAGCTGGCTATGGAAGATATCTTCAAACCAGCTTGAGGGGGAGTGTTAGAAAGTTTCCAAAATCTGCCTAGTCAACTCTGCTGTATTCTAGGAGATATTGGCTGTAAATGTGTGAATATTCTAGGAGATTTAGGCCTCGTTTGTTTTCAGAAATAAGATTAGATAAGTTAAATAAAATATTATTAGAATATATTATTTTTATATTGAGATTTGAAGAAGTTAAATTATTTATTTTATTTTATATAAAGATTTAAAAATGTTGTAATAATTAAGATGAGATGAGAGTTTTGTGAAAGTTAACAAGATCTTAATTTCCTTAAAAGCTAGCATTTAATTTATTCTTTCATTTGTACCTATGTTATAAATTAGTGAGAATTATTCTTAAAAGTTATTCTCTCTTTCTCGAATTTAACATGCAAGCGGATGTCTTATATCACGCATCTGATGGGCGGGACCGGATAGGGGATGGCAGGCTAACGGGCGACGGCCGGCCCACCCATAATAAATATCCATCTACGTTTTACCTTTCCTATCTAGAATCTACGAATAAATATGTTACAGCCAAACATGGCCTAAATAAAAATGCCGAAAAGATATAAAACCGTTGTTTTGTGCGAAGCTTCACTAAAATCTCTGAGCTCCACGGGCTGAAAAATCCATGGCCTCGTTCTCCAATCCCACCCACCCATTCCCACCGTCGTTCAATCGCGGACCTACTTCAAAAGCCGTGCCTGCGCTATCACAACCAATACCCGGACCCAAACCCACACTATCCCCTCCTTCCTCTTCTTCTTATTCTTCCATTACCTCTAACACTAACCCGGAGAAACCAAATGCATTGACAGTGACTGATAGAAGTGAAATAAGACTAAGAGACATAGAGAAGCTAAAGAAGCGCGAAGCCAGGGAGAGGAAAGAGGAGGTAAACAGGAAAATAGCGTCGAAGAAAGCAATCTCTGTGATACTGCGGCGAGAGGCCACCAAGGCCCTCATTGAGAAGAAGAGGGGCCCCACCAATTCCAAGAGGCTGCTTCCAAGGACTGTGCTCGAAGCTCTTCACGAGAGAATCACCGCTTTGCGCTGGGAGTCTGCTCTCAAGGTCTGTCAGAATGTTTCCCTCTAGCTTTGAATGTATATGTGGAAATCTAAAGCCTAAAGATTATATGATAGACTTGGAATCGAGTTGGATATGCTTTTTGTTTATGAAAAATGGGCTTTTGGTGTTCTTGTTTAGTCGAGGAGTTGTGCTGCTTAGAAAACTGTAGGTTAAGGGGGTGGATTTGGATATGGAATAGGTGGGCTTTGTTTAGTTTGAACACGTATATTTACTTCTTGTTGAACACATATATTTACTTCTTGTTGATATTTACATACCAACCATAAATAATTTTGTATCCTATGCTTAATTCCACTCTTTTTTAAGTTTAGGATATTTACATTTTCCGGAAAATCTAGAATTTAATAGATGGATTCCAGGTTATAATTTATTGTATGCTTGTTACCTATAAAAAAAAGGTTTGTATGGTTATGTCAAACTTTGAAGCCCAGTGGATACTTCCGAAGAAGGGAAGGAATGAATCACTTGAATTGTGCAATGTAAAAGATGCAATTGGGGAAACCAAAGAATGGGTATTACCAAACAAAAAAGAAAGACACAAACAAAAGCGAAGAAAAGATAAACTTGATTGATAGAATCAGCACCTTGTTTTATCGTATTGTATGTTATTTAATTATGATTTCTTATTTCTTTTTACATTCTGGTTTGGTTTCTGTAATGCAATCAAAATTCTATCTAATAGAAACTAAATTAGTCATACCAGGGTTTCATTTCATGATTAAGGTATCTTTTGTATTTACAGGTTTTTGAATTACTACGTGAGCAGCTCTGGTACAGGCCCAACTCTGGAGTGTACATCAAGTTAATTGTGATGCTTGGAAAATGTAAGCAACCTGAAAAAGCTCATGAACTCTTTCAAGCAATGATTGATGAAGGCTGTAGTGCAAGCCGTGAATCCTATACTGCTCTGTTATCTGCATATAGTAGGAGTGGTCTCTTTGACAATGCATTTTCCCTCCTCGAGCATATGAAGAATACTCCTGATTGTCAGCCTGATGTGCAGACTTACTCAATCCTCATAAAGTCATGCCTACATGATTTTGCCTTCGACAAAGTGCAGGCCCTGCTTTCAGACATGGTGGCTCATGGAATCACACCAAACACGGTCACATATAATACTTTAATCGATGCCTATGGGAAGGCTAGAAAGTATCTTGCCAATCTCACCTCACATTTTTATGATTTGTTTGTGTCATCTGGTTGCCAATAAAATAAGGGAACAAAATTACACCAATTTTAAGTGTACCATGAAAATCAAGAAAGCGAGCACTAGGGGGTGCACAGGAAATTTTACTAAAATCTTCTCTTTTTCATTACTTTCCATTACTTTATGGGGAGAGAAAAGGTGGACAGACAGCAACCATCACTTCCACTATTACTATAAACTGCTACTCCACTCAGACAACTGCCGTTGCCTTTATAACTGCTGCTTCCATCATTTCCACTTCCTCTTCTCCAATTGACCAAGTTTGAGAATTGTGTTGGCTTCATTTCCTTACATTTTATTTTTATATTATATACTTGGCAACCAAATGAAGCTTGATATTATACTTCAATCTCTGAGCAGTAACTAATTATCTCTATTTCTTAAAAGGTTTGCAGAGATGGAATCTATACTTGTTGAAATGCTCCAAGAACGGGGTTCCGAACCTGATGTTTGGACAATGAACTCCACACTAAGAGCCTTTGGCAGCAGTGGGCAGATTGAAACGATGGAGCAGTGTTATGAGAAATTTCAGAGTGCTGGGGTCCAACCAAACATTCCGACATTCAACATTCTCCTAGATTCCTATGGAAAAGCTGGAGATTATGGAAAAATGAGTTCTGTAATGGAATACATGCAGAAATACCATCACTCTTGGACGATTGTTACCTACAATGTGGTGATAGATGCATTTGGGAAGGCCGGAGATTTGAAACAGATGGAGTATTTGTTTAGGCTAATGCGGTCAGAGAGGATCAAGCCAAGTTGTGTTACACTTTGCTCGCTTGTAAGGGCTTATGGGCAAGCTGGTAAACCTGAAAAGATTGGTGGTGTTTTGCGTTTTATAGAGAATTCAGATGTAGCATTGGATACCGTGTTTTTCAATTGTTTGGTGGATGCTTATGGTAGGATGGGATGTGTTGCAGAGATGAAGGAAGTTCTTGAAATGATGGAGCAGAAAGGATGTAAGCCCGATAAGATTACATATAGAACCATGATGAAAGCTTATTCTGTTAAAGGGATGACTACCCATGTGAAGGAGCTCCAAAATCTGATTGGATCTGCTGACAAGACTCCCCCAGAGATGGGGAAGCCCGACTTTTGATGAAAAAATTTACAGGTCATTCCTTCCTTATATGCACACCATTTTGTATACTAGTAACTCCTATTTATGAATACATTTGGATTAAGATTGAAAATTTGAAATAGATAAAAACAGTGGTGTCACTAGCCTGTAATTCTTTTGGCTGGCCAAGTTGTCTTGTGACTGATATTGTGCCCTGCAAGGCATAACCTGACACCCACTTGCATTATTTTTTGCAACTTGTAGAAATATTATCCATCATTGATTCCGTGATGGATTTGATTTCCAATCAGCCAAAAAAAAAAAGTGCCAGTTACCCTGCAATGCTGGAGAAGGTGTACCATATAAGTACAATAGCTAGAAGAGTGTTCAATTTGACATATACAAGGTTTTAATTCCAAACTATTTCAAATGGTGTATACATGTTTATCATGGAGACACCTATTATCTGTCTAAATAAACAAAGAAAATAAGTACATTGTTCAATGAGGGACTAAAAAATAGTGTGGTTTGGATAGATCTTAGATGGTCAAGGAACAGTGGGGTTTCGATATGTCTTAGATACAAATTAACTGAAACAGTATACCACTTAATTTGTTAACTGTAATAGAGTGAATGTAAAATGATGTGCAGAACTTTATGAACGAGGGATAGGAGAAATGTTGCAAGCTAGATTGTCAGAGGATTAAAAAATTGAAGGCAGAAATGTATTTTTAGGAGGATATGATATCTTGGAACAAGGAAGTGGTATTTAGACTTGTACAATATTGTTGGTGACACGAGAAGGGGACAGAAAAGTAGATCTTCATTAGAGAAATTCCAAAACCAAACAAAGGGAAGTATTATTGTTGTTATTATTGAGTAGTATTGTCATATCATCCATCAATTTGGGTTAACATAATGGAATCGCAATTTTCCAAGCATATTAAATTTACAGCAGAACACAAATAGTGCAACTACTAATTAATGGAAGAATACTTTGGGAGAAGATGCCACCAGTAATTCATTACTTTAGTACTCATTACAAGTATTGATATGATTGCAACCACATCAGGTAGCTTAACAAATCAAAGAATAATGATGCATAAATAAACATTACATGTAGTTATTCTTTTCCTTTTTGTTTCAACACATGCTCTATTTTGCATGTTGAAATTGGATTGTCATCACTAGGTTCCACTCCCTCTTCTTTTTCTTTTTCTTTTTCTCTTATATTCTTTTTGCTCTCTAACTCCTTTCGTGAGATGGGCCAAAAACTTTATGATATCGCTTCATGGATTTACTGTTTCCTGTCTCTGGAGATGAATTTATCCAAATCTAACCCTACAGTTTATTATCCTTCTGAATCACCGTTGCCAGGACCACCTGTTCTACCATGCCCATCCCTCGAGATAATTCCTTCAGTCCTTGTTTACATCTTTTTACCTTCTAATTTACCTTTTCCTGAACTTCCTTCAGTCTTTTACCTAATGTCACATTGCCATGTTTCTCAGCTTTTTCCTTTTGTGTCTGAATATTTATCCTGGTTTCTTATCTCTGTTTGTCCACTCTAACTTTCCACTTATTGAAGTGCCATTAAAAAAATGCACCATCAAGACTCAGTGAATTTGATGGTTTTCATATGAGACAAAATCAGGGATGATGCATCATTTTTTTTATGAACAAAGCATGTAATACCAATAGCCTATTTTCTTGAGAACTCACCATAGCATAAATGACGGGATGTTCTGGATGAATACATGTACAGAAAATTATTTTAATAAGTAAAAAAGGAAAAAAAAAATCCCAAAGGTGGTTAAATATTATAGCAGGAAATTTGATCTCATATAACGGAGGTGAAAATTGGAAATGCAAGAATCTGCAATTTACAATGGTCATGTATCGTTTGCCTGTTTCAACCTGTCTTAGATTCCCTGATTTCTCTGCATTTCTCTGTGTGTTGACTGGTCTGTCATTGCTAGCCCTCAGTTCTTTTTGGGGAGATATTGTATGTGGATGAGGCACTTGGTTGAAGATCTGTTGCTGCTGTCAAGTTTCTTCTTCTCTGCACTAGCTAGATCTTCTATAGGCAATTTCCTCTTACTTGTGGGGGCAACTTGAGCTTCTGGTAATGTGTATAGTATATACGACCAATTTGAGTTTGTATATGTCTTGCAGGTGAACTCCTCTGTGAATCTACAAAATAAATTGTTATTATTTTTTAGTGTCACCTTGACAATTTATAGTAGGAAAATGCAGAAGTATTGCTGATTCTCCAGCTGGTGAAGGTTTCCAACCTTCTGTTTCGAAGGTTGTGGTTGGCTCCATCACTCTTGACATGCTCAGCCAAGGAGCCGGAAAAGCATATTGAGTTTGATATTTGTAGACAACTTCAACATACAATAAAAGTAGCATATCTTCGTACTGACTAGTGGAGGGAGAGTTAAAATGCTTGCCTTGAGAATATTGAGCCAGATTCAGGCTTTGAACTGCTCCCGGCTGTGGATCTATGCACCAGTCCCATTCCTACAGTGGAACTGAGAAATCTAGTGCTTCTTGGTGAAAGGGCATTCTTAAACTTGTGCCCCTTGATCTGCATAGTCCTGGAAGATGATTTTGAGAGCTAAGAGAATATTTCACTCCCATTGTTGACTGGGAACGGCTTGAGCTTTTCCTGGTAGCAATTCTTCAACCATTGCCCGTGGTGGAGTTTACCTATGTGGCAGCCTTAGTGGAGGACCTTCTAGGGGGGTTTTATAAGGCAACTTTATAAATAACAAGACAACAGACGAGAAGCTCTGTGCACCTAAAACTCTCATTTAGATGTAATGATTCACTATATAGTACTGGATTTGATTTTGCCGAGCTAATTAACTGCGGCCTTATGGAAGTTGGTTATTGATTCACAGTTCGGGGAGGCTAGGGGAGGATGGTGCTCGAATGAGGTACGAGGTATATATGGAGTGGGGTTGTGAAAATACATTAGGAGTCTTTGGGAGTCCTTTCGAGGACATAAACATTTTGTTGTGGGCGATGGCTCGCATGTTAGTTTTTTGTATGACAAATGGTGCGGTAACTATAGTCTCTGTGATACCTATTCTGCTCTCTTTGAGCTGGCTAAAGAAAAGGATGTAGCGATTGCCAATCTTTTGTCCGTTTCAAATGGTTCCTCTCAATGGAATGTTGATTTCAATAGGGTAGCTGAAGATTGGGAATTGGAGTCTATTACGGAGTTTTTTGCAACATTGTATTCTGTAAGTATTTCAGGGGGCACCGAATATAAGATGCACTGGAGCCATTCCAAGAAAGGTATTTTCTCTGTTAGCTCTTTTTATCAAGCACTAACGAGCTCTGGAAGGATTATGTTCCCGTCGAGGAGCATATGGCGGACGAAAGCTCATTCAAGAGCAGTTTTTTTTGTTTGGACAACATCTTTGGATAAGATCCTCACTACAGATAATATGAGAAAACGATAGGTAACTGTGTTGGATTGGTGTTGTATGTGTAAGAAGCATGGGAAATCAGTAGATCATCTGCTTTTACACTGTGAGGTGGCCAGGTCTGTGGGATGATTTTTTCTCAAGAATTGGATTGTCTTGGGTCATACTTCTTAGATTGGTGGATTTCCTTGCAAGTTGGAGAGGACTCCGTGGCAACTCACAAGTAGCGGCAATTTGTAGAATGGTCTTAATATGTATGTGTTGGTGTATTCGGAGGGAGAGAAATGCCAGAAGCTTTGAAGATCAAGAGAAAACTACGGATGAGCTAAAAGTTTTTTTTCTTTATTCATTGTTCTTATGAGGGGGGCCATTGATTGTAACAAACTTAGGGTCGACCTTCTTCTTTCTATTGTAACCTTTAGCTAGGTTTTTCTCATGTATACTTCCTATGTATTTAGGTTTTGCCTATTTCTATGAATATAACTTCTTGATTAAAAAAAAAAAAAAAACTACGGCACTTTGCTGTGAGTTTGTGCTGCTGCTGCTAGCAGGAATTCAAACTCGGCATGAACTGAGCTTGGACTTACTGTTGAACTTTGCTGTGAACCTGAAAAATGTATGCCATTAGTGGCTTAGAGTTTGTTTTCTTAACACATTAGGAATAGGGAAGTTATGTATGCCAACCAACACCAATTGTTTGGCCCAAGTGGTGAAGGTCTTGGTCTTGGGGTCTCACTCCCTTCAAGATTCAAGGTTCAACACCTCATGAGTGCAAACAATCCTTTGAGGCCATATCTCCTGATCAAAAGTCAGCGATTTAACCAATTTCGTGTAAGTAAACTTTTGAGAGTGCGGTATATGGGACCGGGGTTTACTCTCCAAGAGGGGTTCTAAAGGTCCTGTCTTGGAGAGGTTCCTCGACATTAAAAAAAAAAATGTATGCCAACGCACACCATTTTTGGTGATGAAGTCTTTATAGTAATGAAGCAGGAACCCGTTAGAAAGATCTAGCAGATCACAAACGGACCTCTTTGAACAAATCTTCCTTCTCAACCTGCATGATTGTTCAGCATCAGCAAGGATGGCTTAAGCAAGGTCCCTGGTCCCTGGTCCCTGGCTGGACTCATTGGCGTTCTGGAAGTGATTTCAAGCAAGAAGAGTTCATTTTCAAGGTAAATGGTCAGTTACTCTCGGAAACATACTTTTGATTGGATACTTGTCTTTTAATATTCAAAATGAGCAATTTTAGCTTACTCCTCTGAGCCAGGTGTCAGGTCTATTTAACTTGGATTTGGTGTCGCAACTGCAACATAACAATTTAATTTGGATATTTTCAATAAAGGCCGTATCTTCTTGACCATTTAGTTGTCTCTACATCATGTGATTGTGCCATTTCTAGTCATAGATCTATCATTGAAAATGGACTATTTTTAGCTTAAAATAAAGCCTCCTTTCTGAGCTCTCTACCATGGATTTTTATAGTTGCAGCACTTTCTTCAACCTCACCATGTTGATATGCCTCCAATCTGTACTGCATTCTGGATAAAAGTGGGGAAGAGGAATTAAAACCATCTGCAACATTTAAATATTACATTCGATTAGGCAAAGATTGCAGTTTAAGATGATATGTAACTGAACCAACTAAACAACTGCCGACAGGGAGAGAGTGGGAAAAAAGAACATTGTTGAGTAAGCTGAATATAAATGATAAAGGGAGGGTTCACAGAGATAGTACAATATAGCATAAATTAATCACTTAAAATGCAAGACATTAGTTGGTATGATTGGAAATAATAAAATTTAAGATGAACAATAAAAAGCCTAATTGATAATTTTTGTATTTTTTACTTTTCATTGAGATCAAGACAAATGAATATCCAATTAAAAGAAAAAAAAAAGACAAATGAATGGAGGGAAAGTTGAAATACTAATCTCTTTTGCACTTCAAAGATATTTAGTTTGAAATTGATTTTTTTTTTAGAGAGAGAGAGAGAATTTTGAAAAATGAACTTGACCAAACATGACCTCTCCACTAAAATTCTACAATTTGATTCTTTAGGTGTCGTTTGGATAATTAGTTGAGATAAATAGAATATTATTTTATAATATTATTATTATTTTAAGATTTAAAAAAGTTGAATTATTTATTATATTTTGTATGAAAATTTAAAAAAATTGTAATAATAAGATAAAAAGAGATGAAACGTTTTTTTTTTCTTTTATCCAAATCGGGTCTTACCAAGAGGATATTAGGAGCTTGCCCTCATTTTATGCCCCCAACGTGTTGAGGATTAGCATCTTGACTGGCTCGACCGCATCGCATGTAAACACCTAAGAGTACTATCATTGGAATAGCAAAATGCTAGTGAAATTCAAAATATAGCTAAATTTTATATAAATAACTTGCATTGGACTAATTAAAAACCTTTAGTTCAGATTTTGAACAACATTAACTCTAAAAGAATTTCCAAAGTTGAAAAGTAATTATTCATCCATCAAATCTATATTTTATTCACAAATAATCAACAAGATTTCATTGAATTCTTTTTAAAACTTTCATTAGTAAACAAGGCAATATTATGTCTAGATTTTTTAGGAAATATATTTTTGTAAACAATACTATATTATGTTGGATAATTAGGTTAATATAAAAAATAGTTGGAAAATAATAATTTTAAGTAAAAATTAAATTATTAATTAATATATAGAGTGTTAATTAGGTTGTTTTTTTCTTCCTTTTTCTTACATGTATTTTTTAATACTTTTACATTTTAAAAAAAATTATAATATTATTAAAAAATACTTTATTAGTTACCAAGTAAAAAGAAAAATTAAAAAATAAAATAAAAAATTCCAACGGTAACAACGAGCGGTAAGTTTGAGTGGTGAGAGTAGCATATTTCTTAAAAAAATTAATATTAAAATATATAATATTATATTATTATTTTAACTTTTGGATGGATAGTCCAATGTAAGTTAATATCTTCAATGGTTTTGGATTTAACCAAAACTTCAACTTTTAGCCAAATTTTAGAATTGGCAATGACTAAACCATTACCAATGTTCTAACCTCGTCTCCAGACTCGAGGCAAAGCTTAGACATTGCTAAAAAATACAAAAAGATGGTTTTCCTTTATATAAGAGAAGGAAATTACCTTAAAAATAAACGTATGTGCAAGATTTTCTCCTTGCTACGCCTCCAATGTTGCTTAGGGAATGTTTGAGAAATGAGATCAAATGAAAATATTTTAAATAATAATAATAAGATAGTTTGAGTTAAGTATTTATTGGATTTTGGGAAATGAGAGAAAAAAATTAAATAAAAAATAGTATAAAGTTAAAATATTGTTAGAATATTATTTTTATTTTGAAATTTGAAAAAATTGATTTTTTTTTTAAGTTTAGAAAAGTTGTAATGATTAATTAAAAAAAATTATAATCATTAGTTTGAAAGTGCTTGTATTGTAGTGATATTTAGAAAAAAAATGAGATGAAAATTATTTTCAAACATCTCTTTAAACATCTTATCTGATGTCTATCATCATCCTTGAAAAATCAACCCAACTCAGTATTTATGTTGATAGAGAATCTAGGTGTTGAGTTCATTCCCTTATCCATCAGACGATAACATTTAGGGTCATTTTGGATATTTACAATATTTCAAGATATCTGTGAATAGTAATGAAATGATTATGGGAAAAGCTTGTATGCTGCCCCATTTTGACCGTCCTAGTTGATAGCTAGTCAATTTTGTTTTATTTAATGAGTAAGGAAGTGATTTTAAATCTATTAGTATATTTTTATTTTATTTTTTACAAATATTTAAATCTATTTAAAAAATGTGAAAAGAAAAATACAAAAAAGTTGCCTAGCAATAAAAGGAGTGGTGCTACTCAGGCGACATAGTAGCCCACTCCAATGGTTAGATAGAGAAGACTTATTTTTGGAGTTTTTAAGGAAGGAAATTGCTTATATCTGGAAGGCTTTGTTAAATAATTTGGTTGTTGTCATTAATCATTTGGATTAATATGTTTTATTGAGTTTTGAGAAATGAGTGGAAAAAAATGAATAAAAATATTATAGAGTTTAAAAAAGATTTAATATTATTTTTATTTTGAAATTTGAAAAAGTACTACGGTTTTTTATGTTTTGTTTGGGACTTTTATAAAATTATAATGTTTAGATAATAATTAAATAAAAAAGTTGAAAATTTGAAGTTGAAAGTATTTTATATTTAAGTAATATTCTAACAATATTTTAATTTTATAATATTTTTTATTCAACTATTTCTCTCTCATTTTCCGAAATTCAATAAATACTTAATTCAAACTATCTAACTACTATTTGCAAACCATCATACTACTATTTACAAAATTTCCATCTCATCTCATTTATCAAATATCCTCTAAGATGATGTTATTACTAATACAATGTCTTTTGACGAATTCATGTCGTATGTTGCTTCCCAATCAAACATGGCAGTTGATTAGAACAATTGGCTATAGGGGTGGCAATATATGATATTACCCGTTAACCCAACACGAACACAATATGAAATTAGCGAGTTTGGGCTTAATGTTAACGAGTTCGAGTCAAAACGGGTTGACCCGTTAATACACGATTCATTAACGGTAGGGCTATAATCGAGCTTAGCAAAGCCGGGTTTTGGCTTGCCGAGCTTGGCTTGACTCAAAATATTAGAACTCAATATTTTATTTTTTTTTATTCTTTGTTCGAGATCAACTTGATAAGCTAAACTCTTAACTTGAGAGCTCGTCCCACAAACAAGTTCAAGTCAAGTCAAGCCGAGCTCGAGTTCGAATTGTTTAACTTTTTTATTTTTTGAATAAGATTTAATAATTAATAAATAAAATATAAAATATCTAATATTGCATTTATACAGCTAACAAGTAGAATCTCTATTGAATTATAGAATTTTAAAAAATTTATAAATAATTAATATCTAACTAGTTGATATTTATCCAAAATAACAATATATTATATGCCTACATATATTATTAATACATACACTTAATATGATATCATATATCTATTTTATATATGGTTCCCACATACTAGTATATGAAATTATTAAAATTTTTCGACTAATTATTACACAAATTATAAAATATACCTATGAAGTATATTTAATATATAGATATAAGTAATTAGATTATATATTATATATTTAATTATAAAAGTGGTATGCTTACATTATTAATTAATACATTTATATCTTTGTATATATAGATAGGCATATGTATATATTTATCAATATATGAATGAGTTTTAATCTAGTCGAGCTAACGAGTCGACTCGAGTATAAACTAGTGGGCCTTAACGAGGCTTAGTCGAGTCAAGTTTTGTCAGATATGTATTATTTATAAATCAAGCATGTATCTACTTTCACGAACGACGTTTTTTTTTTTTTTTTTACGAGTCGAATTCGATTCGAGTTTAACTGACCAGGCTATCGAACAGACTTGTTTATTTACAGCCCTAATTATTAGGTCACTAACGAGTCAACCTGCTTAACTCGTTACTACCGCTAAATTTTTGTTTTTAACCTAAAAACAAAAGTACCATAACCCTATTTTGTATTTCCCAACTCCCTCTCTCAATTCTTAGTTGAGTCAGCTCTCACGAGTCACAACCAACTCTCACACTTCCTTTGGATTGTAATTTTAGACTTATGTAGTTAGTTTTATATTTTTAGAAGATATTGTGATGTTAAATTTTATGTCAAATTATGTTAATTAGGTCAAATTAATTATTTGGGTCAATTGAACCCATTTACATAAAACAGGTTGACACGGGTCAAAACAGGTTGTGACGTGTCAATGTATTTTTAATTAATTCATAATGGGTCAAAACGAGTCATATTATATCAATCTGTTATTTTCATGGATCGTGTTATAGTTTAAAAATCTCACTCATTAAGCTTAACAGATCAAATTCGGGTTAAACCATATCTTATAATATACATGACTTGACACGATACAAACATGACCCGTTAACACGATTTACCAAAGGAAAAAGTTTTGTCAATGACGAGCTTTACTCCTCTTCCATGAAAAATGTCTAATAGTTAAATCTCTATGCCTCATTCCCTTTTAGGAAGAGATAAATAACTTTTCTTCTATTTCCTCATAGAGGAAAGTTGTAAATAGGGGTGGTAATTTATGTTTATGGATTGTGTTCGTGTTTTGTCAAGTCATGAGTAATAAATTATGTGGGTTAGCCAAAATACGATTCGCTTAATTAAACAGATCAGACTCTAAATTCTTAACACGACTCATATAAATAACAAGTGACACAACCCGACTCTCTTAATCCATTTAATAATTAATTTTTATTGAGTTAACTTGATATGATCTATTTAACCGGTTTCAACCTATTCAAACCATTTAATATAAATGCGTTGAGCTGACCTTTATACTTATTTTTTAACTCAACTATTATAATTTCATATATGATACAAGAATAACTATATAACATAAATCATTTACAATTACAATTGGGTTCATGATAAGATGTTTTATTATGAATATCCAAAGTAATAATATATAAATAAATTTATATTCTTATAAAATAAAATTACATATTAACAAAAGAAAAGACATATAAAACCAACATTTATAAAATTTAATAATTGAATTTATTCATGTTATAGGGCTTGATTGTGGGTTTTGCGGGTTGACCAAATTATTAATCATGTTTTGGAAAATGCTTCTCCCAGTGATAGAAGCTACCGAGAGAGTGTACTGGTTTTCTAATTTTTTTTTTGTACTTGCCTCGTTTGTTTTCGTAGATGAGATGAGATGAAATTAAAGTTGAAAGTTGAATAAAATATTGTTAGAATATATATTTTTAATATTATTTTTATTTTGAGATTTGAAAAAATTATAGTGATTAAATAAGATGAGATGAGTTGTGAACACAAATGAGATCTTAATGGTTAAGTAAGTATTTTTTTAATGTACTTGTTAAATGTTTTTTGCAAAATCATTAAAATGGATCTAAAAAATGTTTGAGGAAAAAAAAACAAGAAATAAAAATGTAATTTACACAATCAGTATAATGAGGAGTAGTCACCTTTCTCGGTAGCCCTAGTATTGTCCATCGTATTTTATCTGTTTTGATTCAAACTCATTTTGATTAGACTCAAACTTATTTTTATAAAATCAAATAGATTGTAACTTTAGATGGAAGTAGGTGGTTTCGGGTCTTTTACACCCTTCAATAATAGAATGACATATTATTAATCTATTATAGTTATCGTGTGTTGGCTTATTTATAAAATTACTATTTTGCCCTTTCTTGTGAGTTCCTCTCTCTCTCTCTCTCTCTCTCAAGTCCTCTCACCCTATGCGTCCGTTCTTCCCTCTCAAGCCTACATCGCATTGTGAAGCACTTTATGATTGATTGGAGTTTGAGCCTTTAATTGGAGGAGATCCTTGGGATGATGTTTTGGGTGCAGAAGCTAACAGTGTTGTTTGGGGGAGGATTTAAACTAAAAAGGTGGTGGGCTTCCAGCAAGTAAGGGAGATACATCAGTTGTATTAGCGACCAACAGAGGATTTCCCTCAATCATAACCTTTAAAAATCTTGACAGTGATGGGTGAAGCATTGTTTTGTTCATTTCTTTCAAAATTGCATAATTTACGATTACAAATATTTTTTCTTAAAAAGATATTGTATTAGCCATTTTTACCTAATTATTTTACTATTAAAAAAATATTATTAAATTATCCTCAATCAGTGCTATTTAAATATAGTATTTAGGATTCTTCTACCGTGACTAACTGTTGGGTGTGTCGTTAGTCTAATTACACTTTATATTTTGAGTAATGTTATGTACAAGTTTCAAATAGACAAATTTCATACAAATTCTTTGTAAAAAAGTAGATTTCATTAATAAAAAATAGTTTTTTTATACTTTTTTTTAGATGGGGTCTGCTCTTTACAAGGACTTATATAAGATTTGTCAATTTAGAACTTGTACCGATTATTTCTCTTTTCCGTAATTTAATTGAGGTAAAAATAGGACTAAGTCTTTTTTTTGATGCAATAAACCTTGAGTAAATTATGTTTGATTTATATGTTATCCCAACTTAAGCGAAACGATCCAAATCCAAGACGTGACATCTAGATTTGTCAATTTTTATTACAACTTACTAGCTTAATATAAATTGACACATTAGGGTTGGGAGATTTGTTTCATTTAGTTAAATGAATCAAATTATGGTAGACTCATGTGACATGAGTTCGACTTAATACAAATTATGAAGTGAAACTGATATAAAAACACTAATTGTCAATTTTAATCGAAAATAAATAACACGATAATTTTTCTCCCTGTTAAGCAAAAAATAAAGAGATTAAATTTACTATTGGAATTATGTGTTTTAGAAGTTCGTAACACTTTTTCAATATGAGAATGGACTTTTTAAGTAAACTATATTACCCTTCTATTGGCCTAAACCATAAATGTAGCATCATTAAGTAACTTTTCAAGTAATACTAATGGGCCATAAGGTGGATCGAACTTTAGAGATCTTTTACAAATTTGAGGTAGGACAATCACAGAATCGAGAGTTAGGAAGAGTAAGAAAGCAATATAAATATTGGTGCAATCTATTTGAGACGTGTCTAACAAGAACTCAACATTCAAGATGGGCTTAAAGGAAGAAAATCTAGTTTCATTCATATGATACAATAAGCTGTGGAAGACATGACTTAGAGGTATGACCCAATTCCGCAGGTTCACATCAGATACACATAGTTCCTTTATTAGTTTCATTTACTAGAGATACAAGGCTACAACATGTTGTCATTGAAGAAGATGTCCGGGAGATAGTTCGATGCGAGTAAGGTTTCTTTTTAATTATTCGATTAAAATAAATAGTTCAATATACAGAAAGACAAACACTATTAAATAATCTATATTGCAAGAAAATTCTATAAGAGTCAAGCTATTAAAACATGAAAAGTTCATATGACGTGTCTATCTTTTTCTAAAATCATACAATCCAATTTGATTATATAGTGAAAGAAGCTATGAGCTCAATTTAGGCATTACAAAAAGAATAAAGTTGGTGCCCATATGGATAGTTGAGTGAAGATGCTGCAAATTGTTACAGCATGGTGGATGGAACGTTGTTGAAAAGGGAGGCAAAACGGTCCATCAGACTTTGGAATAAGTTTAAATGGAAATTATTATTTTTAATTTGTGTTATGATTTCTATTTATTAATTAAATATGTACAGTCATAGATGGTCTTGAAGTTGATATATATATATATATATATTAAAAAAATGATAAAATTCTGAAAAAAATATTTTAATATTTCTCACCAAAGAAACTCAAAAAAAAAAACTCATATTAATAATAAAATTTGTTTTGAAAACAAAAAAATAAAAAAAGAAAAAAAAACTCATTTTTGTTTATTTTCGATTTATAGAATTAAATATTCATTTGATTAAATAATAAAAAGCCCAAAAAGGACGTCCAATTTCTTAAAAGCCCTCTTCTTCTTCGTCTCCTTCGTCTTCTCCATGCCCAGCCCACTACTCGCAGAGGTCGCATAGTCCCCTCTACCCCTCCCCACGAACACAACCTTACCAAACCAAAGCCTATGCACCATTGAGAAGGAGGAAGAACCTAACCCTAGAAACTAGAGGGAAAGGTAGAGACAGAGAGAAGACGTAGATACGCTTTCATGGCTGGCATTTGCGGGGGCGTTTTGCGTTCTAGGGTAAATTCGTGTTGATTTCATTTGCGAATAGGGCTCGTGTTGAAAACCCTAGGAGAGAGAAAGTGTTCCTAATTTCAAGTCTCCCGCCCCAAGTCAGGTACTTTTTGTTGCTCTTTTGGTGTGTGGTTTTCTTCCCCGTGGTTCTGAAACCCTAGAGTCCTGAAATTGGTGCGTATTGTGGGGGGGTTGAATGGCATTAGGTTTTTATAATTTGTTATAGTCAATTCATGTGAATTCTGTTAGTTTTTTGCGATTGTTGTGCATTGTGATCAAATGCTTAAAGGTTGAAGCAGTAAGTCACGTTCTTGGTGAAGTTGCTATATGATATGTTATTGTAAGTCATAAATAGTGCGCCCATCAGGGGGAACTTAGTGGGGGTATGTGTTTAAGTGGTAAGCTAATGATTCTGGGCCGTAATGGATTTCTCCCAATGTTATGAGAATTTGATGGAGAATCAATGCCGGCAAGGCCCTTGCATGCAAGTGTTGCTCATGGGATGTGAGTTTCTATAACGAGTGTCGATAAATGTAGTGACTCTTGCTTACAGTTATTAAAGACCGTGATTTGACAATGCATTTCTTGCATCATTTTTTAATTTTGAGTGGCAATTCTGTTGTTCCCTTATTTTACTTAAATGTATTAACTAGATGCCATCTTGTAGTGATAATAACTAGTTTGATAGTTAAATGCTTGTCACAATTTGCGGTTAGCGATGCATTACTATTTTTGTAAGAAAGACAATTTTATTAAATGCGCAAAGGGGCGCTGTCCAAGTACACAGGGTGACAAGAGGAGCACCTAACTAAGGAGTTGAACCCTAATAACTAGGGGAGGATTGAGGGAATTATCACATCCTTCACTGGGTCTCATTCTTGGCTTACAGAGGGGAATGGCGGCAATCCAAAACCTTGGGAAGGAAAGTGAATTGGCATCAAGCCAGCTTTATCATGTCCTTTAAAATCATTTTTAATGCCCAGTATATAAGATGTTTTAAATGTATTTCAGATTGACTGAGACCTTATTAGTGCTGATTTTCCCCCTAAGTGCTTATCTTACTGCAAGTTCCTCTAGCGTGTGCTTATATATTGCATTACTAGAATATAAGTAGATTTCTCCTGGTAGTGCAGCCTGTTATTTATGATGCATTTCATTTATATGTGGTCATTGCGAATGTGTAAGCAATCATCCTCTCATGATCTAAGGCTTTGTTTGGTTATACAGTTCAAACCATCTCATCTCATCATTACAACTTTCCCAAACTTCCATGCAAAATATAATAAATAATTCAACCTTTTCAAATCCCAAAACAAAAATAATAATAAAAAAATTATATTCTACCAATATTTTATTTAATTTTCAACTTTTATCTCATCTCATTTGTGTAACCAAATGAGGCCTTAGAGTTTTGCCATTGAGGAGATGTCCATGCAAACAATTTTTTTGCCCTCTTGTTTTGAGAAGCACATCAAGTAAATTCTTATGCTTCATTTTTTAAGTGGGATTCTTCTATACGTTAGCTTCCTTTTCTGTAGTGAATTATTTTAGAACTTGTTGAAGCGGATGAGATTTGATTGGTGCTAAATTCTTATGTTCAATGCATTAATAGCTGATTGAATCTGTAATTCCTATAATTTGAGCTTTAATGCATGTTTTTATAAAGTTTTTTTTTTTTTTTTGGCCAATACTCTTGAGTTAAACTGATGACCCAGCAGGTGTGAGATGATGCCAGGGCTTGGCATTGGATAGCCTCCCAATATATCACTCTAATTTTATGTGATTTTTTCTTAGCTCACTTATAAAAGAATGCAATTGTTAATTAGCTGCCAAAATTTTTATGTTTCTGTATTGGTAACTTTTTTTTTGATAAATAAAAGAAATGGTGAATGTTTCTGTATTGGTAACTTGGTATTCTATCTCCTGTATACTTGGCCTTTGTCAAGTTTTACGTTCAACAAAATTTTGTTTACAGATAAAAAAATACATGGTATTCTATCTTTAGCTTACTCATAAAAGAAATCTGCAGCTATTTCTGTACATTGAATCTTAGGTGTTGAATGCCATTGGTTTGTGGAACAAATGGCATCTCCACCCTGTAAAATAAGTTGTAAAAGGTGATGAGGTAATGGGTCCAATCCTATATGGGTTTGTGAATTTTTTTTACCTACAAATTATCAAAAAAAGAGTTTATTTACCTACAAATAAAAATTCCCATGTCTGGAGTGACTTCTATGTTGTAATATCATTTAACTTTTGTGATTTCTATTTATGTGACCTCAATATTCACTTGTAAAAGGGGGTTTATTTCAAGGTGTTTGGTTGAAAACAACATTTATGATTTTAAGATTTACATTTATTTATTTAGTCACTTCTTCATTCTCACAAGACTTTTTGTCTTTTGCTTTCACAAGTTTGTGGAATGTTGAATAGATGGGAGGGGAAAGATTGTAGGTATAATGGTAGGTATGCATGGATGTAGCTCAGAGTCTGGCCTCCTCGTAAATGCTGAGGTTGATTCTATGGGTGGAGTTGTTGATGGCGGGGTTGGTATTGGTATGAAGACCTCTCCACGCCGAGCAGCAATTGAGAAAGCTCAAGCAGCACTTAGGTGATACTTGCGTGCTCCTTTGTGTTTAATCTCCTTATGAGTCTAATTTCTTTATCTCGTTGTATTCTCTGTTTTCCATTTTGTATGTAAGAAGATATATTACTTGTTGGTAACAGGCAGGAGTATGATGTTCGTGAGGAAAGGAGAAGGGAGCTAGAATTTCTTGAGAAGGTACAGAATTTTGATCTTTCGTTTGCTGTTTATGCAACTCCAGTTTGTGGATGAAAATAATCCTAAATATTTTTTTATTTCAGGGTGGCAATCCATTGGACTTTAAATTTGGGAATGCAGCTTCAGTTAGTGTCCAGTCTACTTCACTCACTGATCAGCATCCAGAAGTAATTGTAACCAGGTAGATTCTTTTTACTGTTGTGTATTTCTGGGTGATGGATTTACATTATATAAAAAATTATTTCTGATAGGTTAGTTATATCCATTTTGTCTCATTTTATTTGTTAATCAGTGAAGCGAGAGGTAGTTTTGCATTGGCTGCCTCACCTCATGGAGATTCTGTTGAGAGTAGTGGTAGACCGGGGGTTCCTGCGGTTTGTGAACCCAATAGTGCTGATAATCTATTACTTTTTGATGGTGACAATGAGTTACTTGAAGGTGAGAGGAGTTCTATACAGCCTGGTAGAAGAAATAAAATTCCTCCATCTGAGCAATCTTCTCAGATGGATGGGAGTCAAAATGCCAAGGAATCTGAAGATTCAGCTTTTCTCCGCCCATATGCTCGAAGGTATAGGTCCAGACCAAGCCGTGATGGCTCTCATGGAAGGGATGGAAAGGAGATGATGTCTGAAACAAACAATGCAAAGGACCAGAATTTATCTTTTGCTTCCAATTTAAAGGCTGCTAGTTCAAATGGTGATATTGTTTCAAAAATTATATCTCCTGACAATCAATTGGATATGGATGTGGACGGTTTGCGAACGCTAGAGACTATTGGCAGTAGCCCACCTGAAGGTAGGTTGGATGCCAAGGCTCCCAAAAGCTTGAGGGATAATCAACATGATCAACCTTCTCAAGTTAATGCCCGGCAAACTGCTGTTGATATGGCTTCAGGGGGACCTGGTTTTGTTCAAGAAAGGAATCGGGTAGTTTCAGCTAGTGTTGAAGATCCACCTGTTGCAACTACAGCAAAAGCAGAGAATGAAACTAGATCTGGTCAGCTGAATGGGTTTGACAGCACTCAATTGGATAGAGAAAGCAAACTTAATGAAGGTCAAAATAGTAATGCAGCATTTGGCATGAAGGGTTTAGATTCAGAGTGCTCTGGTACCCAAACTAGCCTAGGCGTAGATGTAAATAATGATAATGACATGTGTACTACCATAAAGAATGCTGTATCTAATGGGAAAACTAAGGAGCAAACTTCAGATTTTGAAGAGACAATGGATTTAGTAGGTGGTGAGGTGGTTAAAGAAAAGGATAAGTCCTATGGTGTTGACAAAAGGAATGAGACCAAGCTGGTTGATGGTGGTCTTATTGTCAATGCTCATTGTGATTCTGTTTCTCAAAACCACTCTAGCGATGGTACTACAGTCAAAGTTGAGGAAGATATGCACACAAGTAGATCTGAATTACAGAAAGAGGTGAAATATTCTTCTAACATTGAGGGGATGCGACAAAATAAACATACTGAATCAGATATTGAGGGGAAAGCGGATGAGGTGTTGGTTGATAATTCCAACCCTAGCAAGGAAACCATTTGTGCTGGTAGACATGAAGAACCCATGGATATCTCGAATGGTGAGCTTCCAGGGGCTGCTTTGTCAGGGAGAGACGCTTCTGGTGCCACTGACCTTCAAAGTTGTTCTGGTAACTCCTCAAAATTGACAGACAAGGCGCATGAAGATTCTATTTTGGAAGAGGCACGAATTATAGAGGTTCTTAGTTTACCTTTTGTTCTGGTTTATGACCCTTTTTCTCAAGCGTGGTTTGAAGCATTTTTTCTCTTTTCTTTATCCTCTGTAAGGCTATAAAGGACTGACATAATGCCGTATACAGGCGAAGCGTAAGAGAATAGCAGAGTTGTCCGTCTGTACTTTATTTTCGGAGAATTGGCGAAAATCTCAATGGGATTTTGTTCTTGAGGAAATGGCTTGGTTGGCAAATGATTTTGCACAGGTATGATTTTATGGAAGTTCCATTCTTTCAAATTTTTTCTCATGTGGACCTTTCGTTCTCTCTTGAATTTTATCTTGTCTGGTATGGACTTTCTAGTGCACACAGTTTGAAGTACATTTTTTTAATAATAAGAATTTCATTAAAAAGCACAAAGGCGCAATCCAAGTTGGAAATTTACTTTTTGTTAGAACTTTCTGTGGTTAACCATATCCGACTATATCCCTGCTGTGACTCTGTTTCCCTCATTATTGTTATAGGAGCGTCTTTGGAAGGTAGATGCTGCTGCTCAAATATGTCGGCGGGTTGCTATTACTTCTCAGCTGAGATTCAAAAAACAAAATCAATTTTGGGAGCTAAAAAGAGTAGCTCACACCTTGGCAAAGGCTGTCATGCAGTTTTGGTGTTCAGCAGAGGTTATTTCAAATAGTGATAATCCAGGTGTTGGTCAAAAGAACTGCAAGTACAGTTCGTTTGGATCAAGGAAGGTGGATGGAGATGAAGTTTCTAAGGACAAGATTGAAGGATCTGATACGGTGCTGGTTATTTACTTGAGACCCTCTTTTCTTGCGTGTTTGTTTGATATTTAGCTGTTGTTCATTGTCCAGCAACTTTTTTCTTTCCTAATATCTCATCTATACTATCACATATTTATCATAAAGTGCAGTTAGCTCTATGGTTATGGTTGTTTAAATTTCATGTCCTAAGTATATATGAATCAATACACTTATAAAAAAAGTATATATGAATCAATACAAATTTTATTTACTGAGAAAAAAAGTATATATGAAGTGTCGCTGATGAATTTTGAAGGAGAGAACATTTGGAAAATGGAGACGGTTTGTTGGAGAAAGATAGAGGCAGGCCTATTCGCAGCAGTATGTGGATAGTCATTTTCATATGGAAAGATGAAGTAGCAGTTTACTTTCTTTTATATGCTGATTTCAAGTCAAGAGAGTAGGAACCATAGGAGATAAATTGATCATTAGGAGTGTGGATTTTCTCTGGGACTTTTGTTGTTTTTGAACCTCATAAACTAGCAGAAGTGGGCTGGATATTCTGAAGCATACGTTCCAATAATATAGATCTAATCCTTTTAACTACCTTTAAAAGGCATGTAAACTACTTAAGTTTTAGATGTGTTGTCCTTTAGTACTTGGATATGATGCAAGCTTTGATGTGTTGAGTTTGAGTGATGTATCTTGTAGCTTCTGATCTGTTTATCAACTGGAGCATTGGACCTTGGTTTTAAGATGAGAGTTTACTTTAAGATGAGTGTTTACTTTTGCTGAAAAATTCTTATTCGTATGCCCTCGCAGTTTTGTCTTACTTTACAGCGGCTATAATACTGTCTAATAATCTGTCTTTATTTCCTTATAATTTGTGATTCTGGGCAGAATGCAAGTGAAGTTATTTTCCAAGTAATAGAGTTTTTATCTTATCTTGGTGTACTTTTTGATAACTATTTTTGTGGTCATGGGCAGAAGACAAGCAAAGAAATGGGGACACAATATCCCAGACAAAATACTCCAATTGCTGTAATGGGATATGCAACTAGATTTTTGAAATATAACAGCTCTCTCGGTTCTTCTCTTCAAGTGCTGGCACCAACAACTCCCGACAGGATATCTGATATGGGAATTGTGGAGATTTCATGGGAAGATCATCTTACTGATGTATGATCCAAGTTTCATTGTACTCGTCTTTATCTAACTTATCAATATTGACGTTTGTGAATCAGCATTCTGTCCTTCCCTTCCTCTGTCAGTCACAGACATAGATATGCTATTATTCTTGAGCTAGGTTGGTTATGATGTCTTGAAAGCCTTGCAGGCTCGCCATATGTTACACTACCTTGTTTTTTTTCTTGATAACCAAAGGCTAGGCTGCCTTGTAAAGATGACTTTGCATGTTTTTTTCTATTAAAATTTTCTTTCCATATTAGATCAAAATTCCTTTCCAAATATTTTACACTTTGAGTTTATACATTGGCAGGAGTGCCTCCTCTATTCTGTTCCATTTGGTGCATTGGAGACCTACAGAAAATCTATTGAATCTCATCTGCTACAGTCTGAGGTAAATATTTTTTTTTTTCTGAAAATATTTCTTCCATTCATGTGTTCATTGTGAATAAGATTGCCTATATATCTTTTTCCTATGCTCTCATTCATTTGTTCTGTGGTTGTGGGTGACTTTGACGTTTTAATGGCAAAATACAGTATTATTCTGAATGTATTTCACATAAGCAGATATTTCTTTTGCAATCATATTCTTACCATGATTAAATTGAATTATCTCAGAGAACTGTGAGTGCCATGCAAGAAGAAGTTGAGACATCAGCTTATGATGCCACAGCAGGTATTGTTGAGACTACTGCAATCTATCAGTCCTTGTTGATCAGTCTAGTGATCCTTACAAGTTTATTTTCAAATTCAGGGTATGGATATGAAGAGAGTGCATATGATGAGGATGAAGGAGAAACAGGCATGTTTTCTTTGCCTGGAGCCTTTGAAGGTAGCAACTCATCAAAATTTTCCCAGAAGAAACGCAAGAAATTTGAGTCATACACTTCGAGGTCATATGAAGTGGGAGCTGATTTTCCATTTGGACAATGCACAACTGGAAATCAACAATCGATGTTGATCGGAAAAAGGCCTGCCAGTCTTCATCTTGGTTCAATTCCTACCAAACGCATGCGCACTGCTGCTAGGCAAAGGGTTGTGAGTCCTTTCAGTGCTAGAGCAACTGGGACTGTACAGGCTCAAGTTAAGACGGATGCTTCAAGTGGAGATACTAACTCTTGTCAAGATGACCAGAGTACTTTGCATGGTGGATACCAGATCCAGAAAAGTGCTGAGGTTGAGTCAGTTGGGGACTTTGAAAAGCATTTGCCATATGACTTTGCAGAAACATCATCAATGAGGCCTAAAAAGAAGAAGAAGGCAAAGCATCTGGTACATAAGTGTCAGCAGACACCAGGGGCTTCTTTATTACCTAAAAATTATTATTATTTGCCTCTTATGTTCTTCCTTTACCTCTTTTAAGTTGCTTAAATTTTATATGGTTGCAGGCTTCCACGTATGACCTGGGATGGCAGCTGGATTCTGCTGCTCTTAATGAACAGGTAATCGTTTTTCTGTTCATTTGTTCATTGAAAGTTGTTTAATATAATATGAATATGATTCTGCTACTTTTAACGAGCAGACAATCTTTGTTCTTTTCATTGAATACAGTTTCAAATTTCATGAAACTTCATTTTTCTTTTTAATAAATTGAACTAAAATGATTGTAGTCATGTATATTACATCTTGAAGAGCAGCACAAGTACGGCCAAGAACTGGAATCATAGCAAATGCAAAACCTAAAGCACTGTTCTGTTTCTCTGTATTATTGTGTTCTAAATTTGGGCTTTATTCTTTAACGTTATAAGGTGTTTATAAATCGGGCCGATGATAGAGTTCATTGCTGAGATTTTGCAGTGGGAAGGATTTTTTTTTTTTTTCAGTAAACAAGTTTTTATTGCTCAAAAGAGTAAACAAGAGCCCATGTGTATGGGACATATACAAGAGCAACACCTAAGTGTGTTAGTTTAGTTATAAAAGGAATTCATGAAAAGTCATGCCATGAAAATGAATTACAATTGACCCATGGAGTAAAGTATTAAAAAATAAGTTTCTAAGCTCATCCATTGACTGTTCTTGATCTTAAAAAATTAACAAGTGGAGGAAGGGTGCTCTTCACTAAATTTTGATGGGGAGGATATGTGTAGACTAGCTACTGCCTTTTGGGAAGGTGTTTAATGGATGAGGAAGTATGGAAAGATTTCTCAAATTCAGAGTGGTAAATGGTACTACAGGATCCAATGGTGCTCAAATGAAAATGGCATATATATTTTCTTGATTGGCACCGGGTAGGGCTGAAAACCGACACTATCGGTGTGGTTTTGGTCCAAAACTGAAACTGCACCAATAGTTTTTTAAGGGGGTGGTGCTGACCGAAACTGGCCGGCAGGGACATAGAGAACTGGCGGTTTCTTACAGCCGGTACCAATCGGTTCCATGGTTGGTCCGTCGATTGCTAACCTATACCCAAACTCATATCACAAATTCAAACCAAATCAACCAAAACTCACAACAAATTCAAAAATTCACAAAATCACAAATTCATAACAAAAACTTAGGAGAGGTGAACGAGAGATATGAGAGGAGAACAAGAGAGCTCGGCATGAAGTTGTACGACAGAGAGCTCGATCTCGGAGAGACGTTTCAGAGAGGAGAGATCTCGGAGAGGTGAGATTGTGAGGGACATGCCGAGGATGAGTCTGATGAGAGATCTTGGAGAGATGAGGGCTAGGCCAAGCTTTGAGCGGCGTGAAGGAGGGGAGGGAAGGGGAGGGCTGTGGTGCGGTGCTGCGGGGTGAGAGGGGAGAGAGAAGAAAGAAAGAGATCCATCGGGATGAAGAAGAGGGAGGGGTTATTAAACCCTAGAGCTAAACGATGCTGTTTGGTGTATTAAACCAAAGGTGTTGTTTCACTTATATATATATATATATTTTTATACCTTTGGTAAAAAATGATGCCTTTTAAATCACTCGAGTGAAATGATGTTGTTTTACCTATAATATATATAAATATATATGTTATATCAGCTAGTCTGGCGGTTTGAACTTGATTCAGATTGGGACCAAACTGGCTGATGTCAATTTCTTATATTTCCTATCGCCGGCCGATTGGTTCTCCACTGGTTCCGGTCGGTTCCTAACTTTGGCGGATGGTCCCGTCAGTTCTTGTACACCCTTGGCACTGGGTGTTCAGAAACATTGTCCTGACTAATCCTGAGGGTGCATAGGCCCTTGGTAAGGAGTTTCCTGCAAGTGCACATTAGGTAATTTAAGGAGAAAATTTCCTAGTCCGATTGTCCCTAGAAATTATTTGCACCCAATGGGATTTGAACCTTAGACTTGGGGGGAGCATACCTCCAAGCCCAAGGACTTTACCACTTGAGCCAAAGCTTAGAGGTTATGGCATATATTTGGCAATAGTAGGGTTCGGCGGTGGATGTAGGCAAGGTTATCTGGCCATCCCAAGTGGTAGATCATGCAAAGCATGGTTCATGTAAGAACTATGTAAAGTGGGAACATAGTTCTAGGTGATTATGGTTGTAGGCAAGGCAGTGAAAGAGCTGCTCCATTGTGGCAATGTCACCGAGGGGTGATGACACCAATTATTGTGGTGGCCCCGACTCCTATGGAATGTAATGACATATTGATCTATATATAAACATAGTAAATTTTCAAGGACACTGAAGTCTTGGAAAGGAGTTCTCAGAGACCAAAAATTGAGGAACATAACAGTTGCATGGTTGGTAAACTTGAGGTGTGCAAGGTTGTTAAAGATAGGGGTACACAAGAAAGGAACTTGAGAATGGATGCTAATGTTGGGCTTTTTGATGAGCAAGTGACACATCCAAAGCTTGACACATCAGAAGAGCACAAGTTGATACCAAAGGTGAGTGTACATTTGGAATGAAAATGTTGGGTAGAAGACAATTCCTCACAAGGGGAAATGGGGAGGAAAGCTGTTATGGTTGGTACAAACTTCAAGACAAACATTCTTGAGTTGATATCAAAAGAAAAAATAGGGCAATCAGGCCATTGTGATAACTTTAGTTCTGCATTACCTATAGATTTAATTTTGTACACTGGGTATGTAGTGGGTGAGCCAATATAAATCAGGCATCATGTTCCCATAAATCAAGGCTTATCAAATTGGGTACTACAAAAACGGAAGGAAATTCAAGATTGTGTAGGGATATTGTGTGAGGGCTTTGAAGAGCAATTTATGGCTTTGTTTATTGCAATTGTAGTGGGGTGTCCTCATCAAGGATCAACCCCCTCACAAGTGGGAGTTCTAATCGCTGTTGACTCAAGGGAGGGCATTTTTGGATTCCTTATGAGTCCTAAGCTATTATCGTGGAATGTTAGGGGATTGGATGGGGGCAATAAGCTCCTTAGAATTAAAAATCCACTTTGCAATGGAAGATAGATGCTATTTGTTTGCAAGAAACTATGCTTGAAGTGGGTTTTAGAAGCATTTTCTATAGCTTGTGTGGTTTTCATAATGTGGGATGTATTTATTTAGTGTCCACAGGGATGCTAGGTAAAGTATTGCTATGTTAATAATAGAGTGATGAAAAAAGGAAAATAAAATATGTGGGAGAAATTATGGTGGTTTGTTCCTTTAAAAACATGGGACATGGCTTTTCTTGGGTTTTTGCTGGTGGTTATAGGCTAGATTTCGGTAAGAGTAGAAGGGGTGTGTGTGCGAGTTGGCTAGGCTTTGTAATTGGTGGGACTAAATGTGGTGTTGGTGGGGATTACAATTTCACATGGTTTCCAAGTGAATGATCAAGTGAAGTTCATCTTTTTTCTGCTATGGTGGATGTCGCAATTCTCATTAGTGAGTAAGACCTTATGGATATTCCCCTTGTTGGAAGTTCTTATACGTGGTCAAATAATTGGAACACTGCTTGGTCTAAAAGCGATAGATTTAAGCTCAATTTGGATGTTGAGATGAGTTGAGTTCTTTATGAATAGTGGTGAGGTGAGTTGGTGGAATGAGTTTTGTGAGACCCACCTAAGATGAGTTTAGATGTGTTTGGATGATAGACTCAGCTTAAAATTAGACCGAACTGAGTTGATCTTAGTTCAGTCCAAGTTCCAAATGGGGCCTTATTGTATCCCTAGGCGGGGAAGTGCATTTTCGAAATTTATGTCTAAAGAGGGTACACAAACTTTGCTCGGACCATTTCCTTGTTATTATTGATTGTGGAGGCATTTAAGGGGGTAGAAGGCGCTTGAAATTTAAGAATATATGGCTAAAAGCAAAATTAACTGGGGTGAGACATTGATGGTCTTCATATCATTTCCAAGCAATGTCAAAGTGTTATTTCAGCCTGAAAACTAAAGTCTTTGAAGAATGACTTAAAAGACTTGCAATGAACTTTGGCAATGTGGAGCATTGAAAAGAGTCTGTTGGTGGTCTTATAGGGTTTGGATGTCGTGGAAGAGGAATGAGTACTATCTGAGGGAGAGAAACTAAGGGAGAACCAAGTGCGCATTGACTTAGAAAGGGTCTCATTAATGGTGGAATTGTCTTGGAGGTAGAAATCTAGGGCCTGATGGTTAAATGAGGAGGATGAGTGTACAAAGTTTTTCTCGGTTGGGAAATTTGAGAAAAGTTTCAACGCCACTTTTATTGCACTTATTTCCAAGAAGATTGAGGCATCGGAGGTTAAGGATTACCAGTCCATTAGCCTTGTGAATAGGGTGTATGAGATCATTTCCAAGGTGCTTGCAAATCGATTGTGAGGAGTTTTGGGGCGGATCATTACGAAATCCCAAAACGCATTTGTATGGGAAAGACAGATTTTGAACTTAGTTCTCATCGCCAATGAATGCCTAGATAGTAGATTAAAATCGGGCAATGTGGGTCTCTTGTGCAAGTTAGATATGGAGAAGGCTTACGATTATGTTAACTGGGATTTTTTGTTGCATTTGCTTGGGAGGTGTGGTTTTGAGGAGAGGTGGTGCACATGAATTAGGTGGTGCATATCGATGGCGCGGTTCTCAGTTTCGTTGAATGGCTGCCCAATTAGGTTTTTTTAACAGCTTGCGAGGTCTAAGGCAAGGGGATCCTCTGTCCCCACTTCTCTTTGTCATGGTCATGGAGGCATGTAGCAGAATGATTTAAGTGATGGTTAACAATGGGTTTTAGCTAGTTTTTCGGTTGGTGACATATATCGAGGTACTCTTCACATTTCCCATTTGTTGTTTGTAGATGATACCCTTATTTTTTGCAAGGCAGATCTAAACCATATTCAAGCACTAAGGGCACTTCTACTTTGCTTTGAGTCTGTTTCTGGGTTGAAAGTGAATTTATCCAAGTCAGAGTTGGTTCTAGTTGGCAACGTTTGTAATATCCAGCTGTTGAGTAACACTCTTGGTTGTAGGATTTCTTCCTTCCCTATGAATTATCTTGGGCTTCCTCTGGGGGCCACCTCCAGGGCCAAAACTATTTGGGATGCAGTAATTGGGAAGATTGAACAAAGATGGGCAGGTTGGAAGAGATTTTATTTGTTGAAAGGTGGTAGAATTACTCTAATGAAAAGCACTCTTTCCAATCTACCTAATATTTTATCCTTGTTCCCAATTCCCGCGAGTGTGGCGGCATGTATTGAGAAACTTCATCGTGACTTCCTTTGAAGTGGACTTGGGGATGAATTTAAATTTTATTTGGTCTAGTGGGACAAGATATGCTCCCCAATCTCTTATGGTGGTTTGGGGGTTAGAAATATGAGGGTGTTCAACCGGGCTTTACTGGTGCTCTAAGGAGGTAAGCGGGGTTTAAGGCGTGGGTATAAGGAAGCACGTTAGACGAGAGTGGGGAGAATTTGCTTGTCGTACAAGAAGTGTGATGGGAGATGGCTCAAGAACTAAATTTTGGCATGACATATGGTGTGGAGATAGAGCTCTCAGGGACTCATTCCCTATAGTGTTCATGCACGTGAGAAGGAAGCTTCAGTGGCGGACCTCATGGAGAGGTATGGTGATTTACTCCAATGGAATGTGAGCTTCACTAGGGTGGCCCAAGATTGGGAAGTTAGTAACTTGGAGGATTTCTTCCAACTCTTATACTTCATGAGACCGAGAACTCAAGGAGCTAATACTTTGTGGTGGATACTTACCAGAAAAGGTATATTTTTAGTTCGTTCTTTCTGTAAGATCCTCACACAACCGCAAAATAATCACTTTTCATGGAGAAGAATTTGGAGAAACAAGGCCCCTCTTAGGGTGGCATTTTTTGCGTGGACAGCATCTATGGGAAAGATTTTGACGATGGATAACTTACGATATCGTGGGGTCATAGTGGTGGAATGCTGCTGTATGTGTAAACAAAGTGGTGAGACTATGGATCATCTGCCACTACATTGCGAGATTGTTAGAGCATTATGGGTCAAAAATATAAAGAGCGCACCAAGATCCTTAATTCTCCCAAAATACATATCCCAAGCCAATAAAGAAGAGATGCAATTCACATGATCATGTTCTCAATAATTTGCAAAGCAACCCGGTTCTCTTGAGATGAGCCTACTTCCTAGGCATTCATTAGCAAAAACCACCAAGCCTAAAATTTGTCTACCTCTAGTAAATGCTTTTTTTTTTAAATAAGTAAACGGTTAAATTATATTAATACGGATAGGCATAGCCCAAGTACATTTTTTTTTTTTTTTTTTGGGGGGNAGGGGGGGGGTGTTAATACAAGAGATAACACCAATTTAGGAGGAAGAAATAGAAATAAGAAAATCGAGGCCATTAAAATCTACAGCTTTGGCCCAAAGAAATAGAGTTCTAACAAATAGTAATCCAATCTCCTCCAATGAATGCTCCCTATCTTCGAACATCCGGTCATTTCTTCCTTCCAAATGCACTATAGAATATAGATAGGAATTATCTTCCACACAGCTGAAATTTGTGGAATACTGCCGAAGTTCAACAAACATGCCAAAATCTCGACCAGTGTAACAGGCATAACCCAGGCTAGCTCTACCCGTCTGAATACACATAGTGCCATCTTTTGTATTGGTGAATATCCCTCCTATTGGCTTTTTCAGTAGTTCTTGTGTTCTTAGATTGGGAGACCTGCTTTCTCCATTACTTCTCATTATGTCATGGAGGCTCTTAGCAAAATATTACCAGCGACATTTGGTGGAGGTTTTAACTTTGGCTTTTCAATGCGACCAAACAATCCTAGCATGGTTAAGATTTCACATCTATTGTTAGTAGATCATGTTCTGATATTGTTTGGACCAAATTGGCTCATCTGCGCTATGAGGGCTGTCTATGTTTTTTTTTGATAAGTAATAAGATATTTTATTTCCAAGAATAGGCATAAGCCCAAGTACAAAGGACTTATACAAAGGAAATACCTACTACTTTCTAAAACCAAAAGGAAAATCTAAAAGAAATTCTGGAAATTATCAACCATTACAAAAGTTTTAGCCCACAAACTCAAAGTACTAAAGAAAAAATCCCTAAGGTCTCCTAATAAATGTTCTTTGTCTTTGAAGCAGCTCCCATTCCTTTCGAGCCATAGCTCTGTCTTATTTTGAAGCCTCTTTTGGCCTTTGGGTAGAAAGTGAATTCAGCCTAGTTAGAGCTGATTCTAGTGGGTAATGTTCCTACTGTGGATAATTTGGTTAGCATTTTGGGTGTTGGCTATCCTATTTTCCCATGAAATACCTTGGCGAGGCCCATGGACGCCTCTTTCAAGGCTAAGTCTTTTGGAATGGTGTGATTGAGAAGATTGAGCGCTGATTAGTTAGTTGAAAGATATGTATGTCCAAAGGTGGTATGATTACCTTGATAAAGAGCACTCTCTCCAATTTACGTACATATTTCTTATCTTTATTTTCCCTCCTAATTAGTGCGGCCAATTGAATAGAGAAGCTACAACGAGAGTTTTTATAGAGTGAAAAGGTAAAGAGCTCATAATCACCTAGTAAACTGGACAGAGCTTGAAACTTGCTTTTGTTCAACTATTGTTGTCTAGGGAAATGGATTTGGTGGTATGAAAATGAGAGTGGCCTTGTGGAAAGCACTGGTGGGTTCTAAGGGCATGGTTGGACACTGATCTATTGGAGTTCTCCAGTGGCTCCTTGCATTGGAATGCTAACTGTTTCAGAGCTGCCCAAGATTGGGAGGCTGACACCTCCACAGAGTTCTTTGGAGGGGTGGATAAGATGCTTTGGGTCCCTACTAAAAAAGGTGTCAGACTGTTGGGCTGCCAATCCACCTAAAACCAATTGGTGTTAGGGAAGACACACTCAAGTCTTTTATGGCATTCAACATTGCACCCACAGGCCTGTTTATAGAGTGCTCGCAGGGAGTGGTATTGTGGACACACTTCAACAATCCCTTCCTCACGATGATGCTCTTGTGAATCAAAGCCATGACCTCTAGCTCTAATTCCATTTGTTAAACCATGGAGCTGCCAATCCACATAAAACCAATTGGTATTATGAAGACACATTCAAGTCTTTCATGGCATTCGACATTGCACTCCAAAGGCCTGTTTAGCGTTTATTATGTGGTTGTAGTGAGCGGTATTGTGGATACACTTCGACAAAAAGGAAGCTCATTATCTGATCTTTCTGTATGGTCCTTACACCTTAGTATTGTAACCCATTCCCTTGCTTGAATATTTGGCGACAGACACCTATGAGAGCAGCTTTGTTTGCCTGGACAGCTTCCTTAGGGAAAATTCTCACCATAAACAACTACAGAGACGTGACATCATTATGACAGATTGGTGTTTTATGTGCAAAAAAAGATTGGGGAATCTGTAGGCCAACTGTTGAGATTGCCAATATACTTTAGAATGGCGTTTTTAGTTGTGTTGGCTTGGCTTGGGTTATGTCCAGGAGCATAGTAGACTTCACCAATTGGAGATGGTTATATGACAGCCCATAAATTGCAACAGTATGTGAGATGGTCTCTATTTTTCTAGTGTGGTGTATTTGGAGACTAGACCTCATTATTTGGAGAGGGTTATATGGCCATCGACAAATTGCAGCAGCATGGAAGATGATCCCTATATGTCTAGTGTGGTGTATTTGGAGATAGAAGAGGGGATTGCATATGAAGATTGCAGTTTAAAACTTTTTTGTTTTGATAATTTGTTCTTTTGGATAGTTTCTATAGAATGAGCTGAATTTCTGTGATTGTCTTGCCTCTTTTCCCTATTTCTAATTAGGTGTTCTCTTGTATGCTACTTGTGTACTTAAGCTATGCCTTTTGCACTTTTAATGAACTCTTGGATTACCTATCAAAAAAATAAATAGATCTAATGTTGACATTTTGGCTTTAAAGTTTTTGGTAAAATTTGTGCTAGATGGAAACTTTTGGCGCATGCATCTTTCATGCAGACCTAGAGATAATATCCTTTATTTTTTATTTATTTTTTTAAATTTTATTATTGTTATTATTATTATTATTATTATTATAATTTTTTATGGCGGGGAACCTATCCAAGGTAGGGCCTTTTGGATCCATCCCTGCAGAGTAAACCCCGATCCCGTGCACCGCACCCTCGGAAGTTTCCCTATACGGAACTGGTTAAATCGCTGGCATTTCACTAGTGGGTGTGGCTCCAAAAGATTGTTTCCATCCATGAGGTGTTGAACCTTAGACCTTGAAGGGAGTGATATCCCAACACCAAGGCCTTCACCACTTGGGCCAATCCCTTGGGGTTAGGACTTAGAGATAATACTTTTTTTGATAAGACCTAGAGATAATATCAATTTTGCCTTAGTTTAGTTTTAAGATAAGGGGTTCAGAGGGTAGGTATTTTAGTAAGCTCTATTTATCAATGCGCTTAAGCCCAGATGAAAAAAAAATAGACTCCAAGTGGAGGGCGTGTGGAGAAGTTTCGGTGACAGGGAAGCTATTAAGTGTCTTCATAGCATTCTGAAGACTCTTATGATATGGCAGTTGTTTCACAATGGGCCAAGCAGTCGTCTCTCTGCTCTATCTCGTTTCTTTTCATTATCAAGCGTGGGTCTTTTTGACACAAGTTACTATGAAGATTCTAATTTGTTACCTTTTCTGGTTGTAGCATGTTTATAGCTTAGTAGTTTACTTGCTTGTTCAAGTTATCTTTGAAATAATACTGTATCTTTCTAACTATCTCCAGAGTAGTATTCATCTCCTTTATATGCCTTTGATTTTTAGAGGGACCATTCCAAGAAGAGATCGGACAATCACCAATTTGAATCTAATGGAACAAATGGTACAGCTCTTTTTCGCTGGCAATAGATTTAGTAATTTGCTTGAAAACATACTAATATATTTGATGTTCTGTCTTTTACATTTCAACTTGTTTCTCTGAAGGTTTGTATGGGCAACCTAATTCTAAGAGGCCGAAGTTTTTCAAGCAAGCACTTGATAATACTTTTGACAACATTACTCCTATGAGCGGGTCCATTCCTTCCCCTGCGGCATCCCAAATGAGTAATATGTCCAACCCAAATAAATTCAGTAAATTGATAGGTGGTCGGGATAGGGGCCGGAAAGTTAAAGCTCTGAAGGTACTCTTTGTGATGAACTATTGTTGGGCTTTGTTCATATTATTGCTAATTTACTTGTATTGTGTACTTTTTCCCCACTGAACTTGAGCAATTAACCTTCTTTGCAGATATCCACCGGGTTGTCTGGTTCTGGAAGTCCCTGGTCGCTGTTTGAAGATCAGGTCATTACGTTTTCATAACATCATCTATCTTTGGTTATGTCTAGAGTTTTTGCTACTACTTGTGCTAGTTATCTGATATTTTTGGTTATTAGGCACTTGTTGTTCTTGTACATGATATGGGTCCTAACTGGGAGCTTGTAAGTGATGTTATCAACGGTACTCTGCAGTTTAAGGTAGTTTTCTTCTTATTTAAAATTATGTCTTGGATTTGTCCTATCATATACCTGAGCTAATTTACCCGGGGCATACTGTATGTTCTACTGGTAAATGGTATTACCTTTCCTGTTGATTTGATCAAGGTTATTTAAAATCTTGAGCAATCCTGTTACTTTGCATTGCCTTCTTTTGGGCATTGATTCGATTGGTCTGTCTAACATATGCAGTGTATCTTTCGTAAGCCTAAAGAGTGCAAGGAGCGTCACAAACTTTTAATGGACAGGAGTGCTGGGGATGGGGCCGATAGTGCTGAAGATTCAGGGTCTTCACAGTCTTATCCATCCACATTACCAGGCATTCCAAAGGCAAGAATCTTCATGAGCTTTCTGACAATGGCGTCAACTTTGTCTCTGCATTGGAATGATAGCTGTGCTTTTGAGCTTATTCATATTGCTTCGCATTCATGCAGGGCAGTGCCAGACAGTTGTTTCAACGCTTGCAGGGGCCAATGGAAGAGGATACCATCAAGGCTCACTTTGAGAAAATCATTATGATTGGGCAGAAGCAGCACTATCGAAGGAATCAGGTTTGTGATTTGAAGTGCACATGTGCAGATCCGAACATATTGATGTAACTATTAGACCTTGTAATTTTTGTTGGCTTTTCTTTGGGTACTTGCACGTATGCACATACATAAATTTTGTTTTGTTAAGTAATTTCCCACTCTGGTTGCCTTCCAATTTGACAAGTGGTCCCCGCCATATTTTTGAGATGGCATTCACAAGTCTAAAGTTTCCAATTTGATTAATAGAAATTTCAAGGGCTTGCTTAAGTTGTGACAGCTTGTTAGCTATTCAAAGCAAAATGTGTCACATTTGAAACTACAGGCGAATGACCTGAAAGCTATCTATGTTGAGCTTTGTTTACGATTTAGTTTAAACTGTTTCCTGACCATTCTATTATCTTCTGAAGAGTGATAACCAGGATAGAAAACAAGTTGTACCTGTTCACAATTCTCATGCTCTGGCTCTTAACCAACTTTGCCCAAATAACCTGAATGGAGGAGGGGTTCTAACGTAAGTTTTGGCACCTTTCTGCACATTGGTTTTGCATGCTGGTTTTTTATCCTACTTACTGCTACTAAATTTAGTATTTTTTTTAATGTATTTTCTCAAAACTACCTGGCCCATAATCAGTTATTGTCTTGTGAAAAAATTATTTAGTTTCATTTTGTTGTTTGCTTGAAGGCCCACCGATCTCTGTGATGCAATGACATCAAGCCAAGATGGTATTTCCATTGGTTATCAAGGTTCTCATGCGTCTGGTTTAGCAATATCAAGTCAGGGTACCGTTGCATCGATACTTCCTACTTCTGGGGCAAATTCTGCACTGCAAGGGTCTTCCGGTGTGGTTCTGGGCAGTAACTTGTCATGTCCATCTGTTACACTGAATGCCTCTGTCAGGTAGTCTGCTGTTTTATAGCTTGACTTTTTTACTGTTTGTTTACCACCATGTTCTTTTTATATTTTTGTTTTTCCAAATTTCTTTAAACCATTATAAGTGGGTCCCTATGTCTTTTCAGGGATGGCAGATATAATGTTCCAAGAACATCATCTTTACCAGTTGATGAGCAGCAAAGAATGCAGCAATACAATCAAATGTTATCTGGTAGAAATATTCAGCAGCCAAGCATGTCCCTTCCAGCTGGTCTTCCGGGATCTGATCGTGGAGTCCGTATGCTACCTGGTGGAAATGGTATGGGGATGATATGTGGGATGAATAGAAACATGCCAATCTCAAGGCCAGGGTTTCAGGGAATGGCCTCATCATCTATGTTGAATTCTGGGACAATGCTTTCTTCCAGTATGGCGGGGATGCCAAGCCCCGTAACTATGCACTCTGGAGCTGGTTCTGGTCAAGTAAACTCTATGTTAAGACCCCGTGAGACTTTGCATATGATGCGGGTGAGTTTTAACTGTTACATTTTTCTATTCTACAGTTGCTTGTTTTGATAGCAGCATTTAGTTTTGGTTTTTGTTTTCTGTGTGGGTGTGCACTGTGTAGAAAAAAATTACTTTAAACTATGAAGAAAATCCAGAATTTTAAAGCCTATCAATCTACAAGCCTCTTCTAGGATTGAATGGATGTAACTATTTTAACATCACGTTGCGTTAATATAGCTATATATCTTGATAGGTTGCATCAACTTGATCTGTTCTCTCTCTATCTAGATCTAGTTGTTGTAACCCCTGCATTCTTTCTTTTGGTTGATCATTAATAGAACTTATCTTGCTTATCAATATAGAGCTATGTATCTTTTTTTTCTAGGTAAAAGAATATATACCTCTATATCTTACTGTCTTGTTTATTCCTCCTGGCCAAGGGTATTGTGGGGGTGTGTTTGGAAGCTTATTTGAGATCCGTTGGCTGAATTTGAGCATTCCATTGTTTCATGTGAGCAATCCAGCCCATGTTAAACCTTACTTGAACCCCTGGATAGATGTATTATACTGCCAGGAGGGTAGTGATGGGTTGAGTCTGGGTTGTCTTAAATTAGAGGTAAGGTTTGTTTACATCTTTGAACATGACCCACTTGCTAAAGCCAAAATCCACATCTCTCTCTGTCTCCCCCCCCCCCCCAAAAAAAAAAAATCATTTTCCTTAATTTAGTTCTGCATTAAATGTGCACCTACTGATTTGTAAAACTTGTTTTTTTTTTTTTGATAAATGATTTGTAAAACTTGTTATAGAAGCAAACCCAGTAATCCAGACTCGTTGATCCTACTTTGCTAACATGTTTAATATCTTGGTTGTCGATATTTCTGGTAGCACGTGTTATTTTCCTCTCAAGAGCAAATCTCCGGAATTGATACCATCTCCTATTAGTTTATGAGACATCATGATTCTGATATTGTAAGGTCTTTGCTTGACCATACTATTATGGTTCTGGCTGCTTCAATACTTCCTATTCAGTATTTATTGTGATGTGAACATCTATATCTGTGCTAAATTACTTTGCAATGGACAATCCCAAATGAATGAGGTTCACGGTTAAAGAAAGAGTCCACTAAATTTCACTTCTAAACAATTTGGTAATGAGTACTTATGTTTGTTTACAAGCTTTGGAGGTGTGATTTCGAATTATGTTTGACCTTAACATTCATAAAGACTAGCCAATCATGCACACAAAATGCTTGACATAAATTAACATAGGGGAGAAAAACATTTTAGTAAGAACAAAGTACAAAAAACTTCGTTGACTTTGACTGTAGATGGAAAAGGTTGGTAATTATTTACATGAAGAATAGAAGGCGGAGGGTTGTACAAAACAATTATGAGTGGTTAAAAGTTGGGTAAGAAAGAGCATGGTTTGGTTATTAGAAATTCGAATGTTTTAATAATGATATTAATTTGATAACCTAGGTGAATTATTTTGAGAGTAGTTAAAGCGGATTATTTAAAGGAATTCACAAGACAAATTTAGACGGAAAACTATCTATGGTTTTATTTTTTTGATCAGTCAATAAGAGTTTTATTGAAATAGGCCAAGCCAAGTATGGAAAACTATCTATGGTTTTATGGGCAGTAAAGATGCTTGAAAGTAGTGATAGTTTGTATTCTTTGGCTTTTTTTCCTTGAGCATCTTTGGAGCAGTATCAAATTTAATGATTTCAAGTCTTGTATTCGAAATAACTTGTGCTCTGACTGATGTGGCAGTTAGATATGGTTTTTTGACTTGGGTGCCTGTCTCACCTCAATTGGTTACCTATATTCTGTTCTTTCACATGATGATTTGTCATCATTGGCTTAGTAATACATCACTATTCACTATTATATTTCATATCACAAGAAATGTTATTTGTGTTATAGCCTGGCCATAACCCGGAGCATCAAAGGCCAATGGTGGTTCCTGAGCTTCAGATGCAGGCCACACAAGGGAACAGCCAAATTATCCCCCATTTCAATGGATTGACTTCTGCCTACTCTAATCAGAACACTTCACCTGTTCAGCCATATGCTGGCCATTCTCAGCATCATCAGATGTCTCCACAACAGTCTCATGCTCTTAGTAGCCCTCATCACCCTCATATTCAAGGCCCCAATCATGCTACAGGTTCCCACCACCAAGCCTATGCAATCCGCCTTGCTAAACATCAGCGGTATTTGCAGCGGCAGCAACAACAACAGTTTGCTGCATCTAATACTTTGATGCCGCATGTCCAGCCACAGCCACAACTTCCCATATCGTCTTCTGTTCAAAATAGTTCTCAGATTCAATCAACATCAACTCAACCAGTATCTGTGTCACCTGTGACGCCGACTTCCCCGATGACTCCTTTATCATCTCTGCATCAGCAGAAACATCACCTACCACAACATGGGCTCAGCCGGAATCCTGGTGCTGGTGGGTTGACCAATCAGGTGGGGAAGCAACGGCAACGACAGTCGCAGCAGCTACAGTTTCAACAATCTGGCAGGCACCACCCTCAACAACGGCAACAACCAGTGTCTCAACAGCAGGCTAAACTTGTAAAGGGAATGGGAAGGGGGAATATGCTGGTTCATCAGAACCTCTCCATCGATCACTCTCATCTTAATGGCGTTTCTATACCTCCAGGAAGCCAAACTCCTGAGAAAGGAGAGCCAATTATGCATGTAATGCAAGGTCAAGGCTTATATTCTGGCTCTGGCTTGAACCCAGCCCAACAATCTAAGCCGCTGGTTCATTCTCAATCTTCAAACCCTTCCCAGGCACAACAAAAGCTACTTGGCCCAGCACCCCCTTCGTCACAGCAACTGCAGCAGATGCCTCCTCACTCTGATAACAGCAGTCAAGGCCAGACTCCACCAGCTCCTTCAGGTCATACAGTATCAACTTCCCATAATACAGTTCCATCTGCTGTTGTTGCCTCAAATCACCAGCAGCTGCAGCTACAACCTCAGCCGCAGCCACAGCCTCACCAAAAGCAGGTTAATCAAACTCAATCAAGTGTTCAGAGACATTTCCAACAGAATCGTGTGAATTCTGAGTTTCAGAACAAGTCTCACACTGAACTAGCTCAAGCTGACCAACAGGCTGTGAATAGTGCTTCTCCAGTGATTTCTGGCACTGGAGTGCCTCAGATCTGTAATGATTCAACTGATGTGGTTCCTGTTGTTTCTTCTTCCGTTGCTCCTCAGTGGAATGCTTCAGAATCAGTATATGATTCTAATAATTTGGCGACTCAAGTGAGTTCTGTGGGGAGCACACCTGTTTCAAATTCATCTGGGAGTGAGCCATTACCACCTATTAGTCAAGGGTTAGGCCCAAGGCAGTTATCTGGTAGCTTTCCCTCGCATGGACATAATGTTGGATCGAAGTGGCAGGCTCAGCTACCACTGCAACAGTCTCCAACACCCCTACATCCACCCCAACAACAGTATCAGCTGCAAGAACAGCAGCCACAAGAACAACAATCACCTCGGCATCTCCAGCCACAAACACAGCTCCTCCAAGCAGGGCAAGGCAGTTTGTATATGAGGCCCACTAGTTCTAAACTGGAATGAAGCCATCTAGTGGATTGAGCATTTCGAGACCGGTCGGCCTGCCAGCATTGAGTGTGCATGCCCTTTTAACAGCAACGCACAGGTAATTTTGTTTCTCTGCTCCATCGGCAACTGTAGTCTATATGCAATATGCAGAAATGATGTAGTGTTTAGTCAATTGATTGTTAAGAAGGGATCTAATGTTGTGATTTGCGTGTGCCTTTTGCATACACATTGAAAAGGTAGGCAGGCATTATTTGACTGGATATTTTTAGTCTGAGTTATACGGATCCCTTTTTCGTAATGCTTGGTATCCAAAGTTTATTGTTTTTGTCATTTATGTTCAGACTCGCGATGTTTTCCTCCTGCTCAAATTGATTCTCAGATTATTTAATTTTTTACAAACTTGTCTTAAATAAAATCCATAGTTGGACTATTTGTGGTGGGTTGCTCTCTAGTTGCGTGAGTGCTGGATAATAATGCAATACTCTGATCCATTAGGCCTTCTGTTGTTTACTTCTTGGGAGGCGCATTCTTAGTTCTCTGAAGAAAGCTAACTCAAGGTATGGGGTTTTGATGCAGATGAAGCTGGTTATTCCATAATACGCATTGCAGGAGAGAAGGAGATGCTGATCATTATTTGCAGGTCCTGTCAAAATGTTAATTGAAGCAATTTGACAAGGCGTTATGATGTTTTTTATTTTATATTTTGGGAAAATCTTGTATATTACCACTGGTTTAGAATTTTGGCAAGATAGAGATGGATATAGAGGTATGTGTACAGGGCATCTCTCCTCTTTCTTAACTTTTTTTTTTTCTTCTTTTTTCTCTCCTCAGATCCCTGCTCATGTGGAGGGATCCTATTCCTTTTTGCCCCAATAGATTAGTGCATGTATCATTACCCTTTCAGATTAATGGGGTAGCAATTATTTTCATGGCCAAAAGCCGTTTGGAGAACTTGTGAATATAAGATTTATGCTGTATACGCTAGTCAGTGTTTTAAGAACAATCATCAGTTGTCACTGCAGGTGCGCCCACGGAATTGTTTTAGCTTGTAACTATTTTCAGTTTGTGTATTTCAACAAACCTTGACAGATCATCCTTTTCCTGCTGTGAATATTGAACAATAAGACCTTGAAGCTTCAACATTCCTCTGTTTAAAAAAGGCTATTGCGTTCTAGGTGCTTCTCAAGCTAGTGATTGATTGCTAGTGATTGATTGACACTTCTACATCGCTTGGAGATTTTGGTATTGCGCCTGCGGATAATGGTGAGAACCTGCAACTTGTATGTGCCTTTTTGTAAGCATTGTTTTCCTATTTGAAGAGCACTTTACTTTCATTTGGGTATGTCTTTGATGCAATGTTTAAATGTTAATCGCAATGCATCATTTCGTTGTACAGTGCATTTGTACGGGGATGTTTATTATGGCTTGTAAAATTTTCCTTTGTTGCAGGATCCTTTGATGTAAATTTACTTTGGGTTGAATGTAATTAATGAACACTAACACCATTTATGGAATGTGTAGTTTGTAGTTTGTCTGTTTAGGTGAGGGTTGCCACTTAGTCCTCTAGTTCATGGCTCTCAACCCAAATAGAGGAAGAAAAGAGATGTTTACAATAGCGTTCTTGCAGAAAACTTCAAAAAAAAAACAGGGAGAGGTAGAGAGCAACCAGAGATAGAGATTAACATCCTTGATTTTTTTAAGAATGTGTGCAACATGACAGCATCTGCATCAACTACAGGATAAAGATACTTTTATTGCTAGTTTCTTATTTTTCATTTCATGCTCTGTGTCTCCGTTTCAATGGTATAAATTTAGCAAACGATATAAAGTATTTTTTCCTTTCATATTACTTATAGATATTATTCTTTTAGAAACAAAATGACTGTGCCCATTTTTAAGGCTAAATAGATACTTTTTAATAAAATAATAATAATAAAAAATCTTATTCCAGTCCCATATTAAGAAATGATATAAAGATTATGACTATTGCTTCTCATGTGAAATTATAAGGAAAAAAAATAATTTATTTATAATATAATTATATAAAAGGTTATAAAAATGACTATATCTATATTTTCAAATAAGGAATGGACAACTCCTCAAATGAGTATTCATTCCAATCAATCTAAGAAGAGTGAATGCTTATATTTTGTTATCTGATGTTTTAAGTGATTTTATAAATTAATACATTTAATAAAAAAAATTACTTTAAAAATGATAAATCAGAACTATTAAAAAAGAAATAATAAAGACAAAAATATTATCCACAACCTTTTTATAATCTCTGTTTTAAAAGTTTAGTATTTTGGAAAATAGAATTATAAAAGTAATATTATTACTGAACAAGTGAATAATTTCTTTACAGGGTAATGGAAGTGGCCCCATCCATCCAATGCATGTAACTTGTTACCCATAGTCTTTTAAAACGACTTTGAGACCGCACCAACTACCAACTGCCGCCCACCACCATGCCAGAACATAGCGAGGCATAGCATTAAGCCCACCCTCTCCCTCTCTCTCTCTCTCTCTCTCTATCTATCTCTCAAAACCCTAACCTCTTCACCCGAAGGTTCTCTCCAAACTCTTCCACAAAAGAAGAAAAAAAGATTTTAATACATCCATGGCCGGCACCGGCACCGGCTCCGGCCCCTCTCCGAACACCGCTTCTAAGAAGCCCCAGCCCCTCCCATGGACCCACGAGGAGACCCTCCACCTCATCCAGGCCTACCAGGAGAAATGGTACTCCCTCAAGCGCGGCCAGCTCAAGTCCTCACAGTGGGAGGAGGTCGCCGTCACCGTCGCCGCCCGCTGCGGCTACGACCACACCGAACCCTCCTCCAAGTCTGCCCTCCAGTGCCGCCACAAGATGGAGAAGCTCCGCCAGCGCTTACGCTCCGAGAAACAGCGCCTACCTACTCCCTCTTCCTCCTCCTCCTGGCCCTACTTCCACCACATGGACTCCCTCGACCGCGGGCCTCTCCCTCCCATCTCCGCCCTCCCCATCTCTCTTGTACCACCACCACATGATGAGTCTGATTACGACGACGACGACAATGACGCCAAAGAAGAAGGGGGTTTTGACGAGGAGGATTACGATTGTCATGGAAGGTCTCGGAGTATCGACTACATACTCCGTCGACCGACAATTGTGAATAGATTTGCTGCCATTGGAGGCGACGGCGATGCCACCGGGAAAAGGGGGGGTGTTTCCGGAATATTTGGGGACCCGGTAGCGAAGAGGCGGAGGGAGGAGTTGGTGGGCAATGATGATGATCCGGAGGAGGAGGAGGAGGAGGGGAGAGGGCTGGTATCCGAGTTGGCGGCCGAGATAAGGGCGTTTGCGGGGAGGTTTATTGGGATGGAGAGTATGAAGATGAAGATGATGAAGGACTCGGAAAGGTTTAGGATGGAGATGGAGAACAAGCGGATGGAGTTGATTCTCGAGTCTCAGCAGAGGATCGTTGATTCCATTGAGAGGACCTTTGGCTCGCCCTAGAGCTTCAAATTCGAAGGTTCGATAACGTTCTTCATGAATTATCTTCTTTTCCGGTTACTGCATAGTTGTTAAGAATTTCTTAGCTTTAAGATTTTGCTTTAGGTTCAGTAACACGTTTGTATAGTCGTGACGTAAACTCAAGCTGAATTTTTTTTGGCTTTGTGCAATAATTTCTCTTTTTAAATAAGCAATTTGTATGCTTTTTGGTTCTACTTCTTTAAAGCACATTCTTTTGGTGATCCAAGTGTGTAATGCTTCGTCAATAATGAATGAGCCAAATTTTCTCGTACTTCGTAGCTTGTGTTGTTATTTTCCATAAAATATTGTTTCGATCTGTGATGTTTATGGGACAGAGATTCAAAGAGTACTACTTTCTGTGATGTTCTAATGTCTACAAACCATCTGGTACTGGTTGTCTCGTCCATATCTTTTTTTGTTTTGTTTTGGTATTCATCTTTGGCCTTGTTGTGAACCATATAATTGGTTGGTGTAAACGCTTAACCTTTTCTTTTTGCTTGGTACTTGTTCTTACTGCAAATCTCTGATACCTCATATGATAAGAATAAGGGTAGGTGGTGAATGAGATCACACATTGTTTGGGAAGGATAAGTTTTTGCTCTTTATAATGTTCCAATGGGGTCCGAATTATATCATTAACTAGTTCTTTTAGAGTATAAGTCATGTGGTTTGGGCCTTCCATTAGGGCATTACAAATGGTTTAAGAGCTTATCCCAACTAGAAATGTGGGACTTGAGTTGTGCCACCTACAACGAATATGCCCAACAACGACGTCGGGAATTTAAGGGGGGGTAGATTGTAATACTTCATATGATAAGGATAATGGTTGGTGGTGTATGAGATCCCACATTTCTTGAGAATGAGAAGTTTTTGCTCTTGATAATGTTCCATTGGGGCTCCCATTATATCATTGACTAGTCCTTTTGGAGTATAGGCTATGTGGTTTGGGCCTTCCATTTAGGCATTACAAAATCACACACACACAGAGATATATTGAACATTTGCTCTATCTTTTATTGAATATGCATTTGCTTTTAGAAGTTCACTATGTGTTTTTGTTCTTATCCTATCTCATCTATCACTTTACTCTATAAACTTTGATGATTAAGTTTCTAGCTGAGTTTTATGTTAAAGCTTGAAGAGGAGGTATCAGAGAAGGTCCTCAGTAGTTGTGACTTCACTTGCTTTGAAGTTTTGAACCTACTTTTTATTTTTATCAGTAAATAGGAATTTTATTAATATAGGCAAAGCCAAGTATGCGGGACACTTTGAACCTACTTATTAGCCAAAAGTTGTCATTTGTATCATTTGTATGGACCCGAATTGTCTTGAATTCATGCTAAGCTGATTTCGAAGACATCTCCCTTGGCTTTAAAGTTTGGTTCTTTTTGGATTTGCTTCTGTTCTAGGTTTATGTGATTTGCTGTTAGTCCTTGTGTCACCAATCAATTCTGCTACCTTTTCTTTCTGTCTTCATGGAAGTTCCTGCCCCCCTTTTTTGTTACCTTTTTTGGATTGTCTTACAGCAATTGTTTAGTTTTTCTTAGCCTGTTTATGATGAAATAATATTGATTATTTCAATATGAAAAGCATCTGCTAATAGCATCATTAGGATGCATTCAGATATTACGAACGAAAAACCCTACCTGAAAAGATATTACCAATGAAAGACCCTAGCTGTAAAGATATCTTGGGCGTAGGTTTTGGAGATTAAATCTTGATCAATTTACTCATATCGGTTGAAATTCCAAACAAGTGTTTAGTTTCCACTGGAGAGTTTGCTTTGATATCAAAATTTGTTGCCAGGTAGACATCCCAGCGATTCTATCATAAGAAAGCAGAGTGAAATAATCACAACGTGCTTGAAGTTTGATCAAGCTATTGATTCCTTCTCTAGTTAAAGTATATTTCACTGCCTTTGGCCCTTTGGTAAGTTTTGTACTTAAAAAAACAACACCTTACCTGCAAGAACTTTTCCAGATGTGTTGAAATTATTTAAACATGTAGAACTTCGAGTACTCTATTGGTTTGTTTTACGATGATCCTTCCAATTCGACATTCCTTTGTTTCTTTGAAGCATTTGATTTACACAGCTGTTTCGCGTTGCATTTCCATTGTAATGGCTATTAGTGGTTTATCGACAGTTGTTGTCGACGTCATCATTGTTGTCATCATCATTATCATTGCAGTCCTTTCAACTCTGAGCCAGCCAAAGACGGTGGAGAAATGGAAATAATTAATTGCAAAGGTATCTCAAGGGTTAAGGGCCTTGGTCTTAGTGGTATACTTTTTTATGATAAGTAAGTCTTAGTGGTATACTCCCTCTCTAAGTCTAAAGTTTTAATCATTTTGGGTGCAAATAATTTCTAGGAATTATCTGAATATGTGAATTTCTTTTAGAATTATTTGAGTTGCACTTGCAGGAAATTCCTTCCAAAAGCCCATGCACCTTCGAGATTAGTTGGAGCTTTGTTATCGGACAACCGATGCTAATAAAAAAGGATTAGAAAAATGATGGAATTTATGTTTGTATGCAATATATTACGCATGAGAATTTCCAATTGCATCAAATGAGTTTGCAAATTCTTTTTTTTGGCAAGTAAGAAAAGATATTATTAATCAACGTAAATAGGCAAGGTTCGAGTACACAGGGAGTATACAAAAGAGTTTAAATACAACCCAAGTGTTGAAAAGCAGTGTAGAAGTCATTAAAAGAAGTTCCATTTAGTACAATAGAAGAAACCCAAAGTAGTAAGTTATGATAAAAAAAAGTCCCTAAACTCTTCCGGTGTGTGCTTCTTGTCCTTGAAACGACGACTATTCCTCTCGTTCTATGTGCACCACATTAGGCAAAGAAGCACAATCTTCCAAATAGCTGAGATCTGTCCATTGCCCCGAATTCCTCTCCTGCATGCCAATGACTTCATCACCCTTCTAGGCATTGCCCATGCTGTACTAAGGCTTGTGAAAATTTCGTCCCATAAAACCTTAGCTACTTCACAATGAAGAACTAGGTGATCTGCTGACTCATTGTCATGTTTGCACATGAAGTACTAATCTGTGAAGTAGAGGTCGTGCCTTTTCAGCTTATAGATAGTTAGAATTCTCCCGTGAGATGCCAGCCAAAAAAAAAAAAAAAAACCACTTTAAGGGAAGCCTTATTCCTCCATATGCAGTTCATGCATTTTGGGGGGGGGGGGAGGGGGGTGGGGGATTGATAATACCTTGTAAAAGGATCAGATTGAGAAGTTCTTGTTTCCTGTAGATGACCAAAGTAAACGATTCTCTCCATCTGCACGGAAGTTTAGCACGTATAATGCGCTATAAAAATCAACAGTATCTCCCATTTTCCAGTCTTGTGCCGCTCTAATAAATCTCATTGACCATTAAGTGGAGTCAAAGGAAAGTGTCATATTATCAGCAACTGCAGTGTCCTTATCGAATGCGATCCTGAATAGGGAGGGAAAATCGATCTTCAAAGCAACATCGCCACACCAAATGTCGTGCCAAAATCTGACTTGTGTGCCCATACCCACCGCAAACCTGCAATTAGCAAGAAAGTCTGCTAAGCCATTGCGAATAAATTTCCACACACCCACGCTGTAGGTCCCTCTTACTTCATTAGAGCACTAACCTCCATGAATGCTCTCATATTTAGTGTCGATAATTTTCCTCCAAATAGCATCTCTTTCCCTGTGATATTGCCATAACCATTTTTCCTAGGAGAGCCTTGTTGAAAGTTCTCAAATTACGAACCCCTAATCTGCTGTTGGACAAAGGTGTGCATACCTTATCCTACTTGATCAAATGGAATTTTTTCACATCCTCAATACTGCCCCATAGGAAATCACGAAAGGTCTTCTCTAATCTATGAGCCACACCTGTAGACAAGAGAAATAAAGATAGAAAGTATGTGGGGGAGATTGGAGAGTGTGCTCTTAATTAGAGTGATTCTGCCACTTTTGGACAAGTAAAGTCTCTTCTAGCCTACTAGTTTGCGCTCGATCTTCTCAATAATCACATCTCATATTGCCTTGGATTTAGGAGGGGCCCCTAGAGGGGGGACCAAGATACTTCATAGGCAAGGATAACGCCTTGCAGCCCAAAAAGTAGCCAAGTTGCTAAGTTATTAACCGAGCCGACTTGAACGATTTTAGATTTGGATAGATTCACCTTGAGATTGGAGATAGTTTCAAAGTAGAGCAAGAGGGCTCTTAAGGAGCGAATCTGATTGGGATTTGGCTCACAAAAAATCAATGTGTCGTTAGCAAAAAGTAGATAAGAGATTAATAGATTACCATATGTGGAGCCACCTATTGAGAGACTCGAGATGAAACCCCTATCCGTCATTCCATTCAACATTCTACTTAGAACATCCATTACTAAAATGAAAAGGAGAGGGGATAAAGGGTCACTCCCGAGAGCTATTGAAGAAGCCTTCGGGAGTGCCATTAACCAAAACAAAGAATCAAATTGTAGTTTGTAGTGATACAATACTTCATCCACTGGTACTAGGGGTTAAAAAAAATAGTAAACTGGACCGGACCGGACCGAATCGGTGGGTTGGGTTCAGTATTGGGTTTGGTTCGGTACCGGTTAAATCTTTCTCAAAACCGGTCAAAATCGGTCCAGTTCCGGTTTTCCTTTTTCTAACACCGAACCAGATCAATTCATATATATTTTAATTTTTTATATTGTATAAAATATTTTTTATATTATATTTATTTAAATACATTATATATAATTATATATAAAATAATTTTGTATTATATGATAAATTACTAATTAATATAATTTTAAATTTTAGAATTTCATATCATTATAATCTATTGTATTAATAGTTATACTAATATTATATCACTATATATTATAATATACTATAATATATCACTATATATATATATATATTTTTTTTTTAACTTAGTGATTAAAGAAGTGTTTTTTAAAAAAAGAACCCTGGGCACCCTCTTTGTTTTCTCTCCGTACAACCTGCAAGCATGCACACATGTTCCTCTCCGGTGCCCCTCGCTGGAGTTGATTCCCCTATGCCCCTCTGCCTTCCTTCTCTCCCTTGACTTCCCTCCCCCTACTTTCTTTCCTTTCTCTTGTTTTTTCATAGTTTTAATGGATGAAGTTAGGAGTTTTACGGTTGAGTCAAAAACTTTTCTTTTCTCAAAGGTGGGTGCCAACAGTTTTCGCATTACAGAGAGAAATAGACATATGGTCCTGTACATGCTCATTAATGGTGCCACTGCTTCTTGGGTGGTTAGAATGGTGGTGGAAGCCATTGATGCTCGTCGGCACGAAGGGTTTTTCAGAGAGTTGAGGATGGGCAATGGGGTTTTCACTTTGCGACATCTTAGAAATTCAAGGGGATGTTACCTTCTGTTGGAAGAGTTTAACAATGGCAGGAGAAGGGGCTCGATAATCATCCCGGAAGGAACCAAAATTAACAGCTGGGAGGGATTTGCCTACCATTTAAAGAAGGTGGCGGAATCCGTGGTGGAGCAGCCAGCAGGTGGTTACCAAAAGGGTGGGAGTCCCGGCCATAGGTTGGAAGCAAAAACTCCTGCTTTATATGCCTTTGTTTTGTCCAGTGGAAATGGGAAAAAAGGTCTTTGCCTAGTGGAAACGGGTGGATCTTCTGATGGAGGCAAAAGGATGGGAGATGTTGAGAATGTATTTTGGGCTGTCAGAGCTCACCTTTCTGGAGTCCTTGAGGAAATTTCTTATTTGATGCAAAAGGTAGATCAGGGATTGAGTATGGTGATGGGACTTGACGTTGAGGTTGGAGGGAAAAAGCACACTGCTTCGGTTTCTGAAGAGGATTTTCTGGAGATGGGAAAAAAGGCGCTGGGATGGGCTGGGTTTAAGAGGGATAGTGGGCCGCTTTCTTCGACTGGGCTGGGCGCTGGATATAGACCCATAAGCCCTCAACTGTAGAGGGCACCTGTGTGCCCCCAATTTCGGGCCGTAAGGCTCCATACACGGGCCTCTAACTCACGGGCCCCAAGGCTCGATGCTTAGCCCGACTCCCCTTCAGCCTCAAACAGGCCATCTCAAGCGGAAAGGCAGCTCGACGCTCCAGGACCTGCGTTGCGCAAGCCTTCCCCGCCGGCGGTTGCTCCGACCACCTTTGGCTCAGCACAGAGCTCGCCGATGGTCGCTGGCGCACCTCCCGTTGTGGGTGGGGAGCATCAGAAGTCACTGCTACGGGTGACAGACGGGCCATCCCAAGCGGTAGCACAACTCAATGCCTCGGCTGCTCCGTCCACCTCTGGGCTGACACAGACCTTGCCGACGGTCGCCGGCGTGCATCCCGTTGTGGGTGGGGAGCACCAGAAGTCACCAATAAGGGTGATGCCAGTTTCTAGTTTCGCGAAGGACAATTTCCAGGCCACCACTTCCTCGCTGTCAATTCAGAGTGGGCCGATGGCCTCTGTTTTGCTTGGGAAGGATACTCCCGAGCATTTTCGAGTGGAGGGTGGCAGCTCTAGTGAGATGGGGGTGTCGTCCCCACCTGACCCATCCACGGAGGCATCTCCCGCTACTCCCATTCTTCTCCTTGGCCTCTCTAAGTCCCTTTCCAGGGTCTTATGCACTGAAGTGGAAGAGATAGATGACTCCTCTCTGGATAAGGGTTCATCAGACTTAGGGTCACTGTTCGGGGCAGATCTACAGCTTGTTGACAAGGAGCTAGGGGCTGATTTTGAGTCATCTGATCCGGGCGAACCTGAGGAAGTGCCCATCCCTCTTTGTTCATTGCCACCAACAGTACCAGGGGCTGATTTACATCCGGAGTGGATCCTTCAGAAGATTAACGACATGAGTCACTGTTTGGGCATGACCTGTGTGGGATATGAGGACCAGATGCAAGCACTAATCATCGCCATTCAAGCAGGTCAGCCGGCTCTTGCTAGATCTGTAGTTAAGAAGGACAGAGAACTTAAGAGATTGACATGTTCAATAAATTATGAAGCACGGGAGGGTAGTGCGAGCAGGGGGAGACAAAAAGATAAGGTAATTCTTGGTGATCCATGAAGCCAAAAAACCTCGCTTGGAATGTCCGTGGCCTAAACGACCCGAACAAGCGCTTCACAGTAAAGAACTTATTACGGGAATGGAAGGCAGACATCATTTATTTTCAGGAAACAAAGCTTAAGTTTATTGATAGGTACATCATTAGAAGTTTGTGGAATTGCTTTTACGCAGGTTGGACCACTCTAGATTCTAGGGATGCTTCAGGGGGTATTTTGGTGATGTGGGACAAGAGAGCAGTTAACCTTGTAGAGGAATGTGTGGGGGAATTTTCAGTAGCTTGCTCCTTCTCAAATGTGGACAATGGGTTTTGTTGGGGCTTTGCAGGCGTATACGGGCTCAACAAAGACAGTAGCAGAAAACTTCTTTGGGATGAGATAGCTGGCCTTTGCAGCTGGTGGGATATCCCGTGGTATATCGGGGGTGACTTCAACATCACTCGGTTTCCGAGTGAGAGGTCGGGGGTTTCTAGTACGGGTTCATCTATGGCTGATTTCTCCACCCTTTTGTTTGATTTAGACTTGGTGGATCTCCCTTTGGCAGGGAGAGATTTCACCTGGTCAAACGGAAGGGCGTGGTCGAGGCTGGATAGGTTTGTTGTTTCTTCTTCTTAGGAGACTCACTTTCCCACCTTATGTCAAAAACGGCTTCCCCGACTTTGCTCAGATCACTTCCCCCTTTTACTAGATTGTGGGGGCCTTCATGAGGGAAGAAGATACTTTAAGTTTGAAAACATGTGGTTGAAGGTGGATAGTTTTGTTGAGAAAGTCAGAACTTGGTGGGCCTCATATCAGCTCACCGGCACTCCTAGTTTTATTTTAGCAGGGAAACTAAAAGTTTTGAAGAATGATCTAAAAAAATGGAACTTGGAAGCTTTTGGAAACATCAACGACCAGCGGAACAAACTTTTTATGGAGTTGCAACTTCTTGATGAGAAAGAGGCAGAAAGGGTATTGTTGGATGATGATAGGGCAAAAAAAATGTTTGTTGGAGGAAATCTCATGGCGACAAAAATCACGGGCCCTTTGGTTGAAGGAAGGGGATAGGAATACAAAGTTTTTTCATAGAGTTGCCAATTCTCATTGAAGAAACAACGCCATAGATGTTCTTCACGTGGAAGGAAGGGCCTTAGTTGCTATTAAGGTACACATTGTTCACTTTTATGATAAGTTTTTGATAGAACAGTACCTCTGGAGACCCAAGGTAGACGGGCTAGCTTTTGACTCCATTGACCACACAAGTGGGGCTTGGCTAGAGAGGCCTTTCGACGAAGATGAGGTGCTTGGTGTATTAAAAGGTATGAACAAAGATAAAGTCCCAGGGCTAGATGGCTTTTCAATGGCTTTTTTTCACGCTTGTTGGGACATTATTAAAGAGGATCGATTGAAGGTTTTTTTTGAATTTCATGATTTTATGAAATTCAAGAAGAGCCTTAATGTCTCTTTCATTGCTCTTATCCCTAAAAGAGCGAGGTCATTGGAAGTGACGGACTTCCGTCCCATAAGCTTGATAAGTGGGGTTTACAAGATCATATCCAAAGTGTTAGCGAAGCGGTTGAGCGAAGTCATGGGGAAGATCATCTTGAAATCCCAAAATGCTTTTGTGAAAGGAAGGCAAATTTTAGACTCGGCTCTTATCGCCAATGAATGTCTGGAGAGCAGAGTTAGATCTGGCATTCCAGGCATCCTGTGTAAATTGGATATGGAAAAGGCTTTTGATCATGTGAACTGGGATTTCTTGTTGCACATCCTTGGCCGGTACGGCTTTGGGGAAAGATGGTGCTAGTGGATAAAGCACTGTATTACAACAGTCAGATTCTCAATCTTGGTCAATGGCACCCCCGAAGGCTTCTTCAACAGTTCACGAGGATTGAGGCAAGGTGATCATCTCTCCCCACTCATTTTTATTCTAGTCATGGATGTGTTGAGCAGAATGCTGGAAGGGGCAGTGGGCGGGGGCTTCATCTCAGGTTTCTCGGTGTGCGGTACTTCGCAGGAAAGCTTGACAGTCTCCCATCTGCTATTTGCTGACGATACCTTGATCTTTTGTGACCCGGTTCTTGATCAGTTTCGTTCCTTAAGAGCTCTCCTACTCTGCTTTGAAGTTGTCTCCGGCCTTAAGGTTAACTTATCCAAGTCGGAAGTAGTCCCTGTTGGATTGGTCAATAACTTAAGTGAGGTGGCCGACACATTGGGCTGTAAGATCTCATTCTTGCCTATGAAGTATCTTGGACTCCCCTTGGAAGCCCCTCATAAATCCAGGATAATGTGAGAAGGGATCGTCGAAAAAATTGAAGGCAAACTGGCAGGTTGGAAGAGAATTTACTTATATAAGGGGGGAAGAATCACTCTTATTAAGAGTACGTTATCTAATCTCCCAACATACTTCATTTCCTTATTCCCTATTTCTACAAGGGTGGTGTATAGACTGGAGAAGCTTTTCCGTGATTTCTTATGGGGAGGGTTAGAAGATGCCAAGAAATTCCATTTGATCAAATGGGATAAAGTATGTACCCCATTGTCTTGTGGAGGTTTGGGATTTAGAAATTTAAGAACTTTCAATAAGGCTCTTCTTGGAAAATGATTATGGTGTTATCATCTTGAAGGAGATGCTCTCTGGAGGAAGATCTTAGAGGTTAAATATGGGTGTGTATGGGGAGGCTGGTGCACTAAGGAAGTAAGAGGGACTTATGGAGTGAGAGTTTGGAAACTTATCCGGAACGTTTGGGATGATTTTCTAAGTAACTGCAGTTTTGAGGTGGGAAGGGGCACGCAAATCAGGTTTTGGCACGACAATTGGTGTGGGGATGTTGCCCTGAAAAACGCATTTCCTTCTCTTTATAGGATTGTATCTGATCAGGGCTCCTTGGTGGTTGATAATATGTGCAGTACTACGGATGTTACTCATTGGGCTGTGAGTTTCACTAGAGCTATCCAGGATTGGGAGGTGGGGGACATCACTGAATTCTATAGAGTGCTATATGCGTTGAAACAAAGGGCAGGAGGGGAGGATAGGTTATGCTGGAAAGGCACTGGTAACAAGAAATTTACAGTTCGTTCATACTACAAGACTTTGTTGACTCACCCGCCTAATGCTTTTCCTTGGAAGAGCATCTGGAGGAGCAATGCCCCTCCCAAGGTTGCTTTTTTTGGTTGGCTGGCTTCTCATGGAAAAGTACTGACCACAGACAATTTAAGAAAATGGGGTCTATATATAATGGACTGGTGTTACATGTGTAAACACAATAGCGAATCTGTGGACCACCTTCTTCTCCACTGTGAAGTAGTCAAGGTTTTGTGGGATAATATTTTTTCGAGGCTTGGTATTGCATGGGCTATGCCTAGGAGAGTGATCGACCTTTTGTCTTGTTGGCGAGGGCTAAGGGGCAACCGACAGATTGCAGTTGTATGGAAGATGGTACCTCTATGTTTAATGTGGTGCACATGGACTAAAAGAAATGGACGATGTTTTGAGAACAAAGAACGCTCCCCAGAGGGTTTTAGGGCTTTCTTCTTTCATACTTTACTTCTTTGGGCTTCTTCTATTGTATTAAGAGGAACAAGTCTCAATGACTTTTATGCTAATATCATTAGCACTTAGTTTTGTAACTAGGCTCTTTCTTGTATACTCCCTGTGTACTTGGACTATGCCTATTCTTGGTAATAAAATCTCTTATTAATTATAAAAAAAAAAAATATCACTAAATTATACATTATAATATATCACTATAATCTATAATTCAATTATAATATATATTACAATATATATTACAATATGCTATAATATATTATCACTTTATTATTATATACTATATATTATATATACTATATATAATTATCGAAAAACTGGAATGAATCGAACCGGAACTGGTAAAACTGGAAGTATCGGTTTAGAAGTGTAACCGGTGCAGTATTGATTCTTCAAATCTCAAAACTGGAATATACCGGTTTGGTTTTAAATATGTTCAAAATCGGACCGAATCGAATTGGTTACCCCCTAACTAGCACCACCTTTCCCTAAAGCCGTATTTGCCAAGTATATACACCAAGAAATTCCAATTTACATGATTAAAAGCTTTCTCCATATCCAATTTGCATAAGATATCTGGAATGCCTACTTTGACTCTATTCTCCAAACATTCATTAGGAATGAGGACCGAGTCTAGTATTTGTCTTCCTTTTACAAAAGCATTTTGGGACTTCGAGATGATCTTTCCCATGGTTGCGCTCAACCACTAGGCCACTCACCAAACTTATGGGACAAAAATCTTGCACCTCCACCTACGTTGCCCTTTTCAAAATAAGGGCGATAAATGAAGCATTGAGGCTTTTCTCATATTTTATGAATGAGTGAAATTCAAGAAGTACCTTCATGATGTCCTTCTTGACAATGTCTTAAGTAGCCTGGAAGAAAGTCATTGTGTAACCATCTGGGCCCGAGGCTATGTTTTTTTTATCCCTTTTAACACTTTAAGCACTTCCTTCTCTTCAAATGGTCTCTACAACCAAATTGCACTTGGTGGATTAATAGAATCGAAAATTAGTCCATTGACCTTGGGCTGCCAAGGGTGTTGCTCTTTTAGAAGTTGGTCATAATAGTGGACAATGTGATCTTTTATGGCTACTTTGTCTAGAAGAATCCTCCCTTCTGAATAAAGAACCTCGATGGCATTGGTTCTTCAATGGGAATTAGCTACTTGATGAAAAAACTTTGTGCTCTTAACCCCTTCCTTCAACCAAAGGACTTGAGATTTTTGTCTCCAAGATATCTCCTTTATGAGTGTGATTTTTTCCAGTTCAGCTTCTACAACCATTTTCTTTGTCTTCTCATCAATCAAAAGGGCCCCAGTCCCTATTTTTCCTCAAAATGCTACAATTCTTGTAAAAGGTTATACTATTGGTCATTTAAATTCCTAAAACTTTCGTATTCCATTTTCTTATGTATTTTTTCAAGGCTTTAAGTTTCCCGGCTAAAACAAAATTGGGAGTACCAGAGATATGATAGGAGGACCACCACGATCTAATTTTATCCGTGAACCCATCCACCTTTAACCACATATTCTCAAATTTAAAGTATTTTTGCCCCTCATGTAAGCCCCTACAGTCCAGTAAGAGTGGGAAGTGGTTTGGGCAAAGCCTGGGGAGGCATTTTTGGCATAGGTTAGGTAAGTGTGCCTCCTAAGAAGGAGAAACACTGAATCTGTCTAGCCTAGACTATGCCCTCTCATTAGACCAAGTGTAGTCGCCCCCAGCAGACCAAGTGTAGTCGCCCCCAGCTAGAGGTAGGTCTATCAAGTCTAGCTCGAAAAATAAAGCTGAAAAGTCTACCATGGTTGACCTTGAGTTAGAAATTCCTGAGCTTTTGCTTGGAAACCGAGTGATATTGAATCACCTCCGATGCATCACAGACCATCTCACCAGCTACACAAACCATTGATCTCATCCCAAAGAAGTTGTTGTCGTTAGGCCCTTCAACTCTTGCAAATTCTCATCGGAAACCATCATCTAAACTTGTGAAAGAACATGCTACCGCAAACTCTCCAATAAACTCCACCAAATCAACTACTCTCTTGTCCCATATTACTATGATGCCCCCGAATCGGCCTTTGGAGTAAGGCTAGTCCATCCTGCATAAGGACAATTCCATAAACTACTTATAATCTTCTTGTCAATGTACTTCAATTTAGTCTCTTGCAAACAAATAATGTCTGTTTTCCAATCTCGTAATAAGTTTTTCATTCTAGGGCATTTGTTCGAGTTATTCAAACCCCGAATATTCCATGAATAATTTATGGAATAAGATAGCTTCTTAAGCTTCCTTTTTTTAAGAGGTAGATCTAGTTATGAGGGGTTGTCCTGCTTCCTACTTCAATGGCCTTAAGTAGCGCTGTAAATTGACCCTTGAATCCTTCACAGGAGATCCCTATGCAATGTTGGATTTTATTGACCTTCTTCAATACCTAGTTTGACCATGGATCAGTCCACAAAAGCGCTAGAGGTAGAGAATAAACATGACTGGAATTGTTTCCATGGTCCCCCAGTTTAGCAAAGGGAACAATGTCTCTAGACGCTTTGCAAGCCAAATATAAATCTGACCCAATTAAAGCCTCGTCATCCAAGAGAGCCTTATCTTTAGAAACAGACTCCTCTTCTTCTTCCACTGTGCATAGAACCCTGGAATGGATCTTAGATGCTATCATCGTGAGTAGTCCCCTGGGAGAGGGTCCTGAGCCCATGGTTGTTGCCACTGTTGGAAAAGGATCCTAGGTCCTAAAGGGAGCCTCTAGAGATTGTAAGGGTTGGTGACCAGCATAGGCTTCGACTAAGAGGTGACCAGTGTGGACTTCGATAGTGGGGGTCCTATTTACTCCCTCAAAGGCCGAGAGGTGATCCAGGTTACATGTTGTGGGGATGTCTGAGATGAATGGCCCCACTCTGTGTCAATGATGAGCTTCCGGTGGCCTGAGAACAAGTGGCAGCTTCATTTTGGGCCAAACCTAAGAGCGTCGTTGCTGTCGTGTCCTTTTGGAGCGCATTGTTTGTGCTGGTAGGGTCGATGGGGGCTAGCGAATTTTTCTATGATGCTGGCAGGGTAGCTAGTGGGTTTGGGGCACTCGAGCTTGAGGAGGAAGAGGCTAGGGCCCTTTTGGTTGGTGGGCCTAAGGGATTCCCCATTCGCAGGCCCTGCTTGTGATGGTGGATATGATCAAACCCATTTCTATGCAGGCCCAGCGGGCTCTCTCTTCTTCACAGCTTCTTCAATCTGCACAAACCCACTACCCTAGCCCATGACCTCACTTAAGCCCAAATCTACTTTCCTCATCAGTGCAAAGATCTCCTCAGATAAACCTGACAAATGGCCTTTAACCGCCCATAGCGCCCCTTCTATATCACCCAACGTTGTATAAGCGATAGAGGCTCCCCTACCACTCATGTCAGAGGTAGCTCTATTGTTGTGATTTCCTATGCTACCAAGTTGTGTACCCTTCGCCTGAGCCTTATTTGCCACCACGACAGAGTCATTCCTTGCCAGCATGCTTAGAACCGAGGAGTAGGTGGCGCCTTTAGAGGGAGGAAATCTCTCTGCCTCCATGTCCCAAGTTGTCTCCCTTCTCTTTCAGTAGCCAACAACTTTGTCAAGGTGGTAAGCAAAATCCTCCTAGCCACTATCCTTCAAACCTTCAGGGACAATCACCGAGCCTCTCCTCCTTTCATTCCCGAGCTCTACCAAGTACAAGAAACAACCCTGGGAGTTAACGTGTCGTTGAATGTTAAGAACTTCATTTCCCATCCTTGTTTGCCTAAAGAAGTTATCATGTCGATGAGAGGCTAACCCTTCCTCCACCATCTGTACCACCCATGTAGCCAACGCCCTACTTACGACGATAGACGTAACCAATTTTCTACCTCTTTCAGTGATGTGAACACTACTACCACCCTCCAACGAGAAAGCGAAATATTTTGCCTCTACCGTGAAACGCCTTTCACACTTCATGAGGTGAAAGCAAAAATGACTAGAAAATTATACAAAAAATAAAAATGATGTGGAACGAGGGAGTCAACTTCAGCGAGTAATGCCGGAGGTGAGATTATGGGTATGCATGAAAGAGTTGTATGGAGAGAAAATAAAAGAAAACTTCCACTGAGTTTGTAAATTTAACTGTCCAGAATGCTGATCTTAAACTATATGTCAGCAACTTGAGTTTTCTCTTTATTATTCTTTTTAAAGCAAATAGTGCATTTTGTGTTTATTTGTTAGGTGGGACTATAGATTATATTTTAGCAATTATACTATAATACTAAAAGTGGTAAGTGTTTTTGGGTAGAGGGATATGGTGACTTGTTTATTCCTTGTTTCAAGCGAGCTCCAAGCTACATTTAGATTTTACTACAAAAGAACTAGTTAATGGTATAATTGGAATCTAATTGAAGCCATTATAAGGAGCAAGAACTTATTTCTCCTAAGCAATTTGGGATGTTATATGCTATCTATCCTCATTACTCAATATGGGGGTATCACAAAACATTGTGATAATGATTGAATAGCAAAACTGGTTAAATTATACAGATTTAAGTAGAAATTATGCTTGCAAAATTTGGTTTCTATACACGTGGTACATACCTGAAAAATTTGTTGCCCTCAATTTGCAAACCAACTGATTTGCAAAGGGCTTTGTCATTGAAACAACCAGAAAATGAAAGCCACGCGGGGGAGGAGGGGAGTGAGGAGAAAGGAAAGGGAAAGTGATATGGGAGGAAGGAGCCTTCCCCCAAAAGAACCGCGCCTCCCCTCCCCCTCATTTTCCAAAAAAAAAAAAAACATTTTTGGGCCTAAAAAAACCATATTAACGATACTAAATAAATAAATAATCCACACGGTTATTCAAACGAATCATTTCTTAAACACCATTCATTGGAATTCCAAGACAAAGCAGGTTTACTAAAGTCCAAAGGAAAATCTTTCAATGAAAGGTTCTGGGGGCACACAGCCTCTGCTTTTGTAAATGTGCATCTGGTGTTGAATACAAGTTAGTCAAGAATCGGTATCACATTGTATACCAGTCCAGAGTAATATATTTGTATAAAGTATTATGTACAGGAATGCCTATGTCTATCTTAAGAGAACTGGATTCAATGGCTTTGCTGTTTTCTCTGCTTGGTGGATAACTACATTCAAAGAAATCTGAGAAAGTTGGAAATGAGTGTGAGTGCCTAAAAAATGTTAGAAGTGACAGTCACCTAAAATGAGAACCTTCGAGTCTGCCGATTGAACTCAGCGGAAGTTACTGCAATTTTGAGAGTCAATAGGGAGCAGCAGCTTTGGCAAAGCTGTGTCACGAAACAATTTATTCATCTTCCTGGCGTATAAGATTTATTTCTTGGCCAACAAGAGCTTGTCCCCTGCTATTTTTGCAAAACAAAATCTTATCAGCATGCGCATGTCATCCCGACATTTGAACAAGCATTCAAAGATGTAATCAAATCAAGTGTTGGTAAGAACAGGATACATCAACTCCTGCAGATCTATGAAAAAGATTTCAACAAACGGATAAAAATTAAACTACAAGTCTAAAACCCAGTAAAAATACCAGCTCAAGTCAAATTATGTTTTCAACGCTGTTACGCTGGTCCTAAAAGTCATAATTTAGGCCTTAGTTGAAAGAAAGAAATTGTATTTTTCAAAAGGATTTCTTATCCCGTACGAATACAAGGCATGAAACCATTGATGAACAGCTTCCCAAAGCTTATCCATTATATTAAGATACAGATTTTGTTTTTTTGATAGGTAAAGATACAGATTTAAGTACATTCCGAAGTTCAATTTGAACTTCAAGTAAGTTTAACATTGAGAAGTTCAACTTTCTTGAAGTTGACATTAACTTGTTTTCTACTCATGAAAATAGATACTCTCACTTTTCTTTTTCTATGGCAATAGGAACATACCCGCGTTAAGCTGGTCACCTTTAAACTTTCCAGTGAGTCAGCAAGCTCCACTTGCTTTGATGCAGTTGCAAGCAGTGCCTGCAAACAATGACAAAATACAATCAGCACAAGAAAAATTTCTTGAGCAGGACCTATATCTTCAAAATTACTTGTGACTAAGAGAAGGGTATTTTACTTTCTTTGTCTTCTGCAAGTCATATTCAATTGATTTAATACGAATTAAAGATTCCTGAAGCATATCCTCCTTCTCTGGAGGAATTTTTGTAGGTTTGTCAGCCAGCTCGTTTACCAATTTTTCTAAATGTTGCAGCCTTTGCCAGAGCGGATCCTCTTTGATTAAAAGTGAATTGAGCTGCTCTTGAGATCTTGAATCAGCAAAATGGGGCTTGCTATGTTTTACTAACTGTTCGTCTGGATGCCGAACTGCAAAAACTCTTCTCAACCCAGGTAGTACTAGATATACACATGCTAACGTCTTCAATGTGACATGAAACAATAAATTTGTTAAATAGGGAATGAACTTCAACGGCTTTCTATGGGTACTGTTGTTGGTTGGATCACCTGTCACAAGCACCAAGCTAACTAAGAGCATGTAAAAGCTCATTGCAATAACAAGTGTTGTAAGACAAGATCTATATATAAACTTCTGCACCGAGGAAAAGAGAGACAAAAAATGACGAGAGTCATCCTTCATACTAAATAAACCAACTTATGCTATAATGACAACCTCTAACTTCATTAGCATTTTGTCCCAGCCATCAGATCGAGGTCCATGAAGAAACTAAATGAAATTTGCATATTTACTAGGTTGCATCAAATGCAACACACAAAAACCGTATTCTTGATCTGGCTCATTTAATTACAGGACAGTCATTCCTTTTGTTGTAAGTACATGCTACTCTTTCATTAAGCTTCCATCACAGGATTATGTATGGGCAATGTCCCATGCTACCTATAGGTACGATTTGAAGAAAAATCTTTAATGCGTTGGTATCCGTTTATGGAACATATGAAACTATTCAACAACGAATTCTCTCTTCTCCTAATTAAAGAACTTCAGCTGACAGCCTAGCCCAAAAATGCGGATGGACTCAAGAAAAATCTAGCTTTGCATAGACCGATGAAACCCAATGGCCCCGCAAGTCGTAAGTGAGCCTAGACAACAGGGAAGAGGTTACCAGACACGTCACTACTTACTAGAGTTGTTTTATCATGACATTTACAGCTGAATGCAGAAAGTAGGAAACAGCTTAAACCCTGTCTCTAGTAAATTTTAGTGGGTATGGAAAATTATTACCATAAAAGTCAATCATGAATATCATTTGCTGTACACCAATACCAAAGAAAACCAATGGAAGTCTTTACTAGTGGAAGACATGCTGAATGATAACCTACTTGTTGAACTAGTATTTTCGAGCCTTACAGCAGAAGCAACTGGTTTAACTAAGCTGCAGCTAGATGCCGGGTCGCCCAACCTTTGCTGAAACATATAGGCACAAAGCAAAGAGTTATTTATTGAGAAGTAAAGAAGAGTTACTAGAAATGACTTGATGTATTTGCACGGGTAATAGTGTACACAGTTGAATATTCACATCAAGTGATAACGATCAAATGGCACACATAAGAAAGTGAATCCTCATGGAACTTGTACAAATAATTTGCATGGATTACTTCATCCCAGAAACCATCTGGGAAAGAATTAAATGATCAAATGGATTAAATGCCTCTTATATAGTTTAGCGCATGTGTTTTCTATATAACGTACTCCTTCCATAAAAACAGTTGACATTCCATTTTTGCCTCACCGGTAATTTTTTTCCATTGTCAAAAATCCAAGTTCCTAACTTGTTTTACTTTCCCAGCATAAAATGTTCATCAAATTGTTTACAAGTTGAAAGAAATTTAATAGATAGGGGCTATACTCCGAGTAGATATATGGTAGATAGATGGGAGAGGAATTACATGTCACTTCCTTGAATTTGTACTCTGCTGACAAAATGTACTGATAAAGGTGTATGTCTTTCAGTAACAGCATTTTATCTGGATCAGGCCCAGTTCTAGAGCTTAGATTTAGAGAAAGATAGACACAACATGCGGGTCTTATAATGTTATTTACCATTTGATGAGGCTCAGGAGACTTACTCATACAGTAATAAATCTCACATATTTTGTCTGCCACTCCAAATTTGAGCAGTAGAATTCGGACAGGAATTCTAAGAACCTCAATTCATTTTATCTCTTCCATTAACAACCAGCATTGATTGCTATGGCTCAACCCAACGAGTTGAATGATTTGCTACTAAAGAAAATCCATGAGCGAACAAAAGAGCAAGCGAGTTCTTTGTGTTCAAAACAAATAGCCTCACGTAATAATCTCTTGTTTGGGAGTTCAAAAATAGATGCCATTGAAATAAGAACTCTATGATCAGTTCAATATAATGAGGGTTGTTGCAGAAAGCAGTCAGGACAAAGAAAAGATCAAACAATGAAGGTTAATGAAGAAACCAGTAAGGACAGAGAAAACTGACTTGCAGAACATTCATTTCGTGACAACGTGGTGCCAACTGCCTGAAGCCAGAAGCACTTGGCGGCATGTTCAATCCTGAGGAAGCAAAAGATATTTCACTACATGCAACCTGAAAAAAGAAGAAACATAATGTAACAACACGGTATACGACAATAAGATGATAGAGACGGTTTGAGATGTTAACATATCTATCGGTCACCTTAGAGGCTGATAAGCTGACTTCTGAATCATTAAAGTCAGAGTATCTTTTAATCCCTCTCGAAAACAATGCTTCGCCAGCATGAACCAGCTGCAAATAAAAGTAGACAAGGGATGAATCAAGTTTTCAGACATGACACTCCGTGAAATGTCCGGGGATTAGTTTTGAAATTCAGAATTCCTCAAACATCAATGATTATGTGTGCTATACAGTCCTCTGATTAGGAACATACTTTCATTATTTTTGAATCACTCCAAGGCCCCTTGTCAGATCTAAGACACCCGCCTTCATTCTGGCATGAGCAACTTCCACCGAGAAAATCTGGTAGTTGGCTGTTCATAAATGCTCAAATGCTTGTTGTTACAAAAACGCTATATTTGTAATTTGAGAAATGATTAGTACACGGACCCATTACAATGAACAATAAAGTTTTTGTGACTAGTCCGTGTGTTCCCCGTGAAATGGGTCCGTGTCTGTAGCAGGATTCTTGTAATTTAACATAAAAAACAAACTATATGATAGGTGGTAAAAGTCAAGAGGGAATCCCGACCTTGCGTCTATTGCCTCTAACAACTTATTTTGGTATTTGTTGCCTAAAACCTGTGGAATCAATGACATCCGCCTGTGATTAATACGGCCTCCAAAAGTCGAGGAACATAAAAAGTAACATAAGCACTCATACATGTATCTTTGCTGTAGTCCTGGGGTCTAGAAAACCTTTTGCTGTATTCCATAGTAATTTGAACCCACTACCAGCATTAACAATGAACATCTGATGTAATGTCTGTAGAAAGCGAAATATCAGAAACGATTTACGTATGCGAACTTCAAGAATTCAGATACCATATTGTTTTCATTTCATATATTATTAAACCACCTCAGGATAGTTATCCCCATCAATTTTCTGCATGCGCGTAACAAGATCATGGGCAACCTTGCCAAAGTTTACCCAGTTCTGGAAAAGAAATAGGGCAATGAGAAGCAATGACATTGTTTAAACGCATACATTATACAGAACGTGATGATATTATGATGAGCTAAGAAATTACCAGACCGTGCACATCAAGTATTGCTGTTGTGGAATCTATGTGTCTCCTGGCAGCAATAGAACATGCAGGGAACTTCTGACTGAAGACCTTCTCAAACCCCTGAACGTGATATTTCAAAAACCTGTCCACCGTGGTGATATTCATCAGCTTGCTAGGCTCAATTTTGCCAAGCCTTTCAATATAAACAGGTCGGCCCCCTCTGTCTACACCATGGTAACCATGTGGATACCAACGCTGAACTTCTTCATATTCATGATATACAAAATCCTGACATAAATCATTCCAATGCAGAACCTTTTAGAACTGGAAACATTAAAAAAAAAACGATTAACACAACAGGCAGTCCAGGAAAAACTTTCAACTGTAAAAACAAAGAAGAATAAAGCCAGACGAAATTTACAAGCCTCAACAGCCCATTCGGGGTCCTGATATTGGTGAAGACTTTTTTGGTTTCTAGTAGTCGCATTGTTGCCACATGGAAAATGATTCCTTTATGTTTGATGTGGCGCTTATGGTTAAAAAGGAATGGAGGGTATGTTAAAAATAAAGAACATTCGATAGGAGCACTTAGGAAGTTTTTTTTTAGTACTTTGTGTATTTGGACTAAAGCTCTTACGTTGAATGGATATAATCTTTATGATTTGCTTTGATTCTATTCTAGCTCCTAGCTTGTGTTTAGATGTTTTCTCTTTGGAATATGCCTATGTACTTGTTAATAAAATCTTCTTTTTACTTATAAAAAAAAAATCCATCTTATCAAATTAGAATAATGATAAGCTTACTACCCTTTTACTACATTTTTTTAATTTGTTCTAATTTTTTTTTATTTAATGATTAAGAAAGTGACTATCAGTGAAGTTGTATATTTTTTTTAATTTTTTAAAGATGTTAAAAAAAATACTTAAAAGAAAATAATAAAAAAATTAAAAATTTTAAATACATTCTAAGTAGTAAAGTGATGGTAAAAAGGTAGTAAGTATTTCGTCAAATTATCGTTACAGCAGAAATACTAGCAGAGGAAAGGGATGCCATGATGATATCTTACCTGTAAAAAAGAATCTACTCCATTCTCTTTCCTCCAGTTAATCATTTCAGCCCACATATGGAAAGTTCTATCCATATCAAACTTTCTTGCCTTTAGAAACCTGTAGCAAGGAAATTCCGGTTTTCTATAATTAAATGGAATAAACAGGAAGATAGAACATAGCATGCCCAAAGAAACTATTGTATGAAAGACTAAATTACGCGGTATAATTGGTCAGTCATAAACACTTATAGAATCCCAAGGACCATCTTCAGTCCCACCACCCCCCAATGTGTTGGATAATTACGCAATTAATATATTTTGATTCTAATGACAGAGTTATCATTAGCTAAACTGCAACGCAATATGGTTAAGAATGCTACTTACCAAAAAAAAAAAAAAAAAGTAAAAAAGATGGTTAAGAATATGTTGACGTGCATTTTCCCAATATTCAGACTCAATATTTTCGTTTCCTCTGGGTTGTTCACTTCTGTATCTGTATAATCCAGCAAATTGAACAAAATCTATATTTTTCCTGACGACACACGGTTCTCGAGTTCCATATTTTCACAATATACAGTGGCCCAGGCTTATGTATAAAGCGATAACTGCGTTTAAAATTCAAGTCGACTTAACATCTAAAGATTTAGCCACTGTATAAACAATAATATCGTTAGAAAATGTTTCGAATAATGCTCAGATACGCGAACTAATGAATAGAAAATTTTAGTTTTCGTTTACCGCAGCAAAGTGTGGTAATCATCGTGGCGAGGCGGGAGCAGATCTTTTGCAAGCAATGCATCTCGGAACGCGTTAACAGAAACTTCTTCCTTGGGGTCCCGGACATCGTGGATCGAGATCGATGCGAATCGGCAATCGGCAACCGCCCGGTTCCCGCGCTTCCTGAGGGATTGCGAGAAATTTGTGGAAGAAGCACTCATTGCCTTTTTCTTCAGAGATCTACGCCGAACACTTCACCTCTCGTCCTCCGACGCAGTCTCGGAATCACAACCACTTTTGCCCATCCCGTCTTCTCGAACGGAAGCCACCTCTCCTTAATTCAAAACCAAACAAAATGGCAACCGAGCTGAGCTTTTCAATATTCCAAACTCATTCAATCTAAATATGATTTCATGCAAAATAATAAATAAATGTACCAGGCATTGTGTCAAAGATACTCTCAGAATCCAAATTTCCAGATCAAAATCGGCTGTAAACAAGAAAAAACGATAAGAATTGGGATAAGAGCTGTGTCGGCCTTTAGCTCAAGATTTCGAAAATCGTCAAGATTCTCAGCGGATGCCCCATGGCAAAAGACAAACTTCCTGACAGAACAAAAAGGAGAATCAGAGAATTCCCCACAATCGAGCTGAGAGAGAGGGAAGGGGAGCTGAGGAGGCGTAGGACAGGTCGTTGTCAAAGGCGTTAGAAAGGAGACGTTACCGTGCAGCGGCCGCTTCAGCCTTTTTGTATATAAAAGAATTCATATTATTAACGCCGGCTATTTGGGTTGACCCCTGCAACTTTTCGTTTGTTCCCTCCAGGAGAGAGGGAGTACGTCCATGTCACGGCACACTTGTTCCATGCCAGATGGAGGTAGGTGATACCGTGGCGGTGCTGGTACGGGGAAAAGCTAACCCTCATAATACCTAATCCTTTATATAATCTATGGATATTTTTATAAATTAATTTATAAATTTGTATGCTAATATTAATAATCATTTATTTAATTATTAAAAATAAAATATAAAAGCGANTAAACACTTATAGAATCCCAAGGACCATCTTCAGTCCCACCACCCCCCAATGTGTTGGATAATTACGCAATTAATATATTTTGATTCTAATGACAGAGTTATCATTAGCTAAACTGCAACGCAATATGGTTAAGAATGCTACTTACCAAAAAAAAAAAGAAAGTAAAAAAGATGGTTAAGAATATGTTGACGTGCATTTTCCCAATATTCAGACTCAATATTTTCGTTTCCTCTGGGTTGTTCACTTCTGATCTGTATAATCCAGCAAATTGAACAAAATCTATATTTTTCCTGACGACACACGGTTCTCGAGTTCATATTTTCACAATATACAGTGGCCCAGGCTTATGTATAAAGCGATAACTGCGTTTAAAATTCAAGTCGACTTAACATCTAAAGATTTAGCCACTGTATAAACAATAATATCGTTAGAAAATGTTTCGAATAATGCTCAGATACGCGAACTAATGAATAGAAAATTTTAGTTTTCGTTTACCGCAGCAAAGTGTGGTAATCATCGTGGCGAGGCGGGAGCAGATCTTTTGCAAGCAATGCATCTCGGAACGCGTTAACAGAAACTTCTTCCTTGGGGTCCCGGACATCGTGGATCGAGATCGATGCGAATCGGCAATCGGCAACCGCCCGGTTCCCGCGCTTCCTGAGGGATTGCGAGAAATTTGTGGAAGAAGCACTCATTGCCTTTTTCTTCAGAGATCTACGCCGAACACTTCACCTCTCGTCCTCCGACGCAGTCTCGGAATCACAACCACTTTTGCCCATCCCGTCTTCTCGAACGGAAGCCACCTCTCCTTAATTCAAAACCAAACAAAATGGCAACCGAGCTGAGCTTTTCAATATTCCAAACTCATTCAATCTAAATATGATTTCATGCAAAATAATAAATAAATGTACCAGGCATTGTGTCAAAGATACTCTCAGAATCCAAATTTCCAGATCAAAATCGGCTGTAAACAAGAAAAAACGATAAGAATTGGGATAAGAGCTGTGTCGGCCTTTAGCTCAAGATTTCGAAAATCGTCAAGATTCTCAGCGGATGCCCCATGGCAAAAGACAAACTTCCTGACAGAACAAAAAGGAGAATCAGAGAATTCCCCACAATCGAGCTGAGAGAGAGGGAAGGGGAGCTGAGGAGGCGTAGGACAGGTCGTTGTCAAAGGCGTTAGAAAGGAGACGTTACCGTGCAACGGCCGCTTCAGCCTTTTTGTATATAAAAGAATTCATATTATTAACGCCGGCTATTTGGGTTGACCCCTGCAACTTTTCGTTTGTTCCCTCCAGGTAGGGCTGTAATCGAGCCGAGCCGAGCCGGTTTTTAGCTTACCGAGCTCGGCTCGACTCAAAATACTCGAATTTGAGTTCGAGTCCGAGCTCGAAATTTTTTTTAATTCTTTGTTCGAGCTCGACTCGATAAGCAAAATTCTCAACTCGAGCTCGAGCTCGAGCTCTCCCACAAACGAGTTCGAGTCGAGCCGAGCTCGAGCTTGATTTTTTTTTTTTAGAATAAACTTTAGTAATTAATAAATTAAATAAATAAATAAATAACTAATATTGAATTTATACAACTAACAAGTAGAACTCTATTAAATTATAAAATTTTAAAATTTTAAAAAATTTATAAATAATTAATATCTAACTAGTTGATATTTATCCTAAAATAACAATATATTATATGCCTACATATATTATTAATACACACACTTAATATGATAGCATATACCTATTTCATATATAGTTCCCACATATTAGTATATGAAATTATTGAATTTTACTGACTAATTATTATACAAATGATAAAATATACCTATGAAGTATATTCACTATATAGACATAAGTAATTAGAATACATATTATATATTTAATTATAAAAGTGGTATGCTTATATTATTAGCTAATACATATATACATGCAAAGGTATATGTATATATTTATCAATATATGAATGAGTTTTAATCGAGTCGAGCTAACGAGTCGACTCGAGCATAAACGAGCGAGCCTAAACGAGCCTTAGCCGAGTCGAGTCGAGTTTTGTCGGGTATGTGTCATTTACAAATCGAGCGGGTATCTGCTTTAACGAACGAGCTTTTTTTTTCACGAGTCGAGTTCGATTCAGTTTAACCGAGCGAGTGCCGAGCGGACTATCGAACAGACTGGTTCATTTACAGCCCTACCTCCAGGAGAGAGGGAGTACGTCCATGTCACGGCACACTTGTTCCGTGCCAGGTGGAGGTAGGTGATACCGTGGCGGTGCTGGTACGGGGAAAAGCTAACCCTCATACAATACCTAATCCTTTATATAATCTATGGATATTTTTATAAATTAATTTATAAATTTGTATACGAATATTAATAATCACTTATTTAATTATTAAAAATAAAATATAAAAGCGATCAAATTGAGAATATAAAATAGGCCGCATAATATCATTTTTCTTTATAGAGAGATCCTTAATTTTAAACATAATTATATAAAAAATTATAAAAAATATTATATTAAGGTTAGTTTTAATTATAAGTATATCGTTACTCATATATATATATATATATATATTTTGGGACACGTGTATATTTAATTTTTTGGTGAATGAGAGAATTATAAAGTAGATATTGTAGTATTTATACAAATAGGAGTAATATTAAATAATTAATAGATAGCGTGGCATTCATTTTATATGCTTGTCTTTCTTACTTTAAATTTTGTAATTTGTATAATAATAAAACTTGGTCTAGTAGTAATATGGGAAACTTTGATGAATTTTGTTGGCAAAATGAATGCATTCTTTGAATTAAAGCCACCGGTAATTAGGACTAAGATTCTCTATAATAAATATTTTTAATAATTAGGTAAAAAAACTTCACAATTTGTGAAGTTCCCATAATAGTATTACTATTCTTAACATTAAATCCTATTAGATACTTATGTTTTGGACAGTGCTAGCAGACTGCCTAACGTTTACTGCTGGGTGTATCGCTAGTTAAAATTTATTATTCTATTTTCTTTTTAATAATTTTTCAATATCCTTAATCATTAATAAAAAAATTAAAAAAATATATAACTTCACTAAGAATTTCTTTCTTAATCATTAAGTAAAAAAATTTATAACATCAAAACTTTTAACTGTGATCAAATCGAACATAATGCATTAGATGACAGTTTAGTTAATTATGGTGCCATAAGACATACGGTAAGTTTTTCGTCTCTTTTTCAACTCTCCAAATATTTGATATATGATCGCACTTTTCTCTTTGAATCGTGCAATTTTTCCTTTTGTTTGGCACTAGTTTATCTCCATTAATTCTTATTATGTTTGTAATTTGTTATATATATATATATAGTCTTTATTTATTTTATAGGAAATTAAATGGTTTTTGATATATTTATATCTATCCTTCTAATTCCTAATTAGTTTTCTCTCTTTGTATAAGATATCCATCTGCCATACATGAAGATAATGATCAATAAAATTAAGATATTGATATTCTTTTTCTCTTCAAATAAAACTTTGATCAAATCGATCCATTGGTTAAAAAATCGTTACTAATATGTTAAATTGTTATGTTTCCACCAATGAAAGACTATCATTATCATTTTAAAAAATATATATATTAATACTAAAATTATAAAAACATTCCAATGAAACTGGAATTTCGAGAACTTTGGACGAAGTCTGTGTACGTTAGACGAAGAATAATAAGTAAAAAGGTTGCCGTGGAAAGTCCGAAATGAGTAATTAAGTGACACATTTGATTTGACATATATATATCATATTATATATGTATTTATGTATAGGTGAAAGCGAGAGAGGGCGGTCGGTCGCATTCGGAGAGGATCTAGAAACGGTTGACATTCTAAAACACAAAAAGGTCAAAGTGCGGTTCCTAAAAATTAAATAAGCAGCCCATAATTATTTAAGACGTTGTGGTCGGGACTGTGGTAGATTATAACACACGGTTGGGTTGGGCCACGCGTTTATTTTTCGTGTAAAGTTATACATAAAATTTTAATTTTATTATTAAGATGTGACATATTTAATATAAATAAATATTAAATAAAAAATTATAAAATATATCATATTTTATTTAATAGAATAAAAATAAAATAATAAAATAATATATAAATTTCTCCATTTTGCGACACGCCACGAGTCAAATATCCATACGTCATGTGATCATGACCATCACTTTTTTCTACAACTTTCTTTTTTGGTGCAAATAAACGTGCACGTTCCACCTTCATGTTTTATGGGCAAGTTTCACACATTTTGTACATCCTAACAAAAGTCTCATCGACGTATAATAAAAAAAGTAAAAAGACGAAATTGAGAAGCAAAGCTAAGCATCGTGCGGCACAGAAAACATGCACTTTGCAGTGTGCACAAAGACTATATCAGTGGGCAATTTTTTTACTGTTCATGTGAACAATACATGAATGACGACAAAAAGTTACGTTCTTTTTTATTGGGTGCAATCTTTTTGTGTGTTTATCAATTACGTAAAGCTAGAATCAGTCTTTCCTTTTTAGTTATTTGAAGTTTGAAAACTAAGATGAAAGTTGTCGCGAAGGCGATTGATTCAATGATAGAGTGATATGAAACATATTATGTCGAAGCATAAAATCTCGCAACAAGTTGGAATGATAGAAAGATTCATTCACGCTGTGGTATCTTACGGTTCAACGTTACGGTTTGAAATCTATGGTGGGAGTTTAGGCGTTGGTACGGTTTCTATACTTACATTCATAACAGTAAATATAAAAAGAATTTAAAAAATATAAATAGAGAATGAGACACAAATTTATATGGTTCGGCATAATACTTACGTCTATGGGTTATTTGGATGGTAAATCCATTATGATAAAAATATTTTACAGCCTCTTATTATCCCTCGTATTTCTTTATACAATGGAGATGATGCCTTTAACCTAAAGAAGGTAAAAAGAATGGTGTGCCCCATTACTGAGTCGAAGATGATGCCTCCTTGATGGTGCCCAGAGGTCCCTATTTTTTATTAAGACTTTGTTAGTGATTAGTGATGAATTAGTCTTTATGTCATTTCATACCCTTTTTCACGTCTGACTTTTCTTACATATCTGACCATCCTTTCTCAATCTTTGTTCTCTTGACCATTTTCTCATTTTTCCACTTTTGGTGGTCCGCAGCTAATGGTCTTGGACTTGGTATTTTTACCTAAAAATTATTTTGATTGTAGTTGAGATATTAGGGGCCACAAGTTGCAAATATATCATGATTATTGTAGCGATATATTAGATATATCACGCAATGTGGATGTTCGATTATTTTTTATAAGAAAAATTTTACTCATAATTTCTACACTACATGCTTTAATTTTTTTTTCTTAGTAGGTATATATTATAAAGATGCTGAGTATAATTTTTTTTTTTAAAATTTTAGTAGGAATAAAAAAATAAAAAAATAAGTATAATATGAGGTATATGCAATTAGGTAAAAGCGCTCTTTTGATAAACAATCGCCGGGCTTTATCAATGCTATAGAGGTGGCCATACCTCGAGGGTGGTCGGGCCACCCTTATGGTGTGTGGTTATTTAAAAAACATTTAAAAAAATCTTTGAAAATCAATCCATTGTGACGTAGCTTCTTGAAAAAATCGCAGCATAGATCCTTAAGCGACACTCTATGGTTAAAAGGTTAGGTTTTACACCGCAACTTGAGAGCAGATGCTATCTTCAAGCTTTCCCAACTAACATCAATAGAGACGGCTTATGGTCAACTTTAATTAATTAATCAATTTTTATTAATTATATTTGGTTTTATTATATGTATGGGAAATGCTACTCTCGGAGGGTGCTACCGAAAAAAGATACCCATTTTTTTTTAAATAATTAAAGAAGTATTTTTAAATAATTTTATAAATTTTTTTCTTTCAATTTTTATAAATATTTAATGGGATTTAAAATTAATTCACTTCTACAAAAATTAGGGCTGTAGGTGGTCCTAGCACCAACCTATATATATTATATTTGATATTATTACTTATTAAGTTGATGTGACACTCACACGTGTCAATATATGTCAATCGATGTACAATTTTCTTTTTTTTTTCGAATAAAAAAAAAAGAACTGATGGACATATGACACTAATAGTTAGTTTCTATGCACAAATATTAGTGGATGTTGTAACCCAAACATGCATTTTCCATGAAGGTTTTATGTTGAAGTAATTTCGAGAATCTTTTGCTTTGGGCCCTAAGTTATTAGGATTTTTTTGGGGTTCTCATACGTAGATGTCATTTCATCCATGATTTACAATATTAGAACAAAGAATGTAAGGATACAAAAAAATAAAAATAAAAGATGTCTTGATAATGAGTATAACCTTCGAAGTGATTCTTAAGATCATGCCCGAACCCCTCCAGGCTCCAAGTTTTCACCCCCCATGATCTAGATTTTATCGAGTCATTTTTCTTTTCCTACACAGATCGAATAGACTCACCCTCTTCTGTTCTACATGTAATGTGCTCAAAATAATAATTAAACCCATGGCCTTTCAGAGATAATCACCAAATCCAAAACAAACATGATGGCTATGCTTGATTGATGATAGGACACTGTTAATCGTTTTCTTTTTCACTTATCTGCCAAGGCAAGAAAGAGGCCTAAGAGTAGAAAACAAATTCTTTAAAGATTCATTTTTTCTATTTTTCGGGGGTTAAGTATTTTTCAGAACATGAAGAGGATCCTTATCCCGCGGAGGGTTTTGATGGTTGGGGATGAAGGTTTTCTTTTTGGGTGAGAACGTTTGAGCTTCGCGAGAGAGATTGTTTACAGAAAGCTTAAAGCCACCATTTATAGAGTCCACATGCTTACAATATCCCCCACATTGTAGAAATTATAGAGCAGAAGTTGAAGAAAACAAACATGTCTTCATTGCTGCTATTATCAGAACAGATCAACATATCTCAATAAACAATCGCCAAAAGTTACTAACTGTATCATCGCTTAAGAAATCAGCTGGAGTGTTCACGAGATTGGAGATAAGAGAGCTGAATACTGTAGGCTTCTTTCAGCTCTGCCAAAACCTCTGCAATTGTTGGTCTCTGTGATGCATCTCTTTCTACTGATCTCACAGCAATCAAGGCTGCCTTTCTCATACTCTTCACGTCGAAAGTTCCCATTAGGCTGTCATCAACAATCTCAAATGCCCCTGCCTGTAAGTAGGGCTTGGCCTGCACTTGGGAATCCCCAAAACACTCAATGAGATAATGCATAAACAGCAGCCTTTTACGCCATCAGATAGACCATATTTAGAATTTATCGGGAGTTGCTCCCACTTCCTAACAAGTAGAATAGCAATAAACACGACCAGCAAAGAGTAATATGGAATTATAGCCACTTGTTCTTGCAACGTTGCGCTTCTATACTGAAGGTAAATTAGACTATGATGAATTGTTAAAGAATTACAGGGACCATCTATGTTCTGTTTACTTGTAAGGTAGAGTATTGTCGTTTTAATAGGAATTTCAGCTTACCCATAACACCAAATTGAATGAATCGGGAGTTCCCGAGTGAATCAAAGGTTCTCTTCCACAGATGAGCTCCAAGAGAACAACCCCAAAGCTATAAACGTCACTTTTCTCAGTCAGCTGTCGGGTGGAAAAGTATCTGCACACAATATGAACTTTGAGTATCATAGTTATAAAGAAAAAGTAACTATCTTCTGTCTTGTTTTATTTTCTTCATTTGGAAAACTTACTCTGGATCTAGATACCCTGCAGTTCCTTTGACAATAGTTGTGACATGAGTTGCGTCTGCCCGGGTGATTTGTTTAGAGAGGCCAAAGTCACAAACCTTGGCATTCACGTCCTCGTCCAAAAGGATATTACTGCACTTTACATCACGGTGTATGATTCGTGGTTCATTTCCCTTGTGTAGATAGTCCAATCCTTCAAAAGAAAAGAGACTCAGAAATAGTCATTTGTCTTCAATAGTAACTATGGCATGTTAATAGCTCATTTCTCTTTAATGTATGATATTGTAGTCGGCTAGTTTTCCATGGTATTGCTCATGGCTAGTGGTAGTCATGTACTTGTTACAAAACGCTCAGGTGGCTACTCATGTAGATGAATGATAAAGCATTATCCTCAAAACCGTTAAATGTCTACTCAAATAGCTGCCCATAATGCAGTACACTACTTTAGTGAGATTCAGTTTGTCTAAATGGTAGAAACATTTTGCAATGTGTTTTCCCATTTCTCTATCATTACATTCAACAGTTTCCTTGTTAGCACTATATCTACATTGTCTAGCATGGTAAGCTCTCTTAAGCGTTACATTTTGATTATGGAATAACTACATAGTCTTGAAGCTTTCATGTTTCTTGATGGTAACTCAAATTTTCATGTTTCTTTCAGATGAAATCCTGATTGTTTTCCTATGTAGTCTTGAAGGCTGATGATATAGAGAAGAGAATCAGAGATACCTTTTGCAGCATCGACAGCAATTTTCAGTCTGCGAACCCAGCTTAATGGAGCTTTTTTACAGTTTGGACCTGAAAGTAACATCATCAATATCAACAGCAATTTTCTCACGAATGTAAAATTGTTCCCAAATTGGTATCGTGCATAACATACCATAAAGGCGATCAGCCAATGATCCTCCAGGGAGATACTCATAGACTAGTATTTGCTGCTTTGATTCGTGACAGAATCCTTCCAAACATACAAGATTTTGATGGCGAATTTGTGACAGTAGAGACACCTAAAAGGATTCCACAATATGGAAAAACGGTTAGGCAACAACAATGCAAGAGAATAGTGTCTATTCAACATGAAGAAATTTATTTTCCTCACGACTCCATGATCTGGAAAATTTCGATTGAATAGTTCAGTGGGTGAACCTCATTTATAAAAGAATCAGCCCCAAGTTGGCTTTTATCAGACCGCACTTTCACAGCCACTATTTTGCCATCCGGAAGCTTTCCAAGGTAAACAGATCCAAAACTACCACGGCCTATGACCTCCTTGAAGTTGTTAGTAGCTGCTTTGATTTCTTTGTAGGAAAAGACTTTTGCTGCATCCCAGTTTCTAATCTCTGTTGCACCCTCTAGTAATGAAAATAATGCCCGTGTAAGAATTAAGTAAAGGACATCAATGTGCACCAACGGGGTAAACTTTTACTTACTTGATGCATATGTGACTTCAGTTCTCTTTTTCTTCCTGAATAAGAATACTGTAAGAGAAATAAAGAGAAGTGCAAGAATGGCTCCACCAACTGCACCAGCTATAATTGCTACATGATCTTGTTTGGTGTTCTTTTTTTGGGGGAATGCTGTAACTTGTGGTGTCTCAATTGAAGGGGTGGATGAAACTTCATTACATGACATTGTGGAGAAGGAAAGGCACAAATTCCCTGACGTTCTGAACAAAATCAATGCATCAGAATGATAAAAATACAAGTATAAACGAAACAATACCAATTCTGTACCTAATTTCCAAAGCTTTTTTGTTCAGAGACACTGGTAGGGTACCTTGTAGTTTGTTGTTCTCCAGATTCCTGTAGAATGCGGGATAGGATAAGAGCGATGTTATCCAAATCAGAAACATAATATTTTTTATACCACTAATTGAGTCTAATCCATTTTGATGTTCACTTACAATAAGTGAAGGTCCACCAACTCTCCCAAGCTGTCTGGAACTGTTCCTTCTAAACTATTATTTTGCAAGTCCCTGTAGAAAAAGAAGAACAGTAAATATAGAGGAGATGGTGAGAGGATGCAACATCAGTACCACCTTTCGGGTCCATATGTTGGTCTAGAAACAGAATGCAACTTACAAAATTTGAAGGCTGACCAAGTTCTCCAACTCTGAACCAAAGGATGTTAGCTCGTTGAAACTCAGGTTCCTGAAAGTTCCATTTCAAGTGACAATTGCCATTTTTTCTTTTGAAAGGGATAAAAAAGGTAAGGAATACTGCAAATAGGTATTACAAACTCTCAAGCCGTTGCAAGCTACCCAAGTTCTGTATCTCGCCAGTAAGGGATGTGTTATGCAAATCCCTGGGGCATAACAGCATAAAGATAATAAGAAACTGAGCGTGAAACGTAAATTACTTTAAGGCAGTTTCCTGGGGTTAAAACACTTACAGTGTTTTAAGATCCAACAAGTCACCAAATGTGGGGCTAATTGACCTCAGATTGATGTCTGAAAGTTCCCTAAAAAGAAAGCCCATATCATGAGATCAGTTGAGGATAAATAGACCAAAGATTTAAAACAAACATACTTTTTTATTTACATACAAAGATGTAACAAGGCTTCCTTCACAGCCAATATGATCCCATGGTGAAGGAGAGCATGGATCATCTTGCCATCCCAGATCTAAACCTGAGGACTGCTGAATAACCTGAAGCGCCGAAACTGCAAGAAAGTTTGACAGACCACTAGATTCATGTAGACTTTCCTAGCAACTGGAATCAATTAAAATCAAGTATGCACAAACAAAAGGTCAATGGCACCTGTGGTTGAGGAAGCTTCCTGTGGAATACCAACTATCTCGTACACTTCAATTCCATTGACTTGAGGATAGTAACTGATACTTTTCAGTGTGAGGTTCAAACTCTTAATCTCCTTCTGAGTAAAGTATAGGGCACTGACATCTGATATTTTTATAGTATAGTTTGATTGTATAACATCTCCATTAATGACTACATCAAATGAAGGGGACACAGGAACAATCCCAGCAAAATAAAGGACAATGAAGTAGTCCCCCAGGGTATACAGAGGAAGGTTATATGTCAACACATTCCTTCTTGCCAAAACTCGTGCAGTTTGAAGAACAGCAACAGGGGGATCCTCCCCAAGACTAGAAAGATTGAAGTTCTGTTGAATCGCAAACCCCGCGGACATGTGAAAGGGCATAAAGTTTTGATCAGCATCCCATATACGATCATATGGATCCAACGGATACCTACAGATACCACAAAGTTACTAACCCATCTCTGAAAATCACATGAATCATCCAAGCTTTATATGTCAAAAGGAGAGGGTTGAAATTGAATGTTTATACCGCAACGAGCCATTGGAATAGCCACAATTGATTCGATAACTCTTCCTAAGTGACTTATTGGGGAAATCTCCCACTCCACTTGCATAAGCTCCTTGAGGTAGTGGTCTTATTTCAAGTGAAGAAATGACAGGAGATCCACAATCTGGAATAGCATGCAAACAGAAGGAGAGAGTGTCCTTACTAACTGGCCAAATAAACTCTTCTGTCCATGGATCATTAGTAGTGAGGTTTATGGTGCTGGTAATAGCTGTCCCAAGAGAAACAGAAAATGCAGGGGGTTTCCCACGTCCATCATAGTTCCGGTAAAGAAACTGTGCTCTTACAAGTACCAAAGAGGAAGCATTATTTACAGGGACTCTGTAACAATTTCGACCTTGAGTATCCGGGAAAAACCGAATTGGGTCACTAAACGAGGCGGTGATGTTCCCTGTGCTTACATATTCATCATCCGGGATCCATGATATGTTCGATGAATCAGTATAACCAGTTGTTCCACCACAAGATATACTCAAGAAACCTGTCCCATATATGCACAGTAATAATTAAGCTACGTTTGAGCTCAAAACAATGTTAGATTCTGTTTGGAAACAATATTCATAGTTCGTCAAACATGAGCCATAAAATCAAAGCCCTAGTATTTGAGTTTGGTAATATATAATGTGGTCCGCATATAATTTCACTTGTACGAAATCTATATCGAACAAAATGATCTACTGTCCAAGGACTCAGCATAATGCAAGGGATAAATGAGTTGTAGTTTCCACTTTACGCAATATAAAGAATTGGCGCTAACAGTCGATTTTCAGAAACCGAATAAGAGAAATGAATGCATGACGTTTTTGCAATACAAAATTCAAGAAAAAAATTTCGAACTCCAACACCAAACAAGATTGACAAGAGTAAAGATTTCCAGGTTCCAAAAGTTAAGACTCATAAAACAAAACGTACCGTCTTTGTCACAGAAACCACTAACCCAAAAGCCGCAGAACAGAAAGAAGCCGACCCAAAAACAACGCATATTCATCAACTCAGACCCCATCGACAAATTTTAAATACTTTCGTTATATCTCAGGACAGAAGAGAAACCCCACAGAGACATCCAAAAACGCCTAGACTCAAAGTTTTTGGTCCATTATCTTCTGCTGCAGCTAAAGAAAAAGAAAGGGAAAAGATGGGGGTAGCGGCAAATCATTGTTTCTTTGGGGGGCAGTGACAGATTTGATGAGAGGCTGGGTAATGAGTAAAAGTGGGTTCTTTCTTTCTTGAGTTTGAAGCTGTAAAGGAAAAGAGCTCTAACGGTAATGGATGATGGTAAGAAGGGAGTGATTATTAAGCATGTCGAGTGCGGGTAATGATTATGGTTTTTCGTTGGTGATGAGAACATTACTATTGCTGCTGCTGCAGTAGCTGTGGCAGCAATTGAAAAGCAGTACTTGCAGAGGAGAAAAAATCGTGCAAGTTGCTGTTAAAGAAGAACATGACAGACATGCATACGTTCTATCTGGTGGACTAGAACGAAATTTTTTGAATATGATTCGATCTGAATTTAGTTAAATGCTGATACGGGGTATGAACACTTCAGCATTAAAAGTTAAAAACTTACAAAGTCAAAAGGAATAAAAAAAAAAAAAACAAACTTACTTCGGCGTGAAGGACACTATACAATAATTTGACGTAGCAAGATTTCCCAGAAAACGATCATTTTATACATTCAAAGAAGTGAAATTTTCAAGGGGAAGAACAACTTTTTCACTAAAGATATTACTTTACTGAAATCAAAAAGAGAAACGTACAAATAGCGTCTTTAAATTGGTGGAAGATGCATAGGGTGCTTGATTGACCAGCACCGACTCAATGATTTTTTAATTTATTTTAGTTAGTGCTCTTTTTAGCTTTGCTTACAATTTCATCCTCAGCGTGATCAATAATTTCACTTGCCAGAATGCACTCAAAGGATTAGCTAGCTTAGCTAGTTGTCGTTCTTGCTCATGCATTATTAATAATGGTTGATGTTTACTACCTAACTGAAAAAGATGAAAGAATAATTTACTAGCGATCACAAATTCAACCTTTTTTTTTTCTGATTAATAAATTTGATCAATAGCCGTTGTGGTTTCGATAGGTTAAAATTCGCTCTTTGTGCAATGTTTTTTTAGGAATAATATTATTATTCTGTACCATGACAAATTTTGAATCAACTCCCTCTTTATAAATTTTTTTTCAATTTTAATAATTAGAAAAGCACATGGCACTCCGTACTTAAGGCTATCATATATATATATATATTTATATATATATATTTCAAAATTAAAATCAATGGGAGGGGAGGTCTCTGCTCCCTGCCAACTACTTAGTACCGGGCAAGTCTAGCCACCCCATGGTTGAAGGTAGGGTGATACCTGCATGATGCGGGAAGGGTGGGATGGACCCTTCCCTGCACCCGACCCGACCCCACATCATGCGGGGGAAGGTTTTGGAGCCCCGCACTCCGCCTTGGTGCCGAGGGGAGAGGTCAGACACCTCATTCACCCCACCCTCCGTCCAATCCAATGCTACCTAAAGTCCATGGAGCCTAAAACTTATTTATGGTTCCAAAAAAAAATTTTTGAATCCAAATTTTCACATAATTTAAATTGTAAATTAAAATTTATATATACAACAAAAATTTTAAAACTAATAACATAGTTTTTAAACTTATTAGAGTTGTATTTTTACTTTATTGCATTGCCTTGACCTCTTAAGCCAACTTTTATACAGGAGGTAAATGTAATATAATAATCATATTTAAGCAATACGAGACTCACTATTGAGGAAGGGCGAACTAGGGTGGGGTACCTAAGTACAGGCCCCCACTGCCCACCCATAATTGGAGGATCCGATTACAATCCATCTACGGTCCACTTTATGGTGGTCAAAGTCTGATCACGATGAGTGGCTTGACCACCATAGGGTGACCGATGGCCATCCCGTGTGGCCAGACTTAGCCAACCACCAACCTCCCATCATAATAACACTTTTTTTTTTTCTCTATCTCTTTTTCTTATTTAGAAATAAATTTTTATAATCTAAGGTTTTATTTGAACTTCAGTTGTTTAAACTAGAGAAAAAGGTGTTTTACACATGATAGTCTTAAACATGCCACCATGTATTTTTTGTTTATTAAGCACACGAAATTTGAAATGGAAAAGACTAATTTAAAACTTGTCATAATACAAACTATTATTCTTTAAAAACAATTACACAAAAGGCAAACCTCATTCTGGCAAAAGAATGAGAGGTTATAGACCAACTTCATCAAAATATAGATATGCTTGAAAAATGAGATAAGATAAGAAATATGTGAATAGTAGTGAAATTGTTTGAATTATGATATTTTAGAGGATTTTAGAAAAGGAAAGAGAGAAAAAGTTATTGAAAAATATATATTTAAATGATATTTGAATATTGAGATGTGATGAGATGAAATGAAATAAGATTTGAACATCTCAACATCTAAACAACCCCTTAAGAGCTAGTCCACTGTAAAAGAGTTCTTCTTTGTACAGGCAAGTTGCGCATGGATTGAGCACCAAACGGAAGACGTGGCTTGTTATAAGTTTTATTTAAAAAGAAAAAAGAGCAGAAAGAACAAAAGAATACAAATTTGCCCACTCTCTCTCTCTCTCTCCCTCTCTCCCTTCTCAGAGGTTGCTCCGTCTCTCTCTCTCTGCTTGATCGGCTTGCTGAGTTCTGTCGTCAACTCGGCCAGAAGCTCCCCACTTCTCGATGTCGAATCTGGTAGGTAAGAGGTTTTCCCCCACTGTAGCATCGTCCTTCAAATAGTTTTCTACACAAGATTACTATTGTAAATGAGAAATGACTTTAAATGGAAAAAATCGTTGAACCTTGTTGCAGTGAAGAAACATGACTGTGAAAGTCAAGATGCGGAGAGGGAGATCGAGGTGAATTTTGTTTTTAAACCATATGGGTTAATTTCTCCTTGAATTTGGTTATGACCCTATTCTTTTGATTTGAAATTATCATCGTGATAGATGCTGGGCTGAGGTGATGGTGTGGAGAAGATGCCGCCAATTAGAGTGGCACAGAGAGAGAGAGAGAGAGAGAGAGAGAGAGAGAGAGAGAGAGAGAGAGAGAGAGAGAGAGGGAGGGACTTACCTTACAATGCTCCAAGGAGTGGCACGATCGAGTTACAGCAGTGTCTTGTGGCCGTTTCTTGCTAGGAAAGATGGCTGACAATGAAGGGAATGTGGGTCTATGGTGGTGTCCAAAGTGGCTCTGCTTCTCTTGTTTAAAACAAGGACTTACGTGCTTTGTTGTGGTTGCTAAGAACAAGTTTAATTGGGAAGTGGAGAAGAAACTGAGAAGGCTGTGTGGTGGTTGGCTACAGAAAATGCAACGTAGCTCACAACAGATCGTGGTGGTTGAGTTTGGGCAGTGGCTGGCGTGTTCGCACGGAGGGCTTGGCAGCGGCATGGAGTGGTTTCTCCTAACGATGGACACACATGGATTGGGCTTTTGCGATGGTGAGGATGTGCAACAAGAGTTGGATGGTGGCTTGGTGGTGCTGTGAAGAGAAAGAGTCTTGGCACAAGAGGAAGCTGCGGCTTGTTGTGGTGTTGCCGTGCGTGTGAGTGGCTATGGCTTCGTCTAGGCTGGGCAGTGGCTATAGGGAGGCCGTGAGGGTGCAACGATGGTTAGAGGGTAGAGCTACGACGTGGGTGGCTGGTGACGCCGCTGAGGTTGATTTGTTAAGTCTTATTTAACATCCAAATATAATTTCCCTACTAGGTTGATGGGGGATGAGATTTCACCAAGGAGTTTTGAGTGTTAGAATGAAAAAAGAGGGAAGAATTGAAAGCAAAAGGAAAATGCATAGTTGAACAAGAAAGGGGAATCTCTTCCAGCTCCAGATGAAACGCGCCGTTTCATTTAGTCCATGTCAGCATTGGTGCGTGATTCGGTCTGCTTTTCACTTGCAATGTAAAAACTAGGAGAAGGTTGACCATTAATGCAATCTGCAACTCCCTATGCTTCCTTTAGCCGGCACAATGGTCATCTAATAGTGAAGCAACCACATGTCCCACAATTGGCCCCACCACCATTGACACATAGAGCATGAGGATTAAATTAGGAAAATGCTAGTCTTTCCGCTTAGGACTCCGCTGGAATATTTTTTTTAGGTTTTTTTATTTTATAATTAAAAAAATAATTTTTAATGATGTTGTGAAAGTTTTTTTTTTAAAAAATTTCAGAGTATTAAAAAAATGCATATAAAAGAAAAAATACATAAAATATATTAGCGCTCCCGCTACTAGTAGTGGCTGTAGAGCCACCCAGTAAATTAACCGAAAATTAGAGTAAAAAGAAATTATGTGACATTCTATAGAAAGAAAGAAAAATGGAATAGCTTATAAGACATTCTACAGAACCGCGAAAGAAAAAAAGGAATAACTGTTCATAATTTTTCTAAAGGATCCTGCTACATCCACAAACAAAAGTTATAGATATGGCCACCAAATATGTTATTTAATTTTTTTGTTTTTGCTTTTTTTTTCATACATTTATTTTATATCTTTAAATATATATATTTTTAAATTCACAACATGATTTAAAAATATTTTTTTAATCATTAAGTAAAAATAAATAAATAAATAATTAGCGGCTTTTGTCTATGGGACTAGCATTATCTTTTCCCAAATATAGCCATCTCAAACAACCAACAAAACTGATGGAATTCATTATGACATAATACTCGGACAAAACTGTATGCAACTACCTTATTTGTAAAATTTTAGTACTTAACCGGAGCAAGGATGTCTAACTGGGATCCAAGCTTCTCCTCTATAGCCTTCTTAGCCTTCACTCTAATGTTGTGTAAGGTTATTGAACCAAACTCAATTCATTTCAATTTATCTCAAATTAATCATTGATGGAACTCACTACTTTTTTAATTTTCCATAAAAATGTTAAACTTATCTCAACTTACTTCATACATATTAACCTAAAAAGTTAAACTCATCTTAACTTAAAGTTAAATCCATCTAAATGAGACTCATAAAATACCATTATTCATAATTCAACTCAACTCATCTCAAAATTCAAACATAGCCTCTGTTCAGCTGCTTCTTACTATCATAAGCAACCTGAACCCTCTCTTTTCTCTTCTTGATCTCCAACTCCTCGGTGAAAAAAGTAGTTAGAAAACTTACAAAACTAATAATTAATTAGCTATTCTGACTTTATCATTTCATAAAGTCAAGAGATAGTAGTGTAGTGTGTAGAATTTTCCTTTTATAGATGATTCAAAATCATTTTTTACAAGCCGCAAACATTTATTCAAACAAGAATTATGGCCTCTTCAAATTAAATTAAAGGCCATAGAATCACATCAAAGAACACTTCCATAATAAATTAACTACGCCTCAGGATTAGACGGTAAGAAGTGTGGGCAAGAAGGAAGACATTTGGGCTTATTAATTTATTATGAGTAAATTATGCGATACTAAACAAGAAGATGACCAATACTAAATAGGACTTGCATTGGGACAAGTGAACCATAAAGGACAATAATCACCCCCAGCACATAATGCTTATGTCTAGATGGTAAGAACAACACCAAAAAAACAACATATCCTGTTGCAACAGGCTCTAGTTTCATGGTCCAAATAACCAATATAGACACCAACTAAGCGTGAACAATGTGGAAAAATTAGAATCATAGCCATTCACATCTTTATGCAGTAACAATGCTCTCATATCTTATAGAAGAGTCTTGCTACATGAGCCATCGAGGGTGTAGCCCGAGAATGTGTTCCGATAAGACCATTTAGTCCTTTATTCATTTATTTTTTAATACTAAAAATTTACAACATCATTAAAAAATACTTTCTTAATCATTAATTAAAAAAAATTGTATCAGACCCATCCTCGAGACAACTAGCATTTCCCCTTATAGAAATAAATGCAGCCTCACTTTGTCTAATTAGAGAATCGAAACCATTATTGATAATAATAGAAAGTAAGGTGAAACATATTAATTGGAAATCAGACGAGCTGGCATCTTACCCTGATCGTGTCATAGTGTCATGGGTAGCTTGGGCAAGGGCTTGAAGAGGTGGTGAAGGAGGGCTGCTGGCTAGGTGTTGAGATGTGGTGTAAGGAAGAATAACGAGAATAACCGTCATGAAAGAGTTAGTGAAACGATGAGTTTTGAAGAAAAGGAAGGGAGCCGTTTTGTGTGTTAGCTGATGTGTTTTGGTGAAAGTGTTTAATGAAACAGGGCATTTTGTAGTTTGACTGTAGTTCTTGTAGTTTCATTTTAGTTGTTCGTAGCTTGCGTTTTATCCACAATGGTGTGTTTTGATATTTCTTACTTCATTTATGCGAATTTATAAGCAGAGGTGATCGTGCATTGTGGGATTGAACAATTCAATAGAAGTTTTCAATTTCTTGGAGGTTGAGAATTCCTTGAAAATTCTATGCAAGATTTACAATGAGATCTTCATCATTGATATCTTTTGGGTGTCATTGTTTCTATGAGTTCTGTTGTGTTCTGTGTGTTTTCTGGGTTGTGTTGTAGAAGATTCTTGCAAAAACCTTACAAGTGGTATCAGTAATAGATGATCCTGTGATGGCAAAAGTACACAAGGAGCTTTGAAAGGTCAACAAGATGGGGCACAAAAGCAACAAGAAATGGCTCAGAGGCAACTGGAGAATCACCAACAAGCCATTAATGGTATGTCAGAAAGGTTAGATCAAGTTTATGAAATGCCACGTTCTTTGGTTGAATCTTCACATGTTAACTCTCATAGAGATTTGTCTAATGAACCTAGAAGTCATGAGGATATGGGTGTTGTTCAGAGGGGTTTCTGTTTGGATTTTCCACATTTTAGTGGTAGTGATCCCGCTGGGTGGATCTTTAAAGCCACTTAGTACTTTGATTTTTATCAAACACCATTTCATCAAAAATTAATGGTAGCATCCTATCACATGGAAGGTGAGGCATTAGTTTAGTACCAAGATGCCTTGGATTCTAGTCAATTCAATTCTTGGGAGTCCTTGATTATGGAAATGCAAGTTAGATTTGGGCCATCAGCATATGATGACCCAATGGAGGCATTAACCAAGTTGAAGCATACCACTTCTATTACTGTGTATAAAGCACAGTTTGAAGCCTTATCGAATAGGTTCAAAGGCTTGTCTGAGAGGCATAAACGTTGTTTTTTCTTGAGTGGTTTGAAAGATGAGATCAGATGTAAGGCTCCAATTAGGGGTGTATAAAAAACTACCAAACTGGCCGGGAACCAATCAGATCGGCCGCCGAAGGCTGAAACCGGTAGGGAACTGGTTGGCGGCCGACAACATTTTATGAAAATCGATTGTCGTCAGTTCAGTCATGGTTTAAAGCCAGTTCAAACTGCTGAACCGGCCGATGACTTCTAATATTAGTTTTTTAAAATTATACCTATCTAAAACTACGCCATTCCATTTAATTTTAAGTGGAACGGCGTCGTTTTAAGCCTGTTGTTGTGTTTTAAACACAGCTGAAATGACACCCGTCGTTTCATTCATTACGTAATGAAAAAAATAAGTGGAATGACATCGTTGGATCTAAAACCAAATGGTGTCGTTTCCAATTTTTATCGTCTTCTTCCACCTTATTCGTCCTCGATACATTTTCTATTTCTCTCTCTCTCTCTACTCTCTCATACAACCATCGTTGCTAAAGGGAATTAAGAACTGACCGTGAATTGCCAAAGAATTTTCGGAGTCGATATGACTGGTTTTTCTCCTCCCTATCGATTGGTTACGGTCGGTTGCCCTACCGTTTGCTTAAAAATTGCCCCAAAGGGGTTGGTTTTCATCCCTGGCACCAATGGAAGGCCCAAACCATGTGGCCTATATTTCGAAAGGACTAATCAATGATAAAATTTGAGTCTCATTGGTATCTTATTAAGAGCAAGAACTTTTCATTCCCAAGTAATGTGACATCTCATATACCACATATTTTTATCCTTATCATATGGGATATCACAATCTACCCCTTAAATTTCTGACGTCCTCATCAGGATTGTCAGTTGTAGGTGGTACGACTCAAGTCTCACATTTCTAGTTAGGATAGGCTCTGATACCATTTGTAACGTCACAATAAAAGGCCCAAATCACATGGCTTATACTCCAAACGGACTAGTCAATGATACAATTGGAGTCCCATTGGAATCTTATAAAGAGCAAGAACTTATCATTCCCAAGCAATGTGAGATCTTATACATCACGTATCCTTATCTTTATCATATGGGGTATCACATTAGATTGCTAGTTAAAATGTTCAATCCAGTGAATCTTGGGGCTGCTTTTGGGTTGGTAAAAATCCAAGAGGAGTATGTATTATCCTCGAGGAAATTTTGGAGGCAGAATATGAACTATGGTAATAAATGGCCTACTGATAATGTTGTTGGTGCAAATAGTAGAGTGCAAAAAAGTGTTGTTCCAGTTAGAAATGTCACTTCTTTTCAGATGGATGAGAAAATGAATAAAGGACCGTTTTACCACTATGATGAGAAGTGGAATCCTAGTCATGTGTTTAAAACTCCTAAGGTGTATTTCCATGGGAAAAATGGTGTTGAGGATGAGGTAGCAAAGAATGTGGAGGCATTATTGGTACAAAATCAAAAGAAGTGGTTGAAAGGGGGTCTGAAGAGATTGATGTCTCAATTCATGCTATTTTTGGATGTACCAAAAGTAATGCGATGAAATAGTTGGGGAAGATTGGTTCATTTTCTGTTGAGATTCTTGTGGATTCAGGAAGTACTCATAACTTCCTGGATCCATTGGTTGTAGAAACTACAAATTTAAAAGTAGTTGAGGATGGGGGTCTCCAAGTGAAAGTGGCAAATGGTACTAAGATACTCAGTCAAGGTAGGTGTGAAGAGGTGATAAGAGTTTAGGGGACTAAGTTATTAGTTCCTTTCCATATATTGACTCTTGGTGGGTGTGACATTGTGTTAGGTGTTTAGTGGCACAAGACATTGGGTCCCATCCATTAGGACTTTACTAGTATGTTTATTTAGTTTGAGGTAAATGGGAAGAAGCTATCTTTGCAAGGGCTTGTTTTTTATACAATTGAGATGGAAGCTGGGGCTAATTTGTTGAAGTCTTCCTTTATTAGGGAGTAAGGGTGGCTGTTTCAGTTGGTGGCAGTAGAGCCTAAGCCAGAACCTGTTGAGTTATAAGCAGAAGTGGAAGGGGTTTTGCAGCAATTTAAATCAGTGTTTGATGAGCCAGTGGGTTTACCACCACCTAGGGCCTTTGACCATCATATTGTGTTGAAAGATGATATTTCATCAATTTCAATAAGGTGCTATCGATATCCTCATCACCAGAAGTCTGAAATTGAGAAAATTGTACAAGATTTGTTGAAAAATGGAGTCATAAGGCCTAGACAAAGTCCATTTTCCTCATCTGTCTGCTTGTTAAAAAAGCTTATGGAACTAAGAGGATATGTATTGACTATCAAGCCCTCAATCAAGAAACTATCAAAGAAAAATTTCCTATTCCTGTCATTGATGAGTTACTTGATGAGCTTTATGGTGCAAAGTTCTTTTCCAAAGTTGATCTCAGATTAGGGTATCATCAAATAAGGGTGAGAGAGGAGGATATTTCTAAAATAGTATTTAGAACTCATGAGGGCCACTATGAGTTCTTGGTAATGCTATTTGGGCTTACCAATGCACCTACCACTTTCCAAGAGTTGATGAATCATGTCTTCAAGCCTTTTCTTCGAAAGTTTGTGTTAGTATTCTCTGATAATATCTTGGTTTATAGCCAAGATCTTGTTGAGCACCTTTCACACTTGAAAATAGTTTTATCTATTTTACAGCAGCATACATTGTTTGCAAAAAGATCCAAATGCATATTTGGGGTGACTGAGGTGGACTATTTGGGTCGTAGTATCTATGGGAGTGGGGTGTGGGTAGATCCAACAAAGATTTCATCCATGCTTGATTGGTCTGTTCCTAAAATAGCGAAGGCACTAAGGGATTTTTTGGGCCTTACTGGTTACTATCGTAAGTTCATCACAAACTATGGGTCCATAGCTACCCCATTGACTATGTTATTAAAGAAGAACTCTTTCTTGTGGTCTATTGAAGCTGAGGAGGCTTTTAGGCATTTGAAAGCTGCTGTGGCCCAGCCTCCTATATTAAAATTTCCAGACTTCTCTAAAAAATTTACTATTAAATGTGATGCCTCAGGGGTAGGACTGGGGACCGTATTGATGCAAGACAACCAACCTATTGCCTTCTTTAGTAAGGCTCTAAAGGGCAAAGCATTGTTTTTGTCAAAATATGAGAATGAATTTTTAGCACTGGTGTGTGTAGTGGGGAAGTGGAGACCATACCTATTGGGTTGGACTTTCACGTTCAAAATTGATCAGCAAGCCTTGAAGCATTTATTAGAACAAATAGTGGCTATTGAGGCTCACCAGAAGTGGATTTCCAAGCTTATGGGTTATGATTTTCGAGTTGAGTAAAAGAGGGGCAGAGACAGTAAAGTAGATAATGCACTTTCCAGAAAGGGGGGAGATGATTCTGCTACATTGGTGTTTATATCATTTCACACACCTATGTGGTTGGAAGAACTAAAGCAAATGTATGCTTTTTCTGTTGAAATTACTAATCTTGTTGTTGCTTTGTAGCAAGGATAGCAGGCTCCTAAGAAGCACTCTCTTCAGCAAGGTCACCTCTTCAGAAAAGGGATGTTGGTGACACAGTTCCTTCATCACCATTTCACCAAAAGGTGTTGCAGCACATCCATCATAGCTCAAAAGTAGGCCATGTTGGTTATCACAAGACTCTACAAAAGGCTAAGATGGATTTTTACTGGTAGGGTATGATGAAGGATATAAAGAGTTTGTGAGGGAATGTTAGACTTGCCAAATGAACAAGCATGAGATTGTACTTCCAGTAGGGCTACTTAAGCCCCTGCCTGTTCCTCAAACTCCTTGGCTAGACATTACCATGGATTTTATTGAAGGCCTTCCAAGCGTAAAGGGCATGAAAATGATTCTGACTGTGGTGGACAGGTTGACTAAATTTAACCATTTTTTCTCAATGGCTCATCCTTACTAGCAAAGTAGTTGAGGTTTTCTTTGCTGGTGTATTTAAACTCCATGGCTTGCCTAAGACAATTGTGTCTGATGGAGATGTGTTGTTTACTAGTTTCTTTTGGAATGAATATTCAAAATGCAGGGAACCACTTTAGCTTTCAGTTCAACCTATCACCCTCAATCCGATGGCCAAGCTGAAGCCTTGAATAATTGTGTGGAGGGTTACTTGAAATCTTACGTTGGGTCTAAACCAAAGAATTGGAGTAGCTGGTTGCCTATGGAAAAGTGGTGTTATAACACCACTATACATTCATCTACTTGTTTTTCAAAATTTTTGGCCTTGTATGGAATTCTACCCCCCCCCCCCCCCCCCCCAGTTATTGACATATGTTCCAAGCACTATTGCCAAAGTAGTAGTGGACCAACAGCTGAAGTCTAGAGACGAAGTATTGCCTCTATTGAAAGAAAACTTGAGGAAGGCTCAAGATAGAATGAAGTTGTATGCTGATAAGAGAAGATCTGAAAGAGTTTTTAAAGTTGGAGATTGGGTTTTTCTCAAATTGCAGCCTTATAGACAGAAGTCTATAGCCGTGAGACATAATATGAAGTTGGCCCCTAGATTCTATGAACCTTTCCAGGTCATTAGCGGATAGGTACAATTGCTTACAAGTTGAATCTACCTTCCCCCTAAATAATCCATCTTTTTTTTCATGTTTCATGCTTAGAGAAGAAGCTTAGTGATAAGATTTCTCCATTGCCTAACTTGCCTCTATTAGACAGTGAAGGAAATTTGCAGCCTAAACCTAAAGAAAATCTTAATAGAAGAATGAAAAAGGTGAGCAATCATGCCTCAATGGAGGTGTTGATTAAATGGGTGGGTGCTCCCATTGAAGATAGCCCTTGGGAGCTACTTTGGAAGCTCAGAACTTTGTATCCTCATTTGATGGGTACAGTTCTTTGATATTGTCATGGGTGCCTTGTGGGCAAGGCCTTGAAGAGGTGGGGATTCTCATGGGTACCTTGTGGGCAAGGCCTTGAAGAAGTGGAGATTGTCACATGTGCCTTGGGCAAGTGCTTGAAAAGATGGTGAAGGAGGGTTACTAGCTGGGTGCTAAGATGTGGTGTAAGGAAAAATAACGGGAATAATTGTCATGAAAGAGTTAGTGAAACAATGAGTTTTGAAGAAAATGAAGGAAGTCGTTTTGTGTGTTAGCTGATGTGTTTTGGTAAAGGTGTTTAATGAAACAAGGCGTTTTGTAGTTTAAGTGTAATTCTTGTGTTTATAGCCTACAGTTTTGGATAAACGGTGTATTTTGATATTTCTTACTTCATTTATGCGAGTTTATAAGTAGTGGTGATCGTGCTTTCTGGGATTGAACAATTCAGTAGAAGTTTTTAGTTCTTGAAGATTGAGAATTCCTTGAAAATTCTCTACAAGATTTAAAATAAAATCTTGATCATTGATATCTTTTGAGTGTCATTCTTTCTGTGAGTTTTGTTAGTTCAGTGTTCTTTGTGTTTTCTGGGTTATGTTGTAGAAGGTTCTTGTAAGAACCTTACACATAGTGGTTCCATCCAACCTCCAATGAGAGGTAGCTTATCAAAGAGTACTTGCGCCCCTTCTAAAGCTTCAACACTCTACAAATTTATCACAAACCAAACAATTTAGTATCTATTAGAATAAGAAACCCACAAGCCAACCAAAGTCAGTATTAAGATTTCAAAAGGAAGACTAACTTTAAAAGCGGGATAACCATCCTTTTGCTCTTATCATATGATCAAGGAATCCCCCGTATGCCTTCAATTGAGCAAGCGCCTCCACCCTACAAATCATCTTGTGCGGAATCATCATGCATAATAAAGATAACCGGACCAAAATAAAATCAATTAAAATTATTTTCCCTTGTATAAATAACGAACAGCCTATGCATTAATTCTCTCTTTCAAAATTTGTTGTAAGGAAAAATAAAATTATGTAATAGCAAATATATAATTGTGGCAATTTGAGGTGCCACAGGCCTCTAGCACATAAACAATGTAGTGATGCAAACTTATGATTTCATTAGGCATCCTTACTGAATTTGAATAGACAAATACATAACAAACCCATTATTGCACTATTACAATAGCCCAAAGGCTTTACCCATGTTCTACCGTAATATAACCCACCTAATAATAACTGACTCACTATCCAGGACTCCAAACCCTAAACAATAACAGATAAAGTAAAATACTGAAATAACCTTGGCATAAACAAAAAACTAGACGTAACTTTGGACACTTCCCTGATTAACAATGAAACCCTACAGATTAGGGCATACGCCGTCTCACATTACATCTATCTTCAACGAAGTTGGAGGCCGGCAACCAAAACAGGAAGACCTGGAAGAAAATGAGGGAGTGAATGAAAGAGTGAGTGGGATTGACCCATTGACGATGCTCCAAAAGATCTTGGCAGGGGTCGTGGGAGGGCTTAGTGTTCATGTGCTTGTGGAGGAACCTCATGTACTTCATCTTCTGGCAGACAAGGAGACTGGAGATACATATCTCCTCGCACCTCATCACCACCACCTTCTGCCCGTTGAGGAGTTCATTTGCAACGATAAACACCAACCCGGTGCCTCGCATCCACCATCACTCTCTTTATGTAGATCCCAAACGTCGACACCATGTTCCTTCACTCTCGGTCTCTCTTCCCAATAACGAGAATGGGGGTTTCGATATGTGACTATAAAAGAGAACTGAGGTGGGTTAGGGTTTTTGCATTTTGGGTTTGAGCTTGATCCCAAAGAAGTTGGAGGTTGACAACCAAAACATGAAACAATATTGCTACATACAGGCAGAAATGAGGCCTGTCATGATGCTGACGTGGCATTTTGCCATGTTAACCCTAATTATTATATTTAAAAAAAATAGAAGAAGAGGATGGACACCCGAAGAAGAAAGAAAAGCATTCAGTGGTTTTGTTTCTCAAATCTCTTCTGCTTTTTCATTTCTCTCAGAGTGGTTTAGTTGGTTGTTCGTCTCTCTCGATTACCTCTATCTCATATCAGTTTGTCTCTGTCATCATTGAAGTTGTAGCAACCCACGTCATCTCTCTTACATTTCGGCGTCGAACCAGGTAAGACGGGTTCTTTTCGCTAACTTTGGGCTTTGGGAGTGCGTGAGTTGTGAAATTCATCAAATGAAGGGGTGGGGAACCATGGGGTAGAGGTCTAAGACTCATCCCATACCTTTTACATTTTTGATATTTTTGTTCTTCTGCAAATGATTACAGCCTATCTTTAGATATTTGTTCAATTTCTATTTCATTTTTAATTTGAAGTTTTGGGCAATTATAGATTTTAACCGCTCAATTTTCTTGAGAAGTGCTTCCGTCTCATTCAAATCAAAATATTTGTTCCCAAACTTAGGTTCCATGATTTCCTTCACTTCACATGTTTCCATCCTTTATAACCTCCGGCTGATAAGTCTCAACAGCATTGCACCTTGGAACCTGCATAAACCACCACACCAAGAAAAAAACTAAGAAGGGAGTTTCCAACATTTTGAAATGCAAGGTTTACGAGAGGAAACAATTAATGACCTTGTTTAAAGCTTCATCCTTTCGTGAACGAGAACATTATTCTTGGTATCCTTAAAGGATACTCTTTCATTCTCTGAATCATCAACATTAAGTGCATTGCTTACTTGATTATGTACTTCTTCCTTCTCATGTTTGTACTGCTCTACCTGTAGCAATTCGGGTTATTCGTAATGAAATTACAAGATTGATCCTAAATACCACCTAGTGGGGGTGAATAGGTGTATGTCAAAATTCTTTATCTAGTTTTAATTCATTTCAAGATTAATAGTATTAATTAAATTTCAAATAATTCCACATGCTTCAAATCACAATATTGAACAAAATAAAAATATGAATGATAAAGAAAAACAAGCCAACCACAAGACAAAGATTTTGGTGACAATGAAAAACCCTTTAAAAAGGTAAAACCACTATGACGCAGCCTACCATTTGAATTATTTTTGGATTTGAAAAAGTTGAATTGTTTTTCATGTTTTGTTAGAAAGTTTGGAAAAGTTGTAATGATTAGATGAGAAAGTTAAAGATTTGAAATTGAAAAATGTTTGTGTTTGAGTGATCTTTGGATATTGAGATCATCTCAACACTCAACATTCAAATGGGGCCCTAATCTTCTCTTTTCTTTTCTTTCCTCTTATGACGCGGCCCTTTCGTCTTCCTCTCCTTTGAGGCCTGGTTTGGTTACACAAATAAGATGAAATGAGAATTCTGTGAATACTAGTTAGATATTTGAGTTAAGATAAAATGAGTTGATTTGTAAAAGTATGTGTTTTTTAATAGTGAGATGAGATGAAATGTTTTAATTTTTTAGAAATTTGATAAAGTGGTGAATCCCACCAATGATTGAAAAGCATTTTTAATTATTGGGTAATAGTTATGAATGTATTAAAAAGTAAGTATTATCTATTAATAATTTACATACCCATAAACATATTTAAATCCCAATATTTATTTTTTTCGACTTTGCCAAAATTAATATTATTCAATCTTCCCAAAAATATCAATTTGTTTGTTAAAATATATTATTCTATATATTAGAAAATTCAAATTATTTTATTGTAATTATATATTGGAATAATTGTTTTGGATAAGTAAGAGATAAATATTATTGATCTGAATGAAAAAGGCATAGCTTGTGTACACCAGAAGTATATATAAGAACACATAAATGCATTCTAGGAGTGATGAATTAAAGACAGGAAATCATGAACGTTGTCCCCGTCTAGTATAATAGCAGAAAACTAAAGCAGTAAAGTGTGGAGAAAAATATTCTTCAAATTTGCCATAGTGCGTTCCTTGTCTTCAAAGCAACACACATTCCTTTTCAATCAAACACACCACATGATACACAACGAGATCATCTTCCACATTGTTGCCATTTGATGACAGCCTTGCATTTTCCTCTAACAACCCAACAAATCCATCACCCTCGAAGGCATAACCCAAGCAACATCAACCCTTTGAAAGATCTCATCCCACAACTCCCTTGTTACCTCACAATGCAGTAAGAGGTAATCCACAGATTCTCAATTCTTTTTACACATATAATACCAATCCATCACTATACATCCTCTCTTCCTCAGATTATCCGTGTTCAAGATCTTCCCAAGAGTGGTGTTCTATACAAAAAAGGCTACTATAGAAGACACACGAGACTTCCAAATGTTCTTCCAAGGGAATGGAGGATGATCTTATGTTAACAAAATTTTATGGTATGCCTTAACAGTATATTTTTTTTTATTATTAGACCTCCACTTCAATCTATGACACTGTGCCATAGGAGTCCCCATGGAGTATAGGAGACTAATTAAATTTGATACAATAGATAATTCCCAATCGTGAAAATCCCGGTTAAAAAGAATATTTCATTGATGAGAACTATGAGAGAATAGCCGCATATCCGCCATTGAAGCCTCCCTATTAACAGCAATACGATAAAGAGCCGGAAAAGCTCTTTCCAATGCATGATCTCCACACAGCATGTCCTACCAAAAACTGATACGATCGCCCTCTCCGGCGACAAATCAAATATGTTTTTCAAATCATAGTCACCCCCTCCTTATAAACTTCCATAAGCCTACACCATACCCCTTGTCACTTTGTTGAAGTACCAGCCACCCCAAGCAACTCCATATCTAGCGTCAATAATTTCCTTCCACAATGATCCCTCCTCCGAATAATATCTCCATAGTCATTTCCTTAATAAAGATTTATTAAAAGTTCTCAAGTCACACACTCCCAACCCCTCATGCACAACTGGAGCACAAACTATTTTCCATCTAACTAGATGGAATTTCTTCTTCTCCCCATGCCCCCCCATAAGAACGCCCTAAAGAGTTTCTCAATCCTATTCTCCACCCCTATTGCAAAGGAAACAGAAATTAAAAAAAAATGTGGGAAGGTTGGTAAGGGTGCTCTTAATAAGGTTGAGTTGATAAATACACTCATTTCCAACAAGCCAACATTTTCTCTATCTTCTCCACCGCCCCGTCCCTACACCCACCAGAACTATCTCGAACTTACCAAGATTCACCTTGAGTCCCGACATTACTTCAAAGCAAAGTAACAGTGCACGTAGAGTTTGGATCTAGCTATTATCTGCTTTAAGATATCATTTGCAAATAAAAGGTGTGAGATGATAATCGAGCCACCAGTGCCATTACCCACCTGTAAACTTGATAAGAAACCTCCACCAACAACAGCCTACACCATCCGGCTAAGAGCCTTCATAACTATAACAAACAAAAGAGGAGATAAAGGATCTCCTTGTCTCAAATCTTGGGAACTATAAAAAAACCAACAGGTGTACCATTAACTAGAACTGAAAAACGAGCAGTAGAAATATAATGATGCATCCAAGAAATCCACCTATCACCAAAGCCACACCTCCCAAACAGGTATAAGAGGAATTTCTAGTTTACATGATTATAGGCCTTCTCCATGTCAAGCTTGTAAAGAATACTTGAACCTCCCTCCTACAATCTATGATCTAAGCACTCATTTGCAATGACAACCGAGTCAAGAATTTGTCTCCCATGAATAATGCGTTCTGAGGCTTGGAAATAATATGTTCTAACATAGGACTAAACTAGTTGGCAAGAACCTTCGACATAATCTTGTATACGCCACTAACCAGGCTTATAGGGCGAAAATCCTCAATAATTGAAGCCCCGTGTTTCTTGGGAATGAGAGCAATGAATGTTGTATTAAGGGATTTTTCAAACTTTTGAAAAGAGTAAAATTCACTAAAGACCTGCATAACATCACCTTTCACGATGTCCCAACAAGTTTGAAAGAAACCCATTGAAAAACCATTTGGGCCATGCGCTTTATCCTTAGCCATACTAGAGATGACCTTGTATATCTCATCTTCATCAAAAGGTCTCTCCAAAACACTCACACTCTGAGAATGAATTACCTCAAAGGATAAGACATCAAGCTTCAACCTCTAACAAGCCAGTTCTATGATAAGGGTCTCATAATAATGCACTACATGATTTTCTAGTTCAGGAGGAGAAGATAGCACCTGAGTACTTGAATGTAACGACTCAATAGCGTTATTACCCTGACGTGAATTAGCCACTTTGTCAAAATACTTCGTACACTCATCATCTTCTTTTAACCAAAGGGCCCTGGATTTTTTATGCCAAAAAGCCTCATTTGATAACAAATCCCTTCCAAATTTGCAATAACCGTGCCCTCCCTCAATAGCACCTCCTACGATGTATCTCCCAATTTCTCCTCTAACTCCTACAATTTCTCCAAGAAGGTAGGCTTCTGATTGTCAATGTGGCAAAAAACTTCCAAGTTCCACATCTTTAGGTCTTGTTTCATAGCCTTCAGCTTGCCTGTAAGAATAAAACTTGGAGTGCCAGAAAACTAATACAATGGCCACCAAGCACGCACTATCTCTACAAACCCATCCGTTGTAAGCCACATATTTTCAAACTTGAAATATCGGCGACCGCTGTGAATACCCCCACAGTCTAGAACAATAGGAAAATGGTATGAGCTCACTTGAGCCAGCCGATCAAACCCGACCATTTGACCAAGTGTACTCGCCCCCTACCAGGGGGAGATCCATAAGGTCTAGATTAAAAATGAACTCAGAGAACTCCTCCATGGCCACAGAGTTCAGATAATGCCCTGACCACTCACTAGAAAAGCGAGTAATGTTGAAATCACCCCCCAGCACCATGGCACATCCCATAAAGAGTATAGACCCACCAACTCCTCCCATAACCTGCTCCTATCCCTATCCACATTAGGCCCGTAGGTGCCTACAAATGCCCATTTCGATCCGTCAACAACGTTTTTGAATAGCGTCGCTACCGAGAAATCCTCAAAACACTCTTCAATCGCCTCAACCACTCTTTTATCCCACATTAATAAGACTCCATTGAGGCCCCCAAAGAGGCCAAGTAGGACCAACCTACATACAAGCACCCGCATAAACTCTGCACAATTTTTCTATCAATGAATCACAGCTTTGTTTTTTGAAAACACGCCACATCACCCTTTTACATCCGCAATAATGATTTGATAAGAAGGCGTTTATTGCAATCATTAAGCCCTTGCACATTCCAAGAAATAATCTTAGGCTTTATGTAAACCAAGATTGCCCCTCCCTTTTGATCTGTCTCTTCCACCACTCCTTTCCTTCACATCATAATTGATGGAACAAGTTAGCCTTTTAAGTTCCCTATCCCGCTTTGTGGCTAACTTCGAACAGCTATCTTCAATTGCCACGAAGAGGGCCTTAAATTATTCTTTGTAGCCTCCACAAAAGATCCCAATAACAACTTGTAACTTCTCCACCTTCTTGAAAATCTAAGTTAAGGCACAACTCCCATATTTAGGACTGGGCAAATAGTGTACATAAAGGAGTTGGAATAACCCCCTCCCCACCAAGAAAATCATTGTTAAACAGAGCCAATTGCAAATTTGAGACTTGATTTGGATCTGAGCCACAAGCTAAATCAAACTCTCCTCTAGGTGCCACAAAAGATACAAAGGGCCTCACAATATTGAGAGTATTGCACAACCCTAGCCTGTTCCCATCAAAACCACCCATCTCCTGGGGTAAAGTGCATATCAGAGACCCCAAGCTCAAAGAACCACACTTCAGCATTTCGACCGGCACAGAAGTGATGTTGGAGCCTCCAACCACCTCGCATGACCCTTTTTGTGCAATCTCTAGCGATGAAATGGAACTCTCAATACTACGCAGGCTCGGATCAGTGTCACTGGACTCAGTTGGCGTACATTTCGACGCCCTAAACCTCGTCGGCGCCCACCACCATCTGTGTTAACCCCTGACCCACCACCGGTGGTGGAGGCAGAGGCCCACTCGATGACGATGGGATATCGGTGCTTAAGGGCATGCTTCTCCACATTATGATCATAGCCTGGGCCTGTTGCTCCACACAAGGCTTTGGTTGGGCTTGCATGATAGGTAGTTGGGCCCCTTGATGACAAGCCTTAGTCACTTAAGGCTCGACTAACGCCAATCCCTTACCTTTAGAATGAAACCCATTGACACTTAACCTAGCCTCAGGCAACTACAACCCATCCTCTTGGCCCAGCTCAATGCACAGGCCTTGTTCCTGGTCCAAGCCCAAATCGCTCTTCACCCCCTCTTCAATGCACTATTTCAACTACACCATATTAGACTACAAGATGCCCAATTGCTTCTCCATTTCAGCCAAAGTGTACAACAAGGTTGTCATATTCAGCCTCGACACACTCCTGCCATCCCCTTCACAGTAATGTGCCTTCACCAAAAAAGAAGGAACACCTGCCGTCTCTGTGTGTTTTGGAGCTCAAGACAACGCCTCTATGTATCAAGAGAAGGGTTGGTGCACCTGCAATGGAGGAGATAGTAGCCATGGGTGACTGCCTCTGTTCCACCCACTTCCCCCCAGCGGGAAACAGAGGAGGTTGTAGAGAGCTCCTTTAGCAAATCCCTAAAGTTCTTCCAATCTACCCCCTTCCTCCCTTTCGGTATCACTATCATACCACATCTCTTCACTTGTCCGAACTCCGATAAGGAGAAGAATCTCCCATTGGAATTACGTCGCCTTTGCATGACCAAGACCTGAGACCCACTTCTTCGTGATCTGAAAAAATCTAGAGAAGCTACACCTTCCTTCACCATGGTAGCCAACCACCCGAAAGATTCTTGATCAATGGAAATGTGATTCACAGCATGACAACTGCTCTCTGTGCATCTACACCACCTCTCATTAACCTTTTTAAACTCAAAACACTTCTGATCAATGATAACATTCCTACTCGACCCCATCATGACTCAACTACTCCTAAAGCAATGAAGAAACTAAAGTAAACACCACTAAACTTAACCACCATTGACAAGAAATGAGCACTGTCGAAATGAGACATTGTTTTTTCTCAAGTGTACAGAGAGAAAAAGCTCAAAAGGTGTTTCTGTTGCTACAAATGACCATCAGAATAAAATTTAGCTAAGAAATCTATAAAATTTTATATTAGGAAATTCTGGATGTTTTTTTTTCCAATTTATCAATTTCAAAAAATCGAATAAAACTTGTGCTTGTTGAAAACTAGGAGGAAGGGAATGCAGGATGTATTTTATTTCGAGGGGGGTGGTCGTTTGGGACAGACTTCAGTATATAGTAAGTGAAGTGAATGTTAGTAAATTGTATTGGGAAAAATTTAAAGAGAGGTGAGATGAGATGGAATACAAGGGAGTGTGTGTTTGGATTGCTGAGATGGTTTCATTGTGCAAACCATTTCACCACATCTGTGTTTCATCCATGTATCCAAGTCGGGCCTTATTCTCTTCTTCTTTTTCTCCTCCTCTCAATCCTTTTCTTCTTTAGAATCTCCACACTATAGCAAAAGTCGTCGTCATGGATCACAAGTCATTGTCCTATCGGGTCTAATGGCTAGTTGTAGCCATGCATCTCTGCACAGACTCACAAGCTATGGCACGGTCATGGGTCTATGCTCAAACCTGCAAGCCATGGAGCAGTCATGATTTTCTGGACATATCCAGGATGAGATAATAACCTCCATTGGTGGCTGGACGGCCATGGGCCAATCTGCTCACCCGCCCGATCGGGACAAAAATATAACCCCCACCCAAGCAAATGCGGGGGCTGAGAGGGCTAGCTACCCACCCATATAGGACAGGTAGCAATCCTGTTTGGCACTACTATTAGGGATTCTTTTCAAATTTTTAGTTGAATGAAATTATCCAACTTATAGAAAAACATCATATATTCATGTAATTCATATTTTATACACTTAAAAAAATTGGGACAAATATCATCTTTATTTCAAAGTAAAATATATCCTATTTTCTTATAAGATATCTTAGTCATTTTACTTGTACATAAAATAACAAACAAGATTGTCTAGCATTTTTGTGTGTCTATCTATGCATCAACTTTGTTGCTTGCACGTTTCAAAAAATAAAACCTTTGTTGCGTGCATATCCACTTACAAAGCACAAAAAGTTGTCATCTTTCCAAAGAAAAAAAAAACCCAATTGAGGGAAAGTTGTAAAAAAAATTGAAAGAGAAAACGAAAAAAACTCCCAAAACATAAATATCAACCAATTCAAAATGGTTGTTGAGCTCCTATGGTTAAGTCAGTATTCAGACTTCAAAGTATTAGATCACCTAAATTTTATATGTAGTCTAGAGAGTCTACAAGGACTTTCTTTTTTCATAATTATCGTGGACTGGATGATTGCTCCATATTCCAAGTCGTTACCTTTTTTTTTTTTTTCTTTCTCTAAGCAAGCAAATTTTATTAAAGTAAATGATATTACAAGTTAGAGAGGGTGGGGTTCCCCAACAAAACACCACAAAACAATAACCACAATGCAAACGAGGTGGAAAAAAAGAAGAAGAAAAAAAACGGGTTTTGAGACCAATTTCTTAATATCTTCCCAGGCCCTACAAAGAGGGTATCGTCTTAAAAAACGTTTTGAAGGTAAGCCACCGCTAGAGGTGGTGCAAGCAGAACCACTGTAGTTGAAAGCCTTGAGGTATTTATTGGTGAAATCCTTAGTCTCTTTCACAAGATCACCAATTAGGGAAATCAATAATCCAGATAGACTGGTATCGGAATAGTAGATATGCAGTGGTGGAATAGCCAACCCGCGCCTCTAGAGTGGCGTGTGAGGACCACACACCAGTGGAATGGAGGGGAGGTCAAGGCGATCTGAAGTATCGGAGGGTGGGAAGTTTGTTGGTACGATGCGTGTAGCCAGCGGATCTGTCGAAGTGTGAGGGCAACGTGCGGAAGTAAGCCACGTGTGAGGGCCAAGTCGTTACCTTTTCCCACTTTTCTTGGGCATTCTTATTCATGTATCTAAGGAACCTTTGGGCATTGATGGGCTTTTGCCCCTCATGCTAATTTGATTCGTCCCAACTAATGGCTCAACATATAAATACATTTTTTTATACGAGTAATACTACGTATAGTCATAAAATATATAAGTATTGTGCAATCTATTTGAAAAAAAAGTATGGTCTATTATTAAAAAATTAATCTTTTAATGTAAATTTTATATTTATTTACTTTTTTCAAAGTGATTACGTGAGGCTTACATAATCACAACTGTAAATATCATTTCTCTTTATATAGATATATATATATATATATATATATATATATATAAACACACTCTTTATTTATTAAATAATAATTTAGCATCCGAAAATATAAATAATCAGAGTCTCACTTTACTCACGTAGTCTATCTAGCATGATTTAATATTAAAAAAAAAATCTTATTTGTAAGTTGGGTGTAGAGACACACTTTTCATATTATTAACATAATATAATTTAATTTATAAGTAAAATTGAAAAAAAGTGAATCTTATAAATTAATTTTTGATAAGTTCTACTATTACAAAAAGATTTAATAAAAATAAATTTATAAATTTACATGACTCTTATAATAATAAAAAATAATAATTTCACAATCTTACGTATCCGCACATAAATTTAAAAAAAAAAATTATAGAAGTATTTTTGTGACGTTTCTCTGAAATTGATCGTGGGCTTCACTTTTTAATCAAGGAAAACATTACTTTACCGTCCAAATGTGATCGTTCCATTTGACCATTTATTAAAAAATTTATTTTTTATTTAATAATTAATGAAGTAATTTTTAATATATTAATTTATTTTAAAAAAACATTTAAATATATTAAAAAAATAAAAATTTCAAAGTGTCTTGTCGGTAGGGCAAGTAGCACTACTCTTTAATCAATATCTTAAAGAAGCTAAGGGCCTGTTTGGGATTGTGGTGGGAGGTCTAAAAAGTGCGATAGAACAATCTAAAGTGCTTAAATGACAAAATTTGTCTGTTTATTAGTTTTACATCAAAGTACTTATAAACCAAGAAAAAATAGAAAACTACGTTTCAACAAAAGTATCAAAGTGATGCTTTATGTCAGAAACACTTCAAAAAAAGTAGTCCATATTTTACCTTGCTATGTACATTACAAAATAATCCTCATTATTTTAACATAATGACAACTTTGCTTATCTATATTTTTCATTATTCTCGTATAATCTACTCAAGATTTTACCAATCAATATTTTTTATTTTTCTCCTATCACTTATACATCATTGAACAGATTTTCTTTTTCATTATAATTACTGAAAAATCTATTAGATTATTTTTTTATTTTTTTATTATAATATTTGATTTTTATCAAGTATATGCCCTTTTATGTCATTTCAATCTCAAAAAATACTTTTTTAATTTGTTTATAAACAAATCTAATATATTTGAAAGTACTTTAAATATAAGGATCTAAAACAATAAATAACATTTTAATAATATAAGCCTTAAGTTAAATATAAAATTTTCCATCAAAATCCCAAACATTCACTAACTTCAACTCACTTTTGTCTGCACCTTCTTGGTAGTAATAACGTCTTTGAGGGGCGTAGTGCCGCTCTTCAGCAAAAGCGTGCAATTTGGGAAACAATTGAATACAGAAGGTTGAAAGAGTAACGAAATGACGTAGGTGGTTTGGTGACGGTTAATTAGTAAAATTTAGTTAGGAGTATAACAGCTTATTAACATGTATATCAATTTAATATAATTAATTAAAAAATAATTTTTATTAAAAATAATATTAATTTAAATTTTAAATAAAACCAGAATTAACATGTGCGTGAATACGCAAATTTATTGTAAGTAGCAAAAGTCTAATTACAGACGTACCAACTAAGTTAACACTACCAACCCAGTATCTGTATCCCGCTCAAATATAGCATTTAACTTCAACTACCCAGGTCTCTGTTTTTGCTCAGAAATCCAAGCAGAGCTTTTGGGGATCAGATCAGAGGGGCACTATATAAGCGGTGCTCTGTTTCAAAGCGTTTGAAGAGAGAAAGACTCGTGTAATCTTTTCTCCTTGGAGCTAATGGGTGGAGAACGCAAACTGTACTCTCTAATTGAGGTTTCCGAGCACAATGACCCAAAGGACTGCTGGCTTGTTATTGAAGGCAAGGTATATCAGATTCTCTCCATGTGATGAAAACTTGATTCGATTTAACTCTCCTGGGTTTTTGTTTTTGCTTTATTGGGGCTTTGTTCTTTTCTTGTGAGCTTGTTAAGAATGTAATGTTGTCCAATGGATTAGATATACTGGGAATTGGATCTAGGGAGATTTGAATAACTTGCATCTGGGTTTGAAGAGTTTATTTTTTGTATGTGTGGCAAAGTTCGTTTTTTCCCCGTTTGATTCCCAGTTTTGTTTTTCCATTTCACATTTTGGCCATTTACATACCTCGTATCTGTTGAATTTTTGCTGTGCCTAATTGAGGATGTGAAGGAATTTTAGGTGTGTTATTTTCGGCACTACTCATATTTTTGACGAGTTGGTCTTCTCTCTTAGGCCATCTTGATCACCAGGTAGTTGTGCATTGTTTCTCAAGTAAGTTACTATTATGAAGTAGTTGGGATCCTGATGAGGATTTACTTTGATTCTCCATCAAAGTCCTAAGACTCTTTGGGGAAATAAAGGGAAGACCTCTTACTGTATAAGCAAAATCCCGAAGACTAAAAAGGAACAAAGAGGCCAAAAATGATTTCGTTGATAATTAAACCTCAATTTATAAGAGGATTGAGCCTTAAAATCGTAGTTCTTTATTCTTAATAAAGGAACAAAGGTTCATAGACGGGAACAGTTAGATTATTTTGTATTTACTAAAGTCAAATATGTTCATGGACTAACCTTTAGGCTTTAGCTGGGTAAGGAATACAGTAATTTTCAGAAAGCATGAGATAAATCACTTTTAGAAATTTGGAAAAGAATACAAAATAGGTGGTATATTTGGGGTAATATGATGGAGTTTCCTGGACTCAAAAGTGGAATCCTCTTAATATGATGGAGTTTTTATACTACTTGTCTATCAGTTAATGCTAGAAAGTTCATGTGCTGAGCATCTAAGAAAACTGCCTTCGAACTATGTGGGAACACTTCAAAAGGCTGGAGCTTTAAGGAACAGTGAACACTTTTATGCCCGTGGATGAACTCTAATATTTCTTATCTTCGTCGTGCTTGCTTTCTTTTGATCTGACGTGTAACATTTTGGTCTTTGATTGCAATATCCTTGAATACTGTATGCTAATGTGCTGAAAGCTGGGAACAGGTATATGATGTGACAAAATTCTTGGATGATCATCCTGGTGGCGAAGATGTTTTGTTGTCTGCAACAGGTATGATGAAAGCTGCGGTATTTTGGCATGTATCCATTAGGAAAATACTTCAGCCATAAAAGAATTACAAAAAATAAACCACAAACTGTTGTGACTTGATGTGATACATCAGATTATAAAATTACTTTTATTGTAAAGTAGATATAACGGATCTCATGAAACAACGTTAGTTTATGGGTTTATTTTTTTATAATCTTGTAGCAATTCTCTATTCATTATGCATCTGCAAATAATTGCTCATATGGCTCTAACGGTTGGTTTGCAGGAAAGGACACAACTGGTGATTTTGAGGATGTTGGCCACAGTAGCAGTGCAAGAGCAATAATGGAAGAGTTCTATGTAGGAGACATTGATTCATCAACCATCCCTGCGAAGGTCAAGTACACTCCTCCCAAACAGCCTCATTACAATCAGGATAAGACAGCACAGTTCACTATCAAGTTACTCCAGTTTTTGGTTCCCCTTCTAATCTTGGGTTTGGCTGTTGGCATTCACTTTTATGCCAAATTCGCATAATTTTCGATACCACGAAGGAAAATTATGACTTTTTCAATAAATGACTCGGTCTCGAATGTGCTTTCAAGTGTAGAAGTGTCAAGTTGTATCAAGGATAAGTCCAGAATCATATTCCATAGGGACATAGGGTTATCAAAGCGTATGTGAGATTTTTGTGTAACGAATGTGTCGACTATGAGAGATGAAAATAAAATAAAATGCAATGTAAAAGAAATTAAAGATCAAGTAAAAAAAGGTATGAATTTAATTCCCGTAAAAATTTAATCAAAGTTGAAATTAGAGTTTCTAATTAAAAAGGCAAACTAACGAATACTTGGGTTGGGTTTAAGACTCTCTTTATTTCGGATTCTAGATAATTTTTTTGATTAACCCAATCAAGGCATTGATAATCGGAAGATAAAAAGTTAAGCTCAAGTTTTGAAATATTTCTCCAAGGAATTCTCTACTTTACTAGCCAAACACACGTTTACAATCAATCGAGAGAAACCTTGATAATTTTCAAGTTTTTGTTGTGACTTACGTCAATAACAAAACAAGAGCAAGAGCCGCAATCTATTTTCAATTTAAATCCAACTAGTAACTTAGTGAAAACAACATTCAACAACAAAATATTGCATCAAACTAGAATCCAAAAGAAATTAAATCTTATTTCACAATCCAAGCTTCAAAAATTAGTTACACGTGATATTTTTAGTAACAAAAATTAATTTAAACAAAGCTATTACAAAAAAAACTGTGAGAAAAAAAAAACAGAGAAATAAAAATGGAACCGCCCCTGAAAACTAACAACCAAAACTCAGAAAATGAAAAAAAAAATAAATAAATAAATAAAACCATAAAGAGGGAGAGAGTTCCGTCCAAACGACAAAAAAAACTCCACCTGAAAGCTAAACTACCAAAAATAAAAACAAGCCGTCCCAGGTCTGCAAACGCAGAACAAAGAAGAAAAATAAATAAAAGAAAAAAAAAACTCAAAACTGATAGAGAGAGCGAGAGAGCTTCCCAGCCGAAAACCCAGTCCTGCCCCGAACGTCATCGAAAAAAAAAACAACGGAAGAAAACTAATGTAAAAAAAAGCAGCCGCCTGGTTCTCCAATAAAACTCAGAACTGAAAAACGAGTCCACCGACTCAAGTCTGAACTAAGAACGGGTAAAAAAGAATCCTACTACTGAAATGGAAACTGCAAACGAAACGAAAAATACAAACTAAAAAAAGATACCAGAGCCGCCCCTCAAGTCTGGAACGAAAGGAACTGAAAACGTAAAGAGAAAAAAAAAAAGGCCTCATTCCAAACGAAAAAAAGTGACTAAGGAAAAATAATCTAAAGATACCGTCTGTCTCAAACGAAAACTGAACACAAACTCAAGAAAAAAAACAGCGCCGACCTCTCTAAGGTCTGAAACGAAAAAGAATGCATAATAAAAATTGCTGCCAGCCGTTCTTCAGGTCTCACGTCTGCCCCTCCAGCGTAAAACGAAAAGAACCCCAAAAAGAGCGAAAGAAAAATCTAATGTCCAAGCAGCCCCTTGCGTCTGTAACGAGAAAAAAAAAAGTATAAAATAAAACCCTCCAAAAACCCTTTCCGTTCGGTGCCCCTGGACCAAAAACAAACACTGCGTGAGCCTCCCACTCTCCTGCGTGACCTACTATGGTCCCATTCCTGTCTGCGTGCTTGCGTGAGTGTGCCCCTTGTGTTGAGGCCAAAAATCCTTTTCAAGTTTGGTTTATCTCCTTTCCAAAAATACCTCCAACCTATGAGCGGAATATTTATATTTGCATCAAGAAGTATAAAATTGAGATATTAAATTTGATGTAGCGTATCAGCTGCAATATACATTTCCTTAAGTACATAAATATCAAAATTTAATCAATGAGTCAAGTACTAAAAACCACTACATAATTAAATGCTTAATTCACTTTGATTGAACAATTTATTTAATTTAGCATCCTTATCATGTAGTTTTTGACACTTTATCAATAAACTCAATGAGTGGTGGATAACCCTTTGTTAATTTTTGTGTTTAAAACTGTTAACATCGATGGAATGCACAATGGTAACTGCTTTCTTGCGATTACATATGTGCTTGTTTACCAGTTTTCCCCCAAAAGTTTAGTTTTCTCAGATGTGTTATTCTGTCTTTGATATGCCATTGGTAAAAGTACCTCGGCCTTCCTGTTTTTGATGATACCACAAACTTGATCCCAACCACAGACACCTAATCGTTGCATACTATCATTGTTTATTTGCTCTGTTTCATTGTAAAACCCATCCTTACAGTTGCGAACAGCTAGCTAGCAGTTAGTTTTGTCTTAAACAAGGACCAGAGTATCCAAGTCTAGCATTTTGGACAGTGCATTTATGTCAAAAACTTTAGCATTAACAAACAAAAAAACACACAAAATTTGTGAATCAAGCACAATTGTTTTTCCTTCACCCATTCTATTGGCAACCTAACAAAGCATTGTTGATGTCTGTTAATATTATATCGCACATATTAACTAGTACTCGTTTAGTTTCCTCAGCATCATAGACAATGAAACTCATTGTGGACAATTCTTGACATGTAACATTTATAGCTTTGTTATACTATCATTAGAGAATGTAGATATTAACTTCAAAGTTTGGAGAACGCTTTGAACAACTACTAAGACAATGTTCTAGCAATCTTTGCTATCATTGCTGCAACTGCAAGCAAGATTCTTTGGAAGCTCTTGAAATTTTCATTGGGCCAGTAAAAGGTACATGAAAACTCTGGGTCTGCTAACATATTCGAGTTTCACAAGTATCTGGCTTTGGGAACGATATAGAATATACAGTAAAAGAGTTAACCCAAAAAATAAATAAATAAATAAATAAAGAAGAAGAAGAAGAAGGGAGATATCAAGGAAGCCAAGCCAGTTTTACATCAATAAGTGGCTAAAAATTTCAGGTATAACAACTCCTAAGGAAGGGGTGTAATCGGTTCGGGATCACGGACCGAAAATTTTGGTTCACCCTTTTTTCTGGACTGGACTGATTATCCCTAAGGACCAAACCAGACTGTTAGCTACGGTCCATATAGGTTAGGAATATTTTTCTCTTTTCTTTTTTTGGTAGATAAATTAATACAAAAAAATTAATTAAATTAGTAAAATCAAAATTAAGTGAGCTCTTTAACATGGATTGTGTAACTAATTTATTAAAAAAATAATTAATTATAATTATATTTATGATGTTAATAGTTACTAACTTAGTACTTTAGTAGAGCATGTATTTACATATAAAAACTTATATTATCATATGATTTAAAATATGATATATTAGTTAATTGATAGCATATATTATTTTACATTTTATATGGTCAATGGCGATAGATTAGAAAAAATTACATAATTAACTTATAACAACTCCTATATAAAATAATATTATATATATATATTATTTAAAATTTTATATGTAAGTGATTTGGTCAGTTTCAATCTGGTCAGTCCAAAATAACCATACTCCAAGATTCGACCAAAAATCAAATTTTTGAAGGCACCATGGACTGAGACCGAGTAGGGGTGAATTTGGTCCAATCCGGATAGAAAAGTTTTCACGCTACCAGGGTTTGGCTCAAGTGCAAGGTGGCTCAATCGTAAGGCCATTTAGGCCATTGCCTAAGGCCCCCCAACCCAATGTAAGGTCTCCAAAATTAAAAATAAGTTTTTTTAAAAAAATAAAAATAAAAATCATTTCATTAAATAAAATTTTAAATAACTTTTATATTTTTCAATGTGTGCAAGGCCCCTTTAATATAATGAATTATTTATATTTTACATAATTTTGTAAGATCTTGCTAAATTGAAGTACAAAATTTGCATTGAGACCTCATTTTAAGTTGTAGTATTCAATATAATTTCAAAAAAGCTTTATTTAAAGATTTTAAATAAATCTCATTTTATTGAAAATTTTAAAAATACTCCATATAATAATTTATATTTAATTGTATTATAATTACGAATAACTAACTTAAATTTTGCCATAGACCTCAATTTGTATTGAGCCACCCCCGCTCATGTGGTATAGGCCTTGCTCAATTGTAAGATTCGAATTCTCTTATATGCAAACAATTCATATGGACCATAGACTAGGGGTTTTTCCTCTTGACCGAGATGCACTTACAAGAAAATCCTTGCTGAGGAGGACCTATGCATCATTGGGATTAGTCGGAACACTATTCTTAAGCACCCAATGCCAATAAAAGGGGGGGGTGGAGAAATCCAGGTATAACTGGAAAAAGGTATTAGGGAGAATGAAACACGGTGGAAGAAGGTGACGAAAAATTTAGGAGGAGAAAATACAGGTAAATAGTAATCTTGAAATAAGTTTCAGTTGGGATTATTCTGGAATTTAATAAATCATACTAGAACTACTACAGGATTAACAGAGATTTACTTGTGAGGAAAGAACAAATGATATAACAAGGTTATGTTTGTAAAGCCCAAAGGCATGTACGGTTTGGAACCAAACAACTTATCATTCGTCATGAATTTAATTGTCAACAAAAATAACAGCAAATGACCATTTTATGCATGTTCCAAATCAAAGATTAATTTACATTTGTGTAGACATGAAAGCAGTAATTACCAAATCCCATCCCTTACAATCAAGAGGATCCCCTACTCTTGCTAACTCAAAGCACCAGAACTCATTTACAAGGTGGACAAAAAGGAAAAAAAAAAAAAAAATCGTTACAGAGTAAAAAGCCCACCAAAGACTAAACATGCAAATGCTCAACAAATACAGGAGATAACAGGTGAAAAATAAAAGAAAAAACAAAGTTCCCATTGATGTTAATTACCTAATCTGTGCTTGCACATGTTCTCTCAATAACCTTAGAGTCCGTTCCATGCGAATGCTTTGATGGGGAACTTGATTCCCTTGAAGAACTATGTCCAAAGAAGCTCAAGTTACCAATTTTCTTTGAGAAAGAACTCATAAATTTACGAGAGTTGGACTTCTCCATATCCCTCTTCATGAAAACATGTTCTTTCTCGAGATCATTTAGTCTCATCCGCAACCGTGTTAGCTCAAGTTTTAGTTCACGATTTTCTCGTCTCAATGATGCATAGTTGTCTCGTGGAGACATTGCTGCACTTAGTGCACCGCTGCTGATACGCCATGACTGGTGCACTGGCTTTTGGTCATCTTCTCCATTGGAACAACTCAAGGAATTTCGGAGCCTTATCTGCTCAAAGTAGAGCACTTGTACAATAGACTGGAGAGGAAGGCGCTCATTTTGTGCAGCATGTGCACCAGCTTCTTGAGAAAGCTTTTGGAGATCAATCAATTTGCATAGCTTCTTCCGATCCAACTCTGTTAACCCTTGATGTGCCTGAAATTCACATAAGAAGAGACAAACTGAGATTCTGAAAACCAATTGTTAGGATAGACGGAACCTCTTTGCTCCAGATCAATCTCATTGAATAATTACAAGAAAGGATATAGAAGCATAAGCAAAATATATTTCAAAAGCAGACTTGGTTTGACTATCAAACAAGAAAATAAATAACTTTTTCTTTTTCCTTTCTTTCTTGATATTTATCACTACCATATCTTGTATTAAACCCATCAAGAATGAGTATTTGTAATACACAATGCAAAGCCCCCTCTAAAAACATAATAATATGAGTAATACATACTTTCAGGTAAATATCAATGGCTCGATACAACCCATCGTGATTGGTACGTGCGTGTGCCGGTATAGCATCTGCAATAACCATGAACTTAGCCAGCTTGAGATTTGCATCGGGAGCAATTTCGGCAAGGTAATTATCCACTAATTTTGCAACTTTGAACAAGGCAGATTGGGAAGGTGAATGAGGACTGTCAGGTTCGAATACGGAGGCATCTTCCATATCATCTTCACTATCATCTTGCTGTGAGAAATTTACCAAAATCCTATGAACTGTATCAACATCAAATAAGGTATCACCTGCATCCCTGAAAGAAGGTATCAAAAGATCATCAAGAGTAGCAATATCCAACTGGGACCCAATCCTCCTCTCCAGATCAAGTCTACAAGCAATTGTGCAATCAAGCATCACTGCACTTCGCAAAAGCCCAAAAAGGAAAGTTATTGGAACAATAAGTTTCTCCACTGGCAAGAGGCTGACAATTGTCTCGACCACAAGTTTTTCATGTCCAGTTGGAACTGAAAGCAAATCAACTTTTGCCTGGCTAGATGGATTCCACAAGCTGGATTTCTTTGTCAACTCTTTCTGGGCATAACTCATTAGTGATGCACCAATACTCTCAGGACGAACCCCACGACATTTCATTGCTGTCATGACTTTTTGATACAAGTCAATCCGCAGAACAGAGAGATCTTCTATCCACCAGTCACCATCACACTTGGCTTGCCTGTTCATATGAAGCCTGCCTGAGCTGCTATACTCTAAGCGTGAGAAGCTTGAAGCAATTTGCTCTGCACAAGCCTTTGAGGCTATTGAATCTATGCAACGACTTACTATTCTAAGCTCATCAGCAAGAGGGAGTAGATTTTCACATTGTTGCAAAACTTCAACACACATTTCAAGGTTCTTGCAAACAATACTCTCAAGATATTCTTCAGTGCGAGAACCAAGGTTATCTTTTGAAAACTCTTCAGTCATTTCAAGGTAATCAGAAACACAGCACAGCTGTGCAACATTCATAGACGTAATTTCAAAGTTGATCCCATAACAGAATTTGGCTGCCAACTCAAACGACACTGCACCTCCTGGTAAATTAAGAAGCTCCACCGTTGAGATAGCAGAATCCCTATGTTCTGCAACTAACTTTCGAATTCGCCCACTTCTAGAGACAAGTGGGAACTGCATTTAAGAATTAAGACTATTGGAGTTATAAAAACTATGAAAGAACAATATAACCACCACACATAGAGCAAGTTCTTATAAATAAAGAAATGATTATTTAGACTGTTCTTCTTATTAGAGTTTTTTTAGTGGTTAGGAACTTAGGAGGTCCGTGAGATATTGGCTGGAAAGAGAAGGTTATGGTCGCTCACCATCTTTATTTATAATATTGTATTTTTTGCGCTAGGTTGTCTGTGTCCAATGCACACTAATTTACCATGGTCCTTTTGGATAATTATTATTAAGATAGCCAAGCAGTGGACCATGAGAGGAAAAATGCTTCACTCCAGGATCTCTTCTGTTCAGTTAGTTCCTAACTGTGGAATCTATGACACTAGTCACACAATGAGGAAGAGCATCACAAATCCAAGAGAGTGTTCTTAAAGAAATCATGATCTTAGCAATATGTGAGTCTAATGTGGTGGGAATATATATTTCTTAGTAACCTAAATTTAATGTTGTTTTAAACTTATGATGAAGAAAAAGAATTATCATATTTGAGACTCTGGTAAGAAACATCTACAATTTTAGGAATTGATCATAATCAAATTAGTAACAAAAGAAAATTACGGACAACTGGAATCATTCCATACTTCCCAATTAATCAATGATAATCAGAATGGGTGAAAGTGATTGCTTCCAATTTTTGCTCTTTGTTTTCTCCCCCACGACATACAAATTATTCGTTCTTCTTCCTTCCAAATATGAGTCACACTCTGAGAAACTTGGTTTTTAGTGAATCTTATATTGTTTCTTTGAGGCAAAATATGAAACTAGGATCAACAATCCCAGTCCCCTTCCACACAGCTATAACCCAAGGGTGCAGATTTTATTTATTTATTTATTTATTGGTAGACAAGATTTTATTGATCATAAAAATAGACAAGAGCCCAAGTATACCGGGACATATACAAATGCAACGCCTAAGTATGCTAGTTTAGTGACCAAGCGCGCAGATGTTAGGTAATATTCACTAGTATATAATACCTGCATATGATATTCTCAAGAATAACTGAGAAGAACAAACAAACTAGATTTACACACCTGAAACATACGACGATATATTGCCATATACTTTACTCATTCTGTATGCTTATAAAAGATAAACTGCATACAACCGTAAAAGTGCATTTGAAGAGAGGTAGCACCAAAAATTAAATAGGATCTTTATCCATCACAAAAAGTCATGCTCTCAATCAAAACATAATGAACAAGTTCATAATAGAATAGCACTGAATAGTTACCTTATGCAATGGAAATGATCCTCCGCTCACTTCTATGGTAATATCACTTGGAACATCCCGAAAAATCCTACAACAATTTATCAGCCGATTGTTTACACAAAAATGCTTGCATCCACAGGAAAAATGAACATGTAGAGTTCAGGTTAACCTGATAGTGTTTGGATCCTGCTTTTATGCTAGCTAATAACAAACATTATATTCACTTGAAGTTAGATGTAAAGAACACTAATATTAAGTGTAATCCAAATTTAGGGATCACCACTAGCTCTAAGACTATATGTTTACATCATTTAATAAAGCATTAGTGAAAGTTATATATATATTGATTTAGCACATACAGAACTCACAGTCATCCAGATCCTTATCACCATGATAATAATTATTGATATATAAGCTCACAATTAGAAAGGGTAAAGGAGAAAAAAAAAGCCACGTAGATAAACAATAATTTGGAAGAAACGCATACTTTGTTGGAATATTATGCAAAAGTCGCAAGCTGTCAGTATTACAATTTTAGTTACAAAGTTAGAACAAGGATTTATAAAGATTTGTAAATACCAACCATAATAAAACCTTTTATAAATTTAGCTCTGTAAAGATTCTTAAATCTGAAAAAGAAAACTAATAAATAAGGCGCATCATTTGATGTGTTAGATGTACCATATATACATATCTTATAGATCAGTAACTTCTTCACTTTGGATAATTCATATTATACGCAATTATAGGGAAAAGGAATACACTGAAAAAGGCATAAATGCCATCATTTTGGAGAAGGTTTTGTTTTTTTAAAAAACTACTAGGGAAGTATCACTAAGGAAACTCGATCAAAGTGGCGCAACGTATTTATTTAGCAGAAAATCAAAAGGAAACTCTAACCATATTAGATGGAACCCAGTCAATTAAGATGGAAAGAGGTGCAATATAGTAATGATGATAATGAAAGCTCGTATTACATTAATAGTTATAATTTTTTTTTTTTAGCAGAAAAGTTTATTTTTTATAGAGAGTGCTAAACGAAAGGTTGTATTACAATAATTTGAGTGTTTTTATTTAATTTTTTAGTTCAAAGGCTTATCCCTCCCGCTTTAAGGCTTATCTGGGACCTCATGAACTAATTTCAGATCGTAGCCTATCAAAAAAAAAAAAATTGTACGGGTGAAATATGAAGTTCTACCATCACAATAGAGATCAAACAGACCATTCAGTATATCATTTAAGCCTATTTAAAATAAATGTATATGCATACAAATTAATTATCTCATGTTTATCAAAAACAGTTCTCATTTTCAGTAACTGAAATATTAAACTTAAGTGAGTTAATCTCAGAACATATAAAGACTGTTGAAACGACTCGATCGCTTATTGCAACACTCCAACGACGATGAAACAACAACAGTAAAATTCCGGATTACACGTGAGCATCAAGAGGAAGAACTGATGACAAGATCAGGGATGCCGAGAAAAAAGAAAGAAAAGAAAGGACTACAAGATCAAAGCATAGAACAAGATATCAAACAATTGTGAAAAGAGAGGGGAGAAAAAAACTTCCTATATGAAGTAGAAGTTAAAATATGATAATTCAAGTGAATTAAACATTCAAATTTACAAAGCATGCATGTAACAAACCATTCATTGCATTGCTGCCGTGCACAGTTGGCCAACGACAGCTGCTGATGGTGGTGGTGCTGAAGCTGAACCTGCTGCTTGTCGTTACGGTCCATGGAGAGCAAGAGAACTCAGGAGAGAAAAATGGAATATCAGGGGAGAGAGAGTAAAAGAGGGTGGTAGTGGTGGTGGGGTTGAGGGAGTGAACTGGGGAAAGAGACAAAGACAGAGACCCAGTTGGAGATGTTGGTGTTGGCGAACTTCTTCTTCGGCCATTTGCGTCTAACAGTCGGTGTTCAAAGCCATAGATTGCAATTGTCCAAAGCAAATGGGCCTCTCTTGTGGGTCATTCTTTCGCCCCCACCTCCCACCCCTCATTATTCTTCTCTTAAAAAACATTAATATAACTCTCAGAATTGTCCATAATCTCCCCTCCACTCCAAGATTCACCATTTTTCTTTAAACGTTTGGGTAAAGATTTTGGCTTTATTTGACCATATAATGGGCCGCAAAAGGAGGAGTTTTTGTGCCTGTGTGCATGTTTTGAAGCAAAGTCAAACTGATTCATTGTGGTCCGAACACGGGGGAAAAAGTAGCCGTTCGCTTTTCGACAACTTGGACTTATTTCACCATTTTGTCTCTGCTCTTTAACGGTGAAAAGTGCACCCTTTGTCCTTTATAATTTTGCTTTTGTGGCCCATTATTTTTTTCTATTTGCACAAAGATCCAAAAGAGTGTTTTAGATTTAAAAAAATAAAAAAGTAGAAAGAGGATAATATGGTGACAATATGTTACGCGATTTATGAATTCAATAAGAACACAATATAAAATTAGTAGATTTAATTTTGATGTTAACAAATTCATATCAAAACAAGTTGACCCATTAAGACACGATTTATAAACGGATCAATTCGCTTAATCTGAAATCAACACATTTTGACCCGTTTATGTTTTATTTTAAACTCACAATTTTATTATTGTTGAGTTTAATATTTGTATCTCTCAATATACTGATATTTTTTTTTTTGTTAGAATTGTAATTCTAGACATGCTCATATTGTTATTGTAGGTTTGTAATATTAGTTTTATTATATGTAAAAGTGTACCCTCTTTCCTTTATAATTTTTCTTTTGTGGCCCATTAATTTCTTCTATTTGCACAAATATCCAGAAGAGTGTTTTAGATTTAAAAAATAAAAAAAAGGTAGGAAATAATAATATGATGGCAATTTGTTACAAGATATGTGAATTCAATAACAACACAATACAAAATTAGAAGATTTGATTTTGATGTTAACAAATTCGGATCAAAACAGGTTGACTCGTTAAAACACGATTTATAAACGAGTCAATTCGCTTAAACTGAAATCAGCCCATTTTGACTTGTTTATATTTTGTTTCAAAATCACAATTTTATTATTGTTGAGTTTAATATTTGTATATCTCAATATACTGATATTTTTATTATTAGAATTGTAATTCTAGACTTATGCTTATATTGTTATTGTATGTTTGTAATATTAGTTTTATTATATGTAAAAGTGTACCCCTTGTCCTTTATAATTTTGCTTTTGTGGACCATTATTTTCTTCTATTTGCACAAATATCCAAAAGAGTTTTAGATTTAAAAAAAAAACAAACGTAGAAGATGATAATATGATAGCAATATGTTACACGATCTATGAATTCAATAAAGACAATACAAAATTAGCAGATTTGATTTTAATGTTAACAAATTCGGATCAAAACAGGTTGATCTGTTAAAACACGATTTTTAAACGGGTCAATCCGCTTAACCCGAAATCAACCCATTTTGACCCATTTATATTTTGTTTCAAAATCATAATTTTATTATTGTTGAGTTTAATATTTGTATCTCTGACTATACAAATATTTTTATTGTTATAATTATAATTCTGGACCTATGCTCATATTGTTATTGTAGGTTTGTAATATTAGTTTTATTATATGTAAAAGTGTACCCTTTGTCCTTTATAATTTTGCTTTTGTGGCCCATTATTTTCTTCTATTTGTACAAATATCCAAAAGAGTGTTTTAGATTTAAAGAAAAAAAACGTAGAAGATGATAATATGATGGCAATATGTTATATGATCTGTGAATTCAATAAGAACACAATACAAAATTAGCAGATTTGATTTTGATGTTAACAAATTCAAATCACAACATGTTGACCCGTTAAGACATGATTTATAAACGAGTCAATCCGCTTAATCCGAAATCAACCCATTTTGATCTGTTTATATTTGTTTTAAAATCACAATTTTATTATTATTGAGTTTAATATTTATATCTCTCAGTATACTGATATTTTTATTGTGAGAATTGTAATTCTTGATCTATGCTCATATTTTTATTGTAGGTTTGTAATATTAGTTTTGTTATATGTTAAACTTTGAAATATATTGATATTTTTTTGTTAGTACGATGGTTTTTTTTTTTTTTAGATATTGTGGCTACTAATAAATTTAGATTTTAATTTTAAGTTAAATTATATTAATCAGGTCAAATGGATTATGCGTGTTAATTCAATCTATTTATATGAAATATGTTTAAATGAGTCATATCGTATTGATTTATTTCTAATTAATTATTAAACGAGTCAAAATGAGTAATACAATATAATTCAATATCTAAATGAGTTGGGTTGAGACTTGACATGTTTAACTTAACGGATTGAGTAGGTTAATTCATTTAGTTTAATATTCATGACTTGACATAACACGAATACGATTCAAAAACATGAATTGTAACTCTTAATCGAAAGTTACTTTTCCCCCTCAGCATAATCATAACAAGTGTCAAAGATGAATTCATGTAAGTTTGAGTTTGAACCTAAGACTTATATACATGTCAAATCACTCGAGTAATTCAAGAACTATTGAGCGATAGTGAAAACATATATTTCTTTATATCTTATTTTTTTTTATCTAATACCATATGCATATGGATCTAAAATAAAAATAAAAATAAAAATAAAATTGCTAATTTGTATCATTATATAGAGTATTAAGTATGGATGTTTTGATCTGATTTCACATCTTATTTTTAATTAGTTTTTACAATCAAATTTTAATTGACAATACAAAATATTTAAAAATGATAATTTTACTCTGAATTTTGATAATTCAGAATTTATATTTAAAAAAAATTTTTTTGATAAAATGAGATTAGATAATAGGTATATGAAAATACGAGGAGCTATTCAAAAAGTATGAAGTTGCATTTTCAAGGAGGCTAGCTAGCTAGCTAGCTACTAGATATCATATGCAAAGTCAAAATTAATTTCCAAGAAAAGGAAAAAATATGTAAAAATAATTAATATATTTCAAAGTGAGTGGAAGCAAACAAAGAAAAGGTCGAAAAAAAAAAGAAAAGCACACTCATAACATGAATAGGAAGAGGTGTGGGCAACGTTTTTATAATATTTATGATTTATGATTACCCACCTCCTCCAAGTGGGTCATCTTGGGATTATCATTGGCCCCACCCCAAAATTATTACCTCAAATGATATCATTTCATGATATGATCATGTCTTTCATCCCTCCACCATTCCTTTCTACCCAAAATATATATATATAATAAAAAAAAGTTTACTCAAGTCAATGTCTCAACAAGACCATGTGTAGCATGCATGGTCATAGACATTATCATGCATGTGAATTTGAGATTCTTCAAAGGAGCCGTACATAGAGGATTTTTATCGAAATTCAACTTTTTTTTTCACCATTTTTTTAAACTATTTAATTTTTTAAAAAAAAAATAAAAAAATTACATATTCATTTAAAAACACTTACTTAATCACTAAGTAAAAAATTAAAAAAATTTAAAAACATTTCGGTAACAATTTCAGTAAAAATCTTTCGTGGGAATAGTATTTTCCTTCTTAAAAAATATCTTAAATCCTTTATAAATAATAGTGAGAATATTAATTAAACAGTAATAAAGTAAAACTAATAATTTTTTGATAGAGATCTCTAATGGTGTGGAAAAAGAGACCCTACAACATTTAATATTGTTTAAGAAGGATTTTTAGGTAATATAAACCTCTTATGAGTATTCACTAGTGTATTTTATCTCGTTTTGTATGGAATCATAATATAATTGAATAGAATCTCTATGAATTGATATTAATTACTTGTTCAAATTCTAAACTCAAAATAAAGGAATGCCCCAAACTTGACTGTGATCATGAGGATCAGTGAGAGGTTGCCGTATCAAATCAATGCCTATGGATATCAATTGGTCGATTTGGTTAGGTCTAGTGTGCTGTTTGACTAGCCAATCAAATTACTAGTTGGATATTATAAGGAAGCAGCTACTATGCCGCCTCAAGTATATCGTGAATTTTTTTTTCATATTTTTTTAATCATTAAGTAAAAAATAAATACATCAATACACCTAAAATCACTTTCATAATTGTTAAGTACAAAAAAACCAAAAAAGGCCAGCAGTATACTGTAGCAGTACAAATGGAGCGGCACGACAGCATTTTCCTATATTACAAACTCAAATTATGAAAAATATTATAGCTTGCACTATTTTTCTTATCAATTTTAATAGATAAGATTGTGTCATATCTTCTATATATTTTCTCTTTTATCTTAATAATCATATATGAGTATGATAACTTAATTCATCAATTTCTTAACTAAAGGGTGCAATATAAGTTTTAATATTTTTAGTGGTTTATCACAAAATCAATACTTGAGTTTTTACTTTTACAAATCGGTATTAGATATTTATCTTTTACAAAATCGATACTAATTTTAAAAACTCGAAATTAGATACTTCCATTTATTGAAAAAATCTTCAAATAGTTTACACCCTTCAATAGGAAATGAACACGTAAGCCGTTTATGCAAAACACGGTAGAACTACCCGCATGAAAGTATCTACCCTTTAGTGACTCTCTCTTTCTCTTGAAGCCAAACCTCATCTTTCTCTCACTCAATTCCTTTCTCCCCCTTTACTTGCCAGTAAAAGTCAACCATTCAACCTCTGCTGATCAAGTGAAATACCTTCTGTGTCTTGAATTTGAACCTCTGCATTCCACCACGCAGCCAAAGCGCCAAGTGCAAGGTGGACTCTCTCTGGATGTTAAGCAAAAGTTCTTCCATCTTTTAATTACTTGCTAGTAAAAATTAACTTTTGGTGGTGGGATTTCCTCCTTATCTTGGGCGGGGGTTTATTTTGGTGTACAATCGATTCTACCGTGATATAGTGAAGCTGCATACATGTCACCCTCCTATTGAAGGGTATAAATTCAAAATATTCACCTCATTCGGATTGGAGCGGCTCCCCCATCAAATTTTTGTTAAAGAGTCACCTGACATTAGTATGCCATATATCATCACTCTTTAATTAGCCGATGTGATATATTGATGTCATGTGTCAATTAATTAAAAAATATAATAGAAGATTTTAATTGTGAATTTTTAAAATTTTAAATATTAATTTTAAAAAACTTGAAAACTTGATTGTTCTACTAAATTTGAAAAAATAAATAATATTTATAATCGTGAGTTTGTAAATACTATAAAATTATTTTAAAAATAAATAAATAATTAAAATATCTATATAAAAAATTAATTAATTTTTTAATAATAATTTTCACTCTTTTCAAATATATATATAACATTTACATACTTTACCATTATGATTATACTAATTTTGAAATTAGTACATGCACAGGGAAGAAGTACGTGAAGCTCGGAATGCTTGACCCATTTTTCACGAGAGAGATTCCGTTTAGTTACACAGATCAGATGAGATAAGATGAGATGTTTTAAATAGTAATAAATAAAATATTATTATAATATAATTTTATAATATTAATTTTGTATTAAAATTTAAAAAATTAAAATTATTTATTATATTTTATATAAAAATTTAAAAAAATTATAACGATAAATTAAGATGAAATGAGATGAATTTTTTAATTTTATATAATCAATACGGGCGAGAGAGAGAGAGAGAGAGAGGAATCTTGAAGCTGAAAAGGCGGGAGGGAGGAGCAGCAAAAAGCAAACGGTGGAATGCATGCGAACGTCAATCCAAATCATTAATCTAAAGCACGCCAAGTCGTGATTCCTGATTGCTCAGTGATAGCGATAGATGTTCTCTACCTAAACAAAAGCAAAGCAAATAACGACAACAATTGAAAGCAGAAGTGATTCTGTGATTGGACAGAACATGTTAAAGGCATCCTATGACATTGACTTTTCTGTTTCAGTTTTACCTTTAATGATAATTCTTGTAGTTTCCAATTACATGATAAAATAATTTTATTTAAATTTTTATTTTTGATTTGATAGATTTATATTAAATAAAAAATATTATTATATTTCAAATTATATATAAATTATAAATAGGTAATAAATAAATTATGATATATTTTTATTTGATCTATTAAATCTAATTTATGATAAAAATAATTTTATAATCTAATATAGCACATTAAACTATATCATTTTATAAATTTCTTTTTTATTAATATATATCTCATATTTTATAACTATATTTTAGAATAAGGATATTGCTGTGCGTTTATCCTTTTCCTTTACTTTCAGTTTCAATATATATATAAGAAGCCCTCTAAATTCCACATTATTAACACATAAGTATTCCCTAGTAGGTAACATGTGTGCGCTACACACATCGTTTCTACTTCATACAAATGAAATATGTGTGTTGAAATTAATATGCTTTGTTAGTTACATAATGAATATGTCATACAAGGTGGTTTAAATATATATATATATATATATATATATATAGGAAGGTGGTTAAAAGCTATACAAGAGACATTCTCAATCAATGTTGGATTATAACACCAACACACTAGCTATTCTAACAATCCCCTCAAATATAAGGTGAAGTATGTGAAACCAACTTGAGTTTGTTAACAAGATCAAGAAACCTCCTCAAATGATGTGGCTTAGTAAAGATATCTGCAAGCTAATCATGAGAACTAACTGAAAGAAGTTGCAACAAGCCTTGAATAAAAGTTAGTGTTTTAGTGTTATAATCCGACATTGCTTGAGAATGCCTCTTATATAACCTTTGACCTCCTATATATATATAGGTCATCTTGTATAGCATATTTATTATGTAATTAATGAAGCATATTGATTCCAACATGATGTGCTATACAAGTTGGCTTACACACTAACAATGAATATGTTATATATATGAGGCCCAAGGTTATACAAGAGACATTCTCAAGCAATGTTAGATTTTAACATTTATAGGATTCTAATGCTAACACACTTAAGATTAGATTTAGATGCTGAGATGATCTTAGATGATTTGAGTTAATCTGTGAATATCATTATTTTGTGAGTCCCATTAAGATTTGTTTGAATGTAAATATGTTAAGGTATATGTGTAAATGTTTATAGTAGATTGAGATGAGTTTAATTTTTTTTTATAAAAAATTAAAAAAATAGTGGATCCTATAAATAATTGATCTGAAATGGATTCAAATCACTCAACTAACCAAACATGGACTATTCTAAGGTCGTGAAAAGTTTTATGGTTTCTTCACCTAGGAACTAAAATGGCCTGGGCTTTCTCTGGGCTTTTTTAGTTGGGCTCACGTCCCCCCATGGCTACAATTTCCCATAACACACAATCTAGGAGTAGCTTTAAATTTTTTACCGTACGAGCATAGATTAAACACGAGCTTCACTCACGATAGCTTTAATTAGAGAAACGCACTTTTTACTTTACTTTCAACACCTTCATGAATTTCCCATTTGTTCATTATTAGAAGAATTTCCTGACTTTCATTATTAGAATTTAGTAGAGACTAGAGTTGCGTTGAAGAGTTAGATAGCATGAAATCAATTTTTGGAGACTGAAATATTGAATGTTGTTTGTTCTTCGGATGAAGAAAGGGAGATCTCAAAGCTGGCTTTCCGTGGGCTCACCTCAGATTCGTTCATCTTGTTTTTGTTTTTTTCTCTTTTGGAGAAATTCTTTTTAAGGAGATAAAGCCAAGAGGTTGGCCTAATAGGTGAAAGCTTTGGTATTGAGATATCACTTCCTCAAGGTCTAAAATTTAACATCTCATAGGTGTAAACAATTCTTTGGAACCACACCCTTAATGAAAAATTAAAAACTAGCAATTTAACCAGTTTCATATAAGAAAACTTCCGAGAGTACGGTGCACGAGACCAAAGTTTACTTTGCAGGGATGAATATGAAGGGTGCTACACCTGAGAGGTTGCCTAATATCAAAAGAAATTAAAAAAAAAGAAGAAAGAAAGCAATTCCTTTCTTCATCTTGTAACAATTATAAAGATAGATACCATCATAATAACTTCTTTTTTTTTCTCATTTTTACCAGACTTGAATCCTCTTTTGCACATCCCAAATCAAACATCAACATTTTCCTCTTGAATTTTAATATTTTGAAATATAAAATTATAATTTGAGGCTGTAAAATGTTTTTTTATTTTTTTTCCTTCACTAAAATCTATGCTGAACATAACGTAGAACCGCAGTTGATGATGTAATCAGTGCGTAAAAGGTCCAGTGTTCCCATGTGAATAGGCAAAAAAGAGCTTACTCTACATCCACAGGCATCCATGCAAACCCAATAAATAATATGTTCACTGACAGACTGAGGCTGCTGTATTACCCCAAAAGTCACAAGGGACGAGTGAAAAATTTTCAAGAAACTGAAATTCAATGAGAACACCATGTCAATGGTGTCAGACAGAAGAACCTGAAACTCTGAAGCAAAATGCAAATCCCAGAAAAAGTGTTGAAAACAAAAGCACAGAGGACCCAGTTCCCTATTCAACTGCCAGACCCGATTTTGCTTAATTGAAAAAAAAAATGCACCAGAACTGGTTAGACAAAAGACAACAGCCAACCCAACCAGACAGTCAATTTGGTCACAGCCAGCTTTCCATTCATGATTTGAGATCATGTTGAAACATCCATGGCAGAAAAAAATCTTGCTTAGATCTACACACTCAAAAACATCACTTAAGCATCAACACTAGAATAGGAACTGCAGGTTATATATCAGTAACAAATACGCATGGCACCAAAATAAGGGAAGAGACTTCATTAATCCAAATAGCAAGGTTTATCCCTACCTAAATATACACAACACCCTAAAACTAAGAAAAGACTGGAAATGAAATCTAGCAATGAGATATTACCATTGATGGAACTATCAAAGCCCTAAAACTACCCTACTCAAATCTCCTCCCCTGATGAACCCCTATTCATAAGTTCTGTAATGTTAGCTCTAGCTCCCTTGCCCTACACAATTCAAATGCCCTAGCCAAGAATCAATTGAGTAATTGTAGGGAATGGCAACTCTAATAAAATGGACTTTGCTTAGGAAACCATCTGCACCCATTCAAACCGTCCTGGAAGGGGCAAATCATTCACCACATCGAAGTTGTACCTACAGAACCAGAAATACAAATAATAAACGGACTGTATAAAGTTAACCTGGAGTTTGTAGGGATCATAATTGACATTCGAGCAGAAAGAAATAGAAGCTCTCGAGCAAAGAGTGCAGAAAAGAGAGTACCATACTTCTCAATAAACATTCTCTGTTGTGGCCGCTCGGCACAGACAAAAAACTCCTCCATCTCTTGTGTTGTTGGGATGTTTCTTCTCATGTCATTCCTAACTCTTTGGTTAGTTTCAGTAGAAATTGTTCGCCTGGAGGTTGAACCACAGGTTTTCATGGAATCTGAGTCCCTTATCAAACTGCATGGGGCGCTGTGCCTGGTGCTCCTATATACATACCAAAACATTTCACAATTGTGCTTACAGAGAAAAAATAATAATTTAAAAAAAGGGTTCGTAATAGATACAAATTTACTCGAGAAACAGTTTAAATCACAGCCATTTTATAACATCTAAAAAAACAAAAAAACTAAAGCAACATTCACATACATATCATGTAACGCCCTAAGGAGGCCCAAGCTACATTTGGTTCTATATTTCAAAAGAACTATGCAATCATACCTAACCCTTATCATTCAATATGGGGTATTAAATATCCGTGGTGCAACAAACCCCACCTAAGGAAGTAACATGTTTTTAATATGACAAGCACCAGTTCGGCACAAATGTGTTTACGTAAGAGATGTATGTGCCAACCCTGTCAAATACTACAACCCACCCAAACAGAGTAATCACAGAAATGTGCTTTCATCGAACCTTTTTTCCCTTTTACGTTGCATAACAGAACAAAACAACACCGGAAACTTCGAAGATTTCAAGTCCGTTGCATAACAGAACAAAACAACACCGGAAACTTCGAAGATTTCAAGTCCCTTCCATCAGTTCATGCAAGCTAGAGAGGAATTTAAATGTAAATTCTTTCAGGACACAAAAAAAAAAAAAAAACCAAAGTTCTTTCCTTTTCGACTCGAGAGGTATAAAGAAAAGAAAGGAGGCTCCTTTTCAAAAAGAGAAAAAAAGAAAAAAATTGAAAGCCCCCGCAAAAAGCTCTTTAGCCCAGAAGTGATCAAAAATCAAAGAAAAGCTTCATTAAAAAAATTTTGAAGACGAAAGAAAAAGAGACACCAGGAACCCCAACAGAAAACTTCATCCAATAAGCCCAAAGGAAAACTCAAAAGGCCAAGCAACTGAGCAAAGAACTCATGAACTGAAAATCACATTTAAAGAAAAAATTGGATGAAACAGAGAGGAAAAGTAATATTAAAATGGAAAATAACTTAATTAAAAAAAAAACCCCATTTCAGAAAAACATTTACCTGTCGCCACCATCAAGCTCCATTCCAAACAAAGCCTCAACCCCGAAATCATTACTATCCTCTTCTGATTCATTTCCCTTCGGATATGCACCAACACACCCTTGCTCCTCCTCGCCCACCCGACCCACCCTGGGCCTCGAATTGGGCCTGGGGCTTGCTCTCTCTCTGCAACGCTGTGTGGGCTGTAGTTGATGTTGATGCAGCTGTTGTTTTCGGAATAAAGGAGGTTTCTGGAGGCGGCGGCGGCTGCGGAGCTGGAGGAAGGAGAGGGAGGATGCATCTGGGTTGGGTGCAACAGCGGGTAAGAGAGTAGTTTTCTGGAGCCGTTGAAGGGCCAGGAGTTTGGCTCTGGTACAGACACCAATGGAGGCCGCGTGGGGTAAATGGGAGAGCTCCATGATCACAGCCACATCACCTGCGATCTTCAATTTCTTCATGCACTTTCCCATCTCTGGTCAACTGGTGTTGTAGTTTGTGATTGCAGGAGTTTGTTTAAGATTTCATGCAGAGAGAGAAAAGCCAAATATCGCAGTCTGTGACTCCGTGGCGATCGATACTGGAGAGGTGAAGTGTTGGGTGGAAGTTGGAACCGTGTAGTCACTCTTAAAAGGTGTAGACAAAAAGAGCTAGGGTTGACGGTTTAGGGAAGAGCAGTTAATGGAAAAGGACAAGCATCAATCACGAGAATGCACAGACGACAGAGATAGGCTAGTTGGGGCCCGCAACCTATACTTCTCCGACCTGGGCTTCAACGGCTCCGAAGGCACGGCACTGTGAGAGAGACGGGCAGCCGGAAAGGGTAGAAAGAAATAGTAATCGGAAATAGGTTTAATGGGATTTTGCGAAGAGAGAGTTTATAATTAAAAAATAATATTATTTTATTTTAAAATTTAAAAAAATTAAATTATTTTTTATATTTTATTTAGAAGTTTGAAAGAATTATAATAATTAAATAAAAAATTAAACATTTAAAATTAAAAAATATTTATTTTTATGATATTTGGATATTGAGATAAAATGTGATGACTTTATATGAATTGAGAAAATTTTACTATTCGAGAACTTTGTAAGTTAAATTCTTGTATTCTTTTAAAGAAAATTAAATAAATTTAATCCTTTTAAAATGGGTATGCATCATGTACAATTTTCAATATCGTTCAAATTAGGGGTGCTACTCGCCCCCCCGGGGTGGGGCCACCCCCACCCCCACCCCGCCCCCCGCCCCTGCCCAGGCGGGGGGATGTTTTTCTTCCCCGCTCTTTGCCCCCGCATGGACGGGGGCGGGGTACCTCGTCCGGTAACGGGGGTGCGGGGGTGGACCTTCCTCCGTTCGCCCCCCGGTTAAAAAAAAAGAAAAAAGAAAATACGGCTTACAGGCTGCCGGGGGGGTGTCTGCCGTCTAGTCTGGATCGGGAGGGGGGGCTGCCGTGAGCCGTTTGGATCGGGAGGGAGGGGGGGCCGCGTCTGGGTCGGGAGGGAGGGGGACCGCATCTGGATCAGGAGGGAGAGGGGGCTGCGTCTGGATCGGGAGGGAAGGGCCAGGGGGGTCTGCCGGCGGGGGCAGGGGCAGGGCGGGGTATTTCCGGGGCAGGGGATCACCCCATACCGCCCCCGCCACCGCCCACGACCCCATATATGGGCGGGGGAAACCCTGTCCCCGTGTGGCCGGACGTGGTAATCCGCCCCGTCACACGGGGGCGGGGCGGGGTAGCAGCGGGGCAGGGACCCCGCTGCCCACCCCTAGTTCAAACGAAAAAGTATTATAAAAAATCATTCAACATTTAGGTGGATATAATATTTTATATTTTTTAATTATATAATATATTTTTAAAATCATTTAAAATTTTAAAATGATTTTATGGTTTTCAACGTGATTTTAAATTTTTATTATTGTCTTAAACGAGTCACGCCATAGGCCCATAAAGGTCTTTTTTTTTTTATTATTATTATATAATATATTTTAAAAATCATTTAAAATTTTAAAATGGTTTTATGGTTTTCAACATGATTTTAAATTTTTATAATTGTCTCTTTCTTTTTTTTTTTTTATAAGGATTTTTATTATTGTCTTAAACGAGTCACGCCATAGAGGGTCTTACTCTTAACTGAAAAAAGTTCAAAATGTGGGAATTGAAATAATAAAATAAAGAAATAAAGAAAAATAGCCCCTCAAAGTCAAATAATAATATAAGAGTATGAAACATAGGAACGACAAAGTACTTGGCCCTTTAAATATATGTACGTTGCAATTACTGCATATGCAGGAAGTTCACGACAACATTGTTTCTCCAATTATGTACATCTAGATTATTTTATTTTTATTCTTTTAGTCTAGTTGAAACTCAAAAATTCAAGTAAATGTGGGAGATTATCTGTCCGAATTGTACTTGGGTAGGTAGAATATCGCTCAAACCCGATTACGGATTCAGTTATCTGTAATCAGGTACTATTTTAAAAAATAGAAATTTTCTTGCGAAATGATATTATTTTTCACGTTGTTTTTGTACAAAAAAAAAAATGTAATTTGCAAGTTAAGATTAATCTAAAGTCTCAAAATCGACTCTCGTCACTCTCCTCTCCCTCAAAATCACTCTCGGTCTCCTCTCTCTCTCTCTCTCCACAAAATTCTAGCATCCCTAAAAGAGATCCATCACCGCCGGTGACTATGTAAAGATCTCAACAAAAATCGCCCTAGGATAAAGTCCTAAACATGCATGGACATATGAGATGGAGCCACTTATGGGGTCGAGCCTAACTTTAGAGGACTTATCTAGGGATCTGGTGCATATCCTAGGAAGATTGCGGGAATGACACAAATCAATTGGAATATAGCTCATATGTTACCATTTTACTAGGCCATGGCTCAACCCTGATAGCCCCGTGACACTACTGTTGGCATACCATGACAGCCCATGACATTGCTGTTAGCATGCCCTGACAGCCCCACGACACTGCAGTTGGCATGCCTTGACAGCCCTACAACATTGCTGTTGGCATGCCCTGACAACCCCATGTGCCATTAGCCGGCATCATCAGCATACCCAGTACCATCAGCATGCCCATCAGCCGGCATCATTAGCATACCCAGTACCATCAGCATGCCCAGCAGCCCATCAGCACGCCCCCCTAATAGCTTCGCAGGCATGCCATGACCTGCACTTGACAGCACCACCAGCATGTCATGGCACGTGCATGACAATTCCACGGACATGCCATGGCTCCTGTCATGGCACGCATTTGACAGCATCGCTAGCATGCCATGACCCCTTCCCATGGCATGCTCATGTTAGCCGCATAGACATGTCGTAGGCATGCCATGGCTGCCCAAGACAGCCCAGCAAGCATGCCATAGCTCGAGCCATGACATGCCCTTGACACATAGTAGCACTCAGCAAGCATGCCATAGCCACAACCATGACATGCCCTTGACACTCAACAACAGCAGCGAGGCTAGTGGCATGCCATTTAGAGCACGGCTCCAACCCGTGCCTTGCAACACTAACGTCCAGGCCACTTACCTGGGCAATGCAGAGCCAGCGCACGACACCTTGTTGTGCCCACAAACAGGCCAACGCAAAGCACCATGTTGTGCCCACCACTAGGCCAACGCAAGACACCATGCCATGCCCACCATCTGGCCAACACACGACACCATGTTGTGCCCACCAGCACGCCAAGGCCGTACCATGACATGCCTCAGCACGCATCAGCAGCACACGGCCTTGCCATGACATGATTAGCGTGTGCAGCAGCGACCTAGCGAGGTTAGTGGCATGCCAGCCCTGCGCATGGCCCTTGCTTGCACCCCACAGTTGCAACGCCTAGGCCTCTACCTAGGCCATGCCATCCCTGCGCATGGCCCTTGCTTGTGCCCATCAGCACCAATGCCCCAGCCCATGCTTGGGCCATGACACACTAGCAGGCATGCCACAGCAAGCCAACTCTCAGGCCATCTGCCTGGGCCATGCTAGCTACGTCAGACAGAACCAGTGGACAACCAAACACCCAAGCCCATGCTTGGGCCATGCCAGCCACATGTACAGCCTGCCCATGGGCCAGATCAAGCCACCAAGGACCATTTCCGTGGGCCCCCACTATCATTTATTTATTTATTTTAGTCATTTCATTATTTAGGGAGCCTATTAGGGTTTCCAATTAGATTAGTCTATAAATAGGATCCTTAGCATTTCATTTTATGTCTTTTGGCATATTTTTCGTTGTGGATGGTTTGAGTTATGTTCTTGAGATCACCTTCGGTGCCTTGGCACTTGGGATACTTGGGTGCAATTCGTGAATCCCAAGGAGATGATCGTCAACCTGCAATTCGTGAATAGGTGGTGATTCATTTATCTTTTTCATCACCTTGCAATTTGTGAGTTGGTGTTGAATTATTTATCAATCTTATGAGTACTTTCCTTTTTCCATTCAATTACATATCTTTGTTCTTATTTATTTCCTAGTTTGTTCATCTATATTTTCTTGCGTATCAATCATATCCTAAGCGATATTTTTACCATTCTTTATTTATCAAAATATCCATATATACCAAAAAAAGAGTCTTCATCTTTCCTTTGTTGAGTCATTTATTCTTTTTTCATATATATTTTCCTACTTGTTCATCTAATTTCTCATTGATCTTAAATTTTCTTGCATCTTCTCATATTCCAAACACATATCACGCCCATCATAGTCCAAATCTATATTTTCCATATCCTTCATTCATATAACATCCTAAATCTACCATTCCCAAGAGATCTAGCCAAAATACCCATTACCGCATACTTTCCATACACTTTCCTACCTACCAAACACTTATTAAGCCTCTATAGATCCATATTCCATCATAGATCTATTCCATAAAGCCATAATACCCTAAATCTATTGCCTCCAACAATCCTAGCAAAAACCCTTAATTCCCATAAGGATTTCCTAGCCTCCACCAATTCCTAACAACCCTAACCCTAGCCTCCAACAACCATAACCCTAGCCTCCACCAATTCCTAAATCATTCTCTCAAACCCTAAAACACATTCTTACACTTTTGGATCTCATCCTACACATCACAAACCCTAAGATCCTTTCCATCCTTGACCTAACCAAAACCCTAGACTACCCAAAACAACTCTTCCAAAATTCACAGCCCTATTCATTCACTATTCAAACCTTAGCCTCACTTCACCATACCAACCCTAAACATCACCCAAGTGTTGCCAACACCAAAGGTCATCATCAACCAATCCTACATTGTATCAAACACACAAATTCATTACTTAGATCACCCGAACTGTAAGGGACTGGAATAGTGAGGAATTCATGGCAAGTAATGGAAGGAATTGATGTATGTAGAGAACTGACAGTTAATTATGTTAAGAGTCTCTATGAAAGAAGTATGTTTTTGTGGTGTCGTTTTCATGTAGTAGCCAGAGTTAGTGCTACGTGTTGTTTAGTCAAGAAGAAGTTAAGTGAAATGTGCGTTTTGATGTAAGGGAGAAATGATGTCGTTTAATGCATTTGTAACTAAAAAAACAGATGGAATGTAAGAGAAATGATATGACAAATTTGATACAGATTTTCCCTCTCTGATTTCTCTCTTCTCTCTCTAAGTTCTTTATATTCTTTTAAATTCTTCTTGGATCCATTACATTTGTTATCAAGAGCCAGTAACATGGCAGAGGGTACAAGATCGTATGCTCAAGTTCTTGATTCAGTCAACCAGTTATGACAGCAGCAAGAAAGGCAACAAAAGCAATTGGAGGATGTGATATTAGTCTTGGTTCAGCAACAGGAGAGTGCTTGTGTCTATAGGGTGAATCAAGAAAAGAAGTTTGCTGAAATGGTGCAGCAAATTTCCAAGATTTCTTTGGGTAATGAGAATGTAGCAAGGCAATACCAAGAAGGTCAGAATCTTGACATGAATGAAGGCAGTAATGATGGGATCCATCGTGAACCAGTGGATAGAGGTATTTTTAGAAACATCAAAATAGAATTCCCAAGATTTTCTAGTGGGAATCCTGTACATTGGGTGTATAAGGCTAATAAGTATTTTTTGTATCACCAAGTGCCAACAGGGCAGAGAAGTTTCTTTGTTTTCTTTTACATGGAGGATGAAGCCTTGGTTTGGTTTTAGAATGCCACATAAGTTAGTCTTTTTCATTCCTCAATTGAGTTTACTCAAGCATTGCAAGTGAGATTTGGGTAGTCTGTGTGTGAAGACCCAATGGAGGCCTTCACTAGATTGAAGCAAATGGGGTCTGTAGTGGCTTACAAGTCTGAGTTTCCTAAAGGGCAGATGATTTTTAAAGCACCATATCAAAAAATTTCAGAAGCTCAAATGCAAAAAAGAAGGAAAAAAGATCTTTGTTATTTCTATGAGGAGAAGTATTACATAGGACATAAATGTTCTAAACCAAGATTGTATGTTTTAGAAGGCATAAATCTGTCTCAGATGGAAGAGTGGGAGTATAAGGAAGAAAATGAACAGAAATAAGAAAATGAGCAGCAGTTGGTGTAGGTTGATCATCATGTTGCTTCAAGGAACACCAAGTCCTCAAACTATGAAGGTTATGGGGCTGATAAAAAGGAAAAAAGTGGTGATACTCATTGATATTGGTAGTACCCACAATTTTGTGGATACTATGGTGGCCATTAATGCTGGGTTGTGTTTCCAAAATTCTAATCCTATGCAAGTTAGGATTGCTAATGAAGATGTAGTTAGCAGTGAAGGGGTATGTAATGCAATAGAAATTCAAATGCAAGGCTCAACATTTGTTTCAGATTTTTGCACCTTGGAGTTATGGGGTTGTGATGTTTTTTTAGGGGTGCAATGGCTATCTTCATTAGGGCCAATTCTATGGGACTTTAAGAAGATACAGATACAATTTATAGTCAAGGGAAAATCTGTCTCTTTGCAAGGATTGTCTTCTCCTTGTAGCCCCTTGATTAAAGATGGAGAACTTCCAGTTTAGATGGATTGGAACACCAAAGCATGTTTTTGCACATGATTTCTATGCAACCTCAAGAAGATGAGTCAAGAACCTAAGAGAATAACGACCTTGTTGAGCAGGTTCAACAGTGTGTCTGAAGAGCCAAATGGGTTGCCCCCTCAAAGGTCTCATGATCATCAAATCAATCTTAAATAAGGAATTGTGCCTGTGAGTGTGAGGCCATACAGATACCCTTATTATCAACAGACTGAGATTGAAAAGATTGTTAAAAACCTGCTGCAATCTGAGGTTATAAGGCCAAGTCAATCCCCCTTTTCATCTCCTATGCTTTAGGTGAAGAAAGCGGATGGCTCATGGAGGATGTGTATCGACTATAGGGTACTAAATGAAACTACAATTAAAGATAAGTATCCTATACCTATTGTAGATGAATTAATTGATGAATTTTTTGGAGCAACAATCTTTTCTAAACTTGACCTTAGATCAGGTTATCATCAAATTAGAATGAGGGATGTTGACATTCCTAAAACTGCTTTTAGAACACATGAACGATATTATGAATTTCTTGTAATGTCCTTTGGTTTCACAAATGCTCCTTCAACATGCCAAGGTTTCATGAATGATGTATTTAGACAATTTTTTGAGAAAATTTGTAATTATTATTATTTTTTAATGATATCCTTGTATATAGTAAGGATATAGAATCTCATGGTGTACATCTAGCTGCTATGTCAGAAACTTTGGAGAAGGCAAGGCTTTATGCAAAGAGATCCAAATACCATTTTGCTTGTGAGAAAATCGAGTACCTTGGCCATCTCATTTCAAGTGCTGGAGTAAAGGCAGACCCAAAGAAGCTTGAAGTCATGATTAGTTGGCCTACACCAAAGAATGTGAAGGGATTGAGGGGCTTCCTTGGATTGATTAGCTATTATAGGAAGTTCATTAAAACGTATGGTCTCATTGCAGCACTATTGACAGCTTTATTGAAGAATGATTCTTTTGTGTGGAGTCCAGAAGCTACAAGAGCATTTGAAGACTTAAAAGTAGCTGTCATCAGTCCACCTGTCCTAGCATTGCCAGACTTTACAAAATCTTTTATCATTGAGTGTGATGCTTGTTCTAATGGAGTTGGAGCAGTCTTGATGCAAGACCAAAGGCCTTTGGCTTTTTTAAGTCAAGCCTTGAAAGGAAGAAATTTGTTGCTGTCAACGTATGAGAATGAGTTTTTGGCATTGGTTTTGGCAGTAAAAAAATAGAGGCCTTATTTGATTGGGAGCTTTTTTACTGTGAGAACTGACCATCACAGTTTAAAGTATTTGTTGGAGCAAAAGGTTGGCAACCCTACTCAACAGAAGTGGCTATCTCAATTGCTTGGTTATGACTTTTCTGTCGAGTATAAAAGAGGTGTAGAAAATAAAATTGCTGATGCTTTGTCTAGAAGGGGTGAAAATGAAGATGATCCAGCTTTACTAACTATAATTGTTCCTAATCCAGTTTGGTTAGAAGAAATTAAGAAGGCTTATAATGATGATCAAGTTGTACAACAATAACTTATCCAATTAAAGGAGAATCCTTCAAACAATATAGTTTATTCTTGGAAATGAGGAGTTCTATTCAAGAAGGAAATTATTTATATCCCTAATTGTGAAGAGCTGAAGTTGAAAATTTTGCACTTCATACATGCAAGTGCTAATGCTGGTCATTCGGGATTTCATAAGTCCTCACATAGGGCTAGAAGTGACTTTTATTGGCTTGGAATGAAGACTGAACTTGGAAGATTCATCAGAGAATGTGAAACCTGTCAGAAGAATAAAAGTGAAAATATTCTTCCAGCTGGATTACTACAACCTTTGCCAATTCCTAAACAAATCTGGTCAGACATTTCCATGGATTTTATAGAAAGATTGCCTCTTTCTAAGGGTTACTCAATTATAATAGTGGTAGTGGATCGATTATCTAAATATGCTCATTTTTTTCCATTGAAGCATCTTTTTACTACAGCAAAAGTAGCATCTGTTTTCATGGATAATATTTTTAGGCTCCATGGTATGCCTAAAAGTATTGTATCAAATCGAGGTTTTACATTAATAAGTTCTCTTTGGAGGGAGTTTTTCAAGCTACAAGCTGTGAACTTGTCCTATTCTTCAACATACCATCCTCAAAGTGATGGTCAAACTAAGGTTATTAATAAGTGTCTAGAGCATTTTCTGAGGTGCTTTTCTGGTGATAAACCAAGGCTTTGGGTCGAGTGGTTGCCCTTGGCTGAATGGTTGTATAATATCACATTTCATGCTTCTACTAAACTTACTCCATATGAGGCTATCTATGGAGTGAAGCCTACTAAGCTGCAGGATTACATCCCAGGCCTGTCACCTAATGAAGCTGTGGAAGTATTGTTGAGCACTCAAGAACAAATTTGGACACCTTGAGAACTAATTTGGTGTTAGCCCAGGAAAGGATGAAGACTCACTTTGATAGAAGGCATATTGAGAGGTCTTTTGAGGTAGGTGATTGAGTCTTTTTGCAGCTACAACCATATAGACACAAGTCCTTGGCATTTAGAAGGAATATGAAGCTTTCTCCAAAAAATTTTGGCCCTTTTCAAGTTTTGGAGAAAATTGGTCAAGTTGCTTATAGGTTGCAGTTACCTCCACAGTGTCAACTACATCCTGTGTTTCATGTTTCCTATTTGAAGAAGAAAGACAGCATGTATCTCCACTCTCAACACTACCTCCAGTTGACAGTCATAGAGAATTAGTTCATGAACCTCAAGCTATTTTACAAAGGCGCAGTAGGAAGTATAACAACAGGGCACTGGTTGAGGTTTTGGTTCATTGGCAGGGTACTGAATTAGAGCAGGCGACTTGGGAGCCTTACTAGCAGTTGAGACAAAACTATCCTCACCTTGTGGGCAAGGTACTTTGAAGGGGGGGAGTGTGTAAGGGACTGGAATAGTGAGGAATTCATGGCAGGTAATGGAAGGCATTGATGTATGTAAAGAACTGATACTTAGTTTTGTTAAGAGTCTGTATGAAAGAAGTATATTTTCGTGGTGTCGTTTCTATGTAGTAGCCAGAGTTAGTGCTACGTGTCATTTAGTCAAGAAGCAGTTAAGTGAAACGTGTGTTTTGATGTAAGAGAGAAACAATGTCGTTTAATGCATTTGAAACTATAAAAACAAATGAAATGCAAGAGAAATGATATGACGAATTTGATACATATTTTCCCTCTCTGATTTCTCTTTTCTCTCTCTAAGTTCTTTCTATTCTTTTACATTTTTCTTGGATCCATTACACGAACTCATTATCATCATCAAATCCATCACTAACACCATACCTTCATTAACTTAGGAACCCTTTATTGCCATAATTTATTCAAGACTAAGCAAGACAATGAGGAGCATTCAGTTATCACAAGGCAAAGCGAGATCAAAAGTTCATAATGTTTAGAGACTTGATCGAGGTCCCTAATAGATTAGTAGTAGCCACTATCCTTTAAAGTCACGTAAGCTCTAGATTTCTCTCTCTCTCTCTCTCTCTCTCTCTCTCTCTCCATAGTTCTTCAAACTACAAGTTAACGACAGTCTGTTTCACAGTTGATCTTCGACAGCTCTCCAGGTCTAGTCACTCTGTTCTCATGCCCTCTATGAAGTCTGATTGAGTGGTCTCTGGAGGAACCCTAGATTTCTTATTTGAGCTCGAAAAAAGGAATCCTACTTGCAAAGGTGGTTTCTTGTTATTTTTTGTGATTTTAATGAATTCTTTATGCAGGTCTATCACATAGGCTACAAAAAATAGATCTAAGCAGAGGTCTTGCATTCCCTAAAAACAAATGGCACAGATCTGAGTAGTCCATCCCTGAAATTGTAGGTCGTGGCATAGTTTTATTTGTGAGTTTGTTGTATAAATTGTGTTTCTTGACTTGAACCTTGTTCTAAAACTAAAAAATGGCACAAAAATTATTGTCCAGTCTAAAATGATTATATGGGAAAATATGCACTTAGCACATTTGACCATCATTGAAAACCAAAGTAGACCATATGAATGCCACTATTTCTGTTCTCAAAGTTATGTCTCTCAATCTGTATAATAAATCATCTATACAATGCCTGTTGTTTGCAAAAATTGCATTTGGCCTATGGGTTGATGCAATAAAGTCCTAGATAGAACTTTAAAACTTAGCTTTCATTTTTCAGTTTCATTCTCCAGTTGTTGTTCATTTTAATTCATTTTTCAGTTTCATGCTTCTGTTTTAGTTTTCATTCAGCATCAATTTATTTTACAGCTTTAATTTGAAACTTAAGGAAGCAAGTTTTCTTTCCATGTTAAAGCAAGCTTTCTTTGTATTCATTTAGGAAATAATTTCTTTTAGTGTTTATTTTATTTAGAGCTCAAATTCAATTTGAGTGTGTAATTTATTTGAAATTTTAATTTAATTGAGAGTTCAATTTCTTTTAGGATGCATTTTATTTAGAGCGTTTATTTTATTTGAGAAATCATTTTATCTGGAAGTTCAGATTTTTGGATTGGAGAACGCAGTCTCCATTTCCAAACATCAAGTTTATTCCTTACAATTCCTGTTTTTATTTAATTTCAGTTTAATGTCTTATATTTTCCGTGCACATTTAATTTCTGTCTATTTAAATTACTGTCATTTATTTTTTTTTGCACCTTTAATTTCTGTTTATTTAAATTACTATCATTTATTTTTCTCGCACTTGTAATTCCTCTATTTAGGTTAATGTCATTTATTTTCTTGCATCTTTAATTCCTATTATTTAAATTAATGTCATTTATTTTTCTTGTTCTTTTAAATTTCAGTCTATTAATTTCAGCAATTTTAATTTAGTTTCATGCATTTTCATTCCTTACTTTTCATCGCTGCATTCAAATCCGACAAACAAATCTAAAAACATGAATCTAGTCCATGACTAGTAAAATTTCCATCCATTGCACATACCATTTATTTTTTTTTTCTTTGTGAAGTTTTTCACAATTTTTCAACGAGTTTAAATTTTGAGTAAATTTTCCCTGAGGAGACGATCTAGGAATTTATTCCTTATTATTACACGACATCCTCCTGCACTTGGGATAGCATTAATGCTACTCATTTTTGAGTGAGTCAAGTTTTTGGCGCCGTTGCCGGGGAAAGTAGTTTAAATTTAAACTCGTTAATTTTTTTTTTTTTTTTTTTTTTATGCTTCGCTAAACTGATGTTTCATGTCATGGGTAAGAGACAGTTCAAATAGGTTGCTTAGAGTCACATCGAGTGTTGAGAGTAGTATACACAGCTTGGAGATAGATAGCTCGCCTATCTTTTCTTTGAGTGAGTCAGGTGGCAAAATTGAAATTAAAACAGAAAACATGGCTGCACCTGCACCACGCACTCTTAAGGACTATTTGCAACCCACTCGTACCACTACACCTTCATGCATTATTTTACCAGAAAATGCACCCAATTTCTCTATTAAGCATGGCATGATGTCAGTGATACCTCAGTTCCACGGGATGGATTCTGAGAGTCCGTACCAGCACTTAACAGATTTTGAGTTGGCTTGTGCCACATTTATCACTAGGGCTGTTACTGATGAGTTCATTAGACTTCGTTTATTTCCTTTCTCTTTAAAGGATAAAGCGAAGATTTGGTTTAACTCTTTAAGACCCAACTCTATTTCTAGTTGGTCTGATATGCAGCGTGAATTCTTACAAAAAATTTTTCCCTTTCAGAGAACTCAATTTTTGCAAGAGCAAATCAGCCAATTCAATCAGAGACCTGATGAGACCTTTCAGGCCAGTTGGGAAAAATTTAAAGATTTGATGAACATCTGTCCACATCATGGTTTTGAATCTTGGAGGTTGGTGAGCTATTTTTACACTGGCCTCACTCCGGAATGCAAGCAATTTGTTCAGACAATGTGCAATGGGGAGTTCTTTAGCAAGGAACCTGATGAAGCACTGTCATTTTTTGACTACCTTGCTGAGAGCGCGCAACAGTGGAATACTCGTACTGATCGAGTTCCATCAACAGCACAACCACTGAGAGCTATTTCTGGAGGGGGTAGATACGAGCTTAAAGGGGACACTGATGTTCAAGCCCGAATAACTGCTTTAACTAGAAGAATGGAGGTCATGGAAATGGACAAAGTAAAGGCTGTGAAAGTAGCAGAGGCATGTTCTATATGTGCTGATTCAAACCATAAGACCAAAGACTGCCCGATAATGCCAGTGTTTCAAGAAAGTGGGTCGGAGCAGATGCAATCAACTAATTGGGTGAATAGAGCACAAAATCAGCCTTTCTCCAACACATATAATCCGGGGTGGCGGAATCATCCAAATTTCTCATGGAGAAATGATCAACCTGGTCGGTCCCCACCACCTCAACAGCAACCATTTCATCAGAGTGCTCCTCAGCATCAGTATCCGTCATATCAGAATCCTCAGAGCTATCCTCCTGTAGCTCCGCCTGGATTTCAACCTCATATGGCTGCACAGAGTTTTCAACCTTCATCATCTGCAAAGAAAACTCTAGATGATAGTATGGCACAGATGGCCAATACACTTCAACAATTCATGCAGATTCAGGCCACCACAAATAATCAAAATACTCAGGCCATAAATGAGTTGCGTGGCACTATGAACAAGATGAGCACAACCTTGAGCACCCTGGAGAAAGGGAAATTTCCAGCACAGCCTCAACCTAATCCTCAAGTATACAGGCAGCAACAACAACAAGTGCATAATGTCTCAGGGGACGTTATTGAGACAGCGAAGGCAGTCCTTACTTTGAGAAGTGGGAAAGAAGTTTCCCGACCAGAAATGCCTATAGACACACAGGAAGTTGCTCCTACACCTGAAGATATAACGGAGACTGATGAAATTAAGAAAGAACTAGAGGTAGTGAGACCAGAGTTGAAGAAGCCTGTGACTGTAGATGCTGAAACTACCAAGGGATACCAACCTGTGGTTCCTTATCCTCAAAGATTGGCGGCTGGCCAAAAGAGCAGGTATCACACGGAGATTCAAGAGATTTTCAAGCAAGTGAAAATCAATATTCCACTTTTGGATGCCATACAACAAGTACCTTCATATGCAAAATTTTTGAAGGACTTGTGTACAGTGAAGAGGAAGCTGAATGTAAAGAAGAAAGCCTTCCTGACGGAGCAAGTTAGTGCATTAATATTGAGCGAGACTCCTCAGAAGTTTGGAGATCCCGGCTCTCCCAACATTTCCATTATGATCGGCGAATCACGCATTGGGAGAGCTCTACTTGATTTGGGGAGTAGTGTGAACTTGCTACCGTTCTCAGTTTATGAACAATTGGGATTGGGTGAGCTGAAAAAGACCTCCATCATGCTACAACTGGCTGACAGATCAGTTAAGGTACCAAGGGGTATTGTAGAGGACGTGTTGGTCCAGGTGGACAAATTCTACTACCCAGTGGATTTTGTAGTTCTTGATATGCAGCAGCCAGCCTCCACTATTTACCAAGCTCCTGTCATCCTTGGAAGACCATTTCTAGCTACATCAAACGCTTTGATTAATTGCAGAAGTGGAGTGTTGAAGCTTACCTTTGGGAACATGGCACTTGAGTTGAACGTTTTCAACGCTTGCAAGATGCCAACACATTTTGATGACACAAGTGAATTGAATGCTGTGGAGAGTTTGACATCAACAGAGTCTATTTGCTCAACCTCTCCTTTCTCTGATGATGATTATATTTTTCAGACATCTGAATATTTACTTGATGAGAAAATTGATCATATCAATGAAAATGACTTTGAATTTCTTGATTATTTTGCAGATTCTTTACCACTTGAAGTACAATTTGCCGGAGCAAGATGGAAACCCCAGTTCGAAGCTTTACCACCACCAGACATGCTTAGATCTTCAGAGGAAGAAGTTCCCCGATTGGAACTAAAACCGCTTCCTCAAGATTTAAAGTATGCGTTCCTTGGACCTGAAGAAGGCACTTTTCCGGTGGTGATTTCCTCAAAACTAAATCAGAAGGAGGAAGCCAAATTGATTGAAATATTAAGAAAGCATCGAGGCGCAATTGGTTGGACAATAGCCGACATCAAAGGCATTGATGCCGCTATATGTACCCACAGAATTCATCTTGAAGACGATGCTAAACCAGTTCGTGATGCTCAACGTAGGCTCAATCCTACCATGAAGGAAGTTGTGAAAGAGGAAGTGCTTAAGCTACTCGCAGTGGGTATCATTTACCCCATCTCAGACAGTAAGTGGGTAAGTCCAACTCAAGTGGTACCAAAAAAATCTGGTTTAACTGTCATACAAAATGAGAAAAATGAGTTAATTCCAACTCGAATGGTTACTGGCTGGAGAATGTGCATTGATTATAGAAAACTTAATTCAGCCAGTAGGAAGGATCATTTTCCTTTACCATTTTTGGATCAAATTTTGGAAAGAGTGGCTGGAAATGCATATTATTGTTTCTTGGATGGCTATTCTGGTTATTATCAAATTGCTGTAGCGCCTGAGGATCAGGAGAAAACCACTTTCACCTGTCCTTTTGGCACTTTTGCTTTTACTAGAATGCCTTTTGGTTTGTGTAATGCTCCAGCTACTTTTCAGAGATGCATGATGAGTATTTTTTCTGACATGATTGATGATATTTGTGAAATATTCATGGATGATTTCTCTGTTTTTGGAAAAACTTTTGAAAGTTGTTTGCATAATTTGGCACGTATTCTCCAAAGATGTGAGGAAAAAAATCTTTTACTTAATTGGGAGAAGTGTCAATTCATGGTTACTCAGGGCATTGTTTTGGGACACATTGTTTCCTCTGAAGGTATAAAGGTCGACAAGGCAAAGATTGAATTAATATCTAAACTTCCTATTCCTAGGACGGTTAGGGATATTCGTTCTTTCCTTGGTCATGCTGGTTTTTATAGGCGGTTTATTCAAGGGTTTAGTTCTATTGCAAAACCTTTGTGCACTCTTTTACAAAATGACATTGAATTTGTTTGGACTGATGAGTGCCAAAAAGCTTTTGATACCCTTAAAAATTCGCTTACCACTGCTCCTATTGTGCGACCCCCGCAGTGGGACATTCCCTTTGAAATCATGACAGATGCAAGTGATTATGCCTTAGGAGCTGTTTTGGGTCAGCGTGTGGATAATAGACCATGTGTGATTTACTATGCTAGTAGAACCTTGAATGATGCCCAGAAAAATTATACCACTACTGAAAAAGAACTGCTTGCAGTGGTTTTTGCACTTGATAAATTCAGGGCTTATATTCTTGGTTCTCCTGTTACTATTTTCACTGACCACTCTGCTCTTAAGTATTTGTTGGCTAAAAAAGATGCAAAACCACGCTTGATTCGATGGATTCTATTACTTCAAGAGTTCAACATCAACATTAGGGACAAGAAAGGAGTTGAAAACGTGGTAGCTGACCACCTCTCTAGATTGTCATCTCCTTCTTCAAATGTCAGCCTCCCTCTTGATGATAGTTTTCCGGATGAGCACCTGTTTGTGGTAAATAAAGTTCCCTGGTATGCTGACATAGTCAATTATCTGGTGACTGAGCAAATGCCTTCTGAATGGTCAACCCAAGATAAGCGTCGGTTTCTATCTGAGGTAAAACATTTCTACTTTGATGACCCTTATCTTTTCAAATATTGTTCGGACCAATTGATTCGAAGATGCATTCCTGATGATGAGTTTTCTTCAGTATTGAGATTTTGTCATATGGGTGCATGTGGTGGTCATTTTTCAGCGAAGAAAACAGTGGCAAAAATTTTGCAAAGCGGTCTTTATTGGCCGTCTATGTTTAAGGATGCTTACAATTTTTGCAAAGCGTGTGTGTCTTGTCAAAAGTTAGGAGCTATTAGCAAAAGAAACATGATGCCCCTTTCCCCCATTCTTACTTTAGAAATCTTTGATTGTTGGGGAATAGACTTCATGGGACCTTTTCCGGTTTCCTTTGGAAACACATATATTTTATTGGCTGTGGACTATGTTTCAAAGTGGGTTGAGGCCATCGCTTGCAAAACCAATGACCATCATGTTGTATTAAAATTTTTACAATCTTTGTTTGCTCGATTTGGCATGCCCAAGGTTATCATTAGTGATGGGGGTTCTCATTTTTGCAATAAACCATTTTCTACACTTGTAAAAAAATATGGTATTACACATCGAGTTTCCACCCCCTATCACCCCCAAACAAATGGGCAAGCTGAATTGGCAAATAGAGAAATAAAACTCATTCTGGAGAAAACGGTAAATCCTAATAGGAAAGATTGGTCGATTAAGCTTCTTGATGCTTTGTGGGCATACAGGACAGCTTTTAAAACAAATCTAGGGATGTCTCCCTATCGATTAGTTTATGGTAAAGCTTGTCATTTACCTGTTGATATTCAGCATCGAGCTCTTTGGGCCATAAAACATGTTAACATGTCACTTGATGAAGCTTCAGGGTTGAGAAAATTGCAGATTAATGAATTGGATGAAGCTCGTCGGAATGCTTATGACAACGCGCAATTGGCAAAGGAACGGATGAAAATTCTGCATGATCAGAAAATTCATCCAAAGCATTTCACAATTGGCCAGGAAGTTCTCCTTTACAACTCTCGCTTGCATATTTTTCCTGGAAAGTTGAAATCACGATGGAGTGGACCATACATTGTAAAGACTGTTCATCATCATGGTGCGGTAGACATTGTCAATCCGAAGAATGGTAATAGCTTCACTGTCAACGGACAACGTCTAAAGTCATTTCTGAAGGATTTTGATCCACATGAAGAGATCTTGCTTGTGCAAGATCCCAGGGAAGTGTTTTGATTCGTTTCTCCTTCTGTACAGTTTTCTTTACTTGCATTTTCTTTTATTTGTTCTTTTGCATTTGATTTTATTTTTCTTGTTGTTTGTTTGTTTTGTTTTGTTCTTTTGCATCTTTCGTTCGATTCAGTGAGGACTATGTCTCTCACTAGTTAGGAGCGAAACCATGGCATTGTGTAAAAATAAAAAAATAAAAAAAAATAAAAATAAAAATAAAAATAGATAGATTTTATTTAAAAATGCTTTTACATAAACTTGAGGTTCTTAGCCTCAGATTGGAGACGCTCATTCTCTTCATACAAAATCATGTCAGCCCTATTCATAGGAGCTGGCAAGCGGAATGAAGAACTCAATAGAGATTTCAACTGTTTATTCTGCTGCCGAAGGATTCCTTCCCTTGTGTGAGACTCTTGAACAATGCGTTGAAGTACAGCAATTTGTTCTTTTAGCCTTTCAACCTCATGGTTTTTGGCTTGAACCCGCTGGGAAAAAGCAACAATAGAGGATGAGTAGCGAGTTCCGAGACTCACCAAATCATAGATAGCATCAGAGTCTGACTTATTAGCCATGCTATCATTTTCTTGCTGCAACATGGCACCAATGGCAGCTGCAGAAAGGACAGGAGGTTGAGATGTAGAAGAATGAGCCATTGAGAAAGGGATTGAGAACTTAAGGCGAGAATGTTGAAGGAATGCAGATGAGTTATAGAGATAAGAAGAGAACTTGATGCGGATTGAATGAACTTTGAGACTGATTTTATAGAGAGAGCATGAAGAACAAGTCCGGAGCCTTCAATCTCGTTTGTCAACAACATCAGGCGTTTATTTTCAAATCTCTAGCCACACTTGTCTGGTCACGGACGGATCCACCGAAAAAAAAAAAAAAAAAAAATTTCAGTAATCTCGTTAATTTCAGTTATCTTTTGCTAATTTTCTCGTATTCTCTTTTTGCAGGTACGATTTTTTGACGAAAAATGGATTAAGGAACATTGCTTTCATATTCATATCAGTTGGTAATCTCGTTCCAAAACTTTTTATTTTACTTTCTTGCTTGTTTTTATTTCTTTTGCTTTTTGTATCTTCTAACTTTGATAGAAATTTACTCCCTGTGTGCACTCGAGTATTTCAGGTGACATCTTTCCTCTTTACTCTTTCGTTTCAATATATGTTCTGCAGTGTTTATCTTGCTTAAATTCATGCCTGCATAACATATATCGTCGAACATTCATTTGCTGAACATTGAGGACAATGTCAAATTTAGTTGGGGGGAGAGAGTTTCTGTTGAATTTTTTTTTTTTGAAGATATATTAGTACTAAAAAAAAAAAAAAATGATTTGTTGAAGTAATGGAACATGTGGAATGTAGTGCAAATATGAGTATATGTCAAAAGAGGGACTTATCCATTTTATTTAGTTGTTAAACCAAGGGAAAGATGTTAAGAGTTTTGCTTAAACACACACAACACATACCCGGAAGGCCTAGAAAGACTACATTGAGTCATTGTTGGTTGATTTACACTTCAATTGTTTGAGACTCTAATGAACCATATCCTAATGGCTTAGGAAGAAATTTGAATTAAATGAGAAAAGGGACAAGCCAGGGATCAAAAAAAAAAAAAAAAAAAAAAAAAAAAAAAAAAAACAAAAACAAAAACAAAAACAAAAAAAATAACATTTGTGTAGTGGAAAAGGCTGCCTATTACCGGGGTCCTTACAAAAGAAGTAGGCGCCTTTCAAAGTGTAATAGCGTGAAAGCCGCCACTACAATGGTTTTGAATTAGAGTAAGACCATGTGGTTTTCTCAGATTAGTTGTTGTGATTGAAATTATTAATGCCTCTTGGTAGTCAATCTTGGAATTCTAACCCCATTTCCATGCACTTAAAAGAAAGCAAGCTTTGTTACATGTAATTCCCTTGGTTGATTAACTAAATTGTGTATAAATCTCTCAGTTGATACAAAATTCAGATTAATCTATCTCCAGTGTTCTTAAACTCAACAAATCTATTTCATGGCATGTGATTCTCAGATTTTCTCAAGTTGGTAATTTCACCTTTGCATGAATTCATTCGCTTTATTTGCTAGAGTCTAGCAAAAAGCTAGTTGGGGGGTGTGATAAAAGGTTAGAATTGCATAATTAAGTTGTTTAAATGGGTGATTTATTTTATCAAATAAAGATTGAACACTTAATTATGCATCAAATTCTAATATTGAATGCAAATTAATTGATGTCAATATTTTATATACATAAAGTTCTATATTTGCCTTTGAAAGAAATACATTTTTTATGTACTGCAGGGCATTTATGAAAATACTAAAAGAGAATGGAACTCACGGCTGGAACTCAAGGGAGCAAGCAGAAAATCAGCACATGCAGAAAGATAGAAAGGCCACCCACTCCCAAGTTAGGCCACCCACTCCACCATTCTTCAAAGTTAGGCCACCCACTCCCAAGTTAGGCCACCCACTCCACCATTCTTCAAAGTTAGGCCACCCACTCCCAAGTTAGGCCACCCACTCCACCATTCTTCAAAGTTAGGCCACCCACTCCCAAGTTAGGCCACCCACTCCACCATTCTTCAAAGTTTGGCCACCCACTCTTGAGAAATGGTAGGATGCTCTCTCCTATAAATAGGAGAGAGCTCAGAAGAGAAAGGGCATCAAGGCAGTGGAGACGAAGGAGAGAAGACAGAACTTTAAAACTTAGCTTTCATTTTTCAGTTTCATTCTCATTTCATTCGGCAGTTGTTGTTCATTTTAATTCATTTTTCAGTTTCATGCTTCTGTTTTAGTTTTCATTCAGCATCAGTTTATTTTACAGCTTTAATTTGAAACTTAAGGAAGCAAGTTTTCTTTCCATGTTAAAGCAAGCTTTCTTTGTATTCATCTAGGAAATAATTTCTTTTAGTGTTTATTTTATTTAGAGCTCAACTTCAATTTGAGTGTGTAATTTATTTGAAATTTTAATTTAATTGAGAGTTCAATTTCTTTTAGGATGCATTTTATTTAGAGCGTTTATTTTATTTGAGAAATCATTTTATCTGGAAGTTCAGATTTTTGGATTGGAGAACGCAGTCTCCATTTCCAAACATCAAGTTTATTCCTTACAATTCCTGTTTTTATTTAATTTCAGTTTAATGTCTTATATTTTCCGTGCACATTTAATTTCTGTCTATTTAAATTACTGTCATTTATTTTTTTTTGCACCTTTAATTTCTGTTTATTTAAATTACTATCATTTATTTTTCTCGCACTTGTAATTCCTCTATTTAGGTTAATGTCATTTATTTTCTTGCATCTTTAATTCCTATTATTTAAATTAATGTCATTTATTTTTCTTGTTCTTTTAAATTTCAGTCTATTAATTTCAGCAATTTTAATTTAGTTTCATGCATTTTCATTCCTTACTTTTCATCGCTGCATTCAAATCCGACAAACAAATCTAAAAACATGAATCTAGTCCATGACTAGTAAAATTTCCATCCATTGCACATACCATTTATATTTTTTTTCTTTGTGAAGTTTTTCACAATTTTTCAACGAGTTTAAATTTTGAGTAAATTTTCCCTGAGGAGACGATCTAGGAATTTATTCCTTATTATTACACGACATCCTCCTACACTTGGGATAACATTAATGCTACTCATTTTTGAGTGAGTCAAGTTTTTGGCGCCAAAAACTTATAAAAATAGTACCATTATAAAAATAGTACTTCATCGATGTCACATCACTTTATATTTTCTTGTCAAGCCTCTCCCATTAGAGAAGAAAGAAAATCTTGAGAATGATAAATCACCATCACAATTGATTGTTCGGATAGATGGTAAATGATGTAGTCCTCAAGGGTTAGGAAAATATGATCCTGAAAAAATTCGGGCGATGATTGTTAATTATTTTATCCAGTGTGAACTGTCATTCAAGATTGTAGAGCATCAAACATTTATTGAACTTTGGGTACTTTAGAGCCTAGATACATCTTGCCATCCCAAACCATTTTACAAAAAGAGTGTATTAGTTTATACAATGAGGAGAAGCAAAAGTTGCACAAAATTTGAAGACTTTGTTGAGCAGTCAAAGAGTTTGTTTAACCATCGATATATGAACATTGGTGCAAAACAAGAATGATTTATGTGTTACGTATTATTTTATTGATCGAAATTGGGTCTTGAACAAGAAAATCATAATACGTGAGACCATTGCTTGGATGTTTGAGTCTTGTATGATGGATTGGGAGATCGATTGCTTTTGTACGATTACTGTAGCTAATACATTCTCGAATGATGTCGCTATTAATCATGTGAGGGGGAGCATAAAACATAAAGAGTTCACAATTTTAGGGGGCGAATTTATATACATGCGATGTGCTGCACATATTTTTAAACCTCATTGTATGTGATGGTTTAATAAATATACATAATGCAATAAATAATATTAGAGAAACAATAAGATTTGTGAGGTCTTTACCAGTAATGTTTGATATGTTTTTATCTTGAAAATTTCCTGCTCATTATATTTGGCCTTAAATATGTTATTTTAGTAACTTTGTACAATTGAGCACAGTTTGAACAAAATGTGTTAGAGTGAGGATGGTGTGTTCATGAGTATGGTGTCTAATATGAAGTTTAAGTTTGATAAATATTGATGGAATACGAATAGGATGAACATGATTGTTTATGTAGGCTTTTGTCCTTGACCCTCGATAAAAGATCACATCCTTGATATATTGGTTAAAAGGGTGCAAAGGGGATCAATCCGGAGATAGAATTGAGACCAAAGTGAGATTGTTCATAAATCGTTTGATTGAGCAGTACCACAAGTTTTATGGGCTAGTTAGTGAAAGATCAAATGTGGTCCATAAAAATTCCTCAAGTATTATTGGCGACAACCTTGACTGTGAAGATTTTGATATAGCTTTAGAGTAATAACTTGAGGAGCAAAACAATTCAGTATTTAGCTCGGAGGTAGATAGATATTTGTTGGATGTGATTAAACAAAAAACACTCGAGTTTGAGATTTTGACTTGGTGGAAAAGGAACTCATTTAGATATCTCATCCTTGCGGAGATTGTACATGATGTATTTATTGGTCATCCTTATTTCCACCGTTGCATCCGAATCCGCATTCAGCACCGATGGACGTGTATTGGATCCATATCAAAACTCATTAGTGCTGGAGACTATTCAAGCATTAATCTACACAAAAAATTGGTTAGATCATAAGCCAATTAATATTTGGGGGGTGGAATAGCATTAAGAAGACATTAACATTGAAGATAAATGTTTTTATTTGTTAATTTTGATTTTTTAATACTAATTTATCTATTAAACTTAACCTCTACATTTTTTTTCTTCTTAAGATAACAATCCTCCTTCAATTTCATCAACTTAAGCATATTCCACTTGAGGATATTGAAGAACCCCTCAAATGTTTCATTTGGGAGTTTGTTAAACTAAAATTAGATTTCTTATATAGTTCTTATGAGGTAAAGTTAGATTTCTATTTTATTATTATTGGGTGGGAGAATATTTCTATTCTCATAAATTTGTATGCAATTGCAACGACATCTTTCTTGCATGCTTCCATTGAGTTCAACCTCATATTCACTCATAGAGGCAGCTAAGATTCCTTACACATTTGTGTCTGCAAATTGCTTTGGTGCATACTTTGTCAATGTCTTGCTTCATCCACGAGAAAGGAGATGATATTGCGGTATATGGAACTGGTCAAACAAAAGGTATATACATTGTGTACACGTCCATTACTAAACTTTCAATTTGCCAAATCACATTTTGAAACAGTACACATGTTCTTTGTTTTATATAATTTTCTGATGTTTGTTTTCGTCTCAATGGCATAGCTCTTTTGTATGTTAAGATAGCGTTTATGCATTTATCTTTGTTGCATTTTTTAAGCAAGATCAGCATACATATGTTTGATAGTGCAGAGCAGCATCGATACTTTGGATTGCAAATTGAGACTCAAGGTGTTGTGGAGTTCAAGTTCATTGTGGTAGAAACAAAGAAGAGACGTAGGAGTTCTGAGCATCATTGTATTTATATTCACAACTATACAACTGAGTCCATATATCTCCTCCTGAATAGTGCATCAAAACTCAGTAGTTTTTTTTTTCCCAAAGTTAACATGCTATAGCACTGCCTTTTAGACGCTTGCCATTTTCTGGCAACCAAAGAAAGAAGTTGAACATCGCAGGTACTAGGAGATGTACCACCATTTTCTTGGGTATGTGATGATTGTACTAAACATATTTCTAGGCTCTCTATTTCTTGTGTATTTTTTTATTATTAATTTTTCAAGTACACAGGGTTAAAGGAGTCAAAGAGGTGGTACTCTTGTGCAAATAGGATTATTTCATAATCAACAATGACATTTCTTATGTCAAGGATGTGAAGATCTTGTTGGATATCTGATATAGAGACAAAAAAAAAATGGAGTAATTGTCTGTAAGTTCTTCAAAAGCTCCATAAGGCTATCATGCTGATATATATTCATTACCTTCTTCATTAGAAGCAATTGTTTATACGTACACATGGATTGAATTTGAAGTTATTCTATAGTTATTTACTTTGTTTTTAATGCCTCTGGCAGTATCTATTGGTCAAAATATCTTTGCTGCCATTAAGAACTTCTTATCACAGTCACACAGTGTATAGCTTGCAACCAATAGGTATGCAACCTTGTAAAGTTATGATGATTGATTCTTAAATTTCTTCTATAATTAACATTTCCTTATTTAAATGTCAATGAAGGAAGTTGACCTCATTCTTGATGATCCTAAATCTGTTGAATACGTAAAGCATGGCTAGAGGAATCCCGGTATGCTTCTTATTTTCAATAACCTAGGGCTTGGAGACTTATTCTATATTAATTTAGTTATGATGGATGCCAAAAAGTTAATTTCCAGTTCTCAGTCAGTAGTTATTTATTGGGGGAAAATGAAATGACAAGTATTTGTGACACTTGACCTTCCTCATTGGACCTTAGATCCAAACAAACTCTCGTAGCCTATCACTGGAAGAACAATAATTGTATTGAAAGTAAAATCTGCTAATACTCATGTACAGTAAAACTTCCAAAGGTCTACCAATTCTATCAATCAATATTCATGCAATTATTCAATAAGAACAACATTAATGTAAAATGACTCAATTGCATAACACAGAAATTGGTAACGAAGGAAAATCTTTTAAAGTACCCTTTAAAGATAAAATCCTATGGGGCAACCTACCCAGAAATGTCAATCTACTATTTGAAAATCTTTTACAAGCAAGTTTCAATTATAAAATATTTGTCAATTGACACTCTTACTTGACCAGAAAAGTGACCCGTTTGTCACTGCCATAGTATCAGCCAAAACCTTTGACGATTTTCAAATATTAACTTCTCTATTGGAAATCCGGTGGTTGAAACGATCACACTATCTTAACCTTGGATCTCGGATTATGATCACACTTTTTGAGAGAAATAATATGAAAAATTCTTATGGGAATTTGCTCACCAAGATAAGAACTGAGAAGTGCTCTCAAAATCTTCAGAATCGAATCTTTACCATTTTTAATTAGTAGGACAGATTAAATATATATTTTTGAAGTAGTTTTCAAATTCCAATGAAATTTTGCTGACGGATTGAATCTGTCTCGACAGTTTTGCTAATGGTTTACTAATAGCAAAAAACTATCTCCACAGGCCTGTAATAGTTTCACACAACAAACTCTTCAATGAACAAGATAGGAACCTTGAGACTCGAAATTGCATGTTTTGACTTATCTAAAACACTTAATTACAAAATCTAAACAAATTCAAAATATCTTACATTTAACAACTCACATAATTTAAACTCAAGATGATGTCTATCTTAGTCATTTAATGATAGCCAAACTCTTGAAATTCACATTTTCAATCTCCCTTTTTTGCAGATTGGTGACAAAACCAAGTACTTGTTGAATGTAACTTGAACCTGTCAAAATCTTAGAAAACACCACAAGAAAAACATAATTCCGAACACATAAGTAACAACATAAAAGCAGTGACTGAAATTTTAAACAATCATATCATAGTCATTTAACATCACAGTCATGTCCTGCAAAATTACCAAATCTAACCAACAATAGATCATAAATATACGGCTACAATGTTTTATAAAACCCTTCCCCAAGAAACCCTTGGTTGAAAAAAGGCCTTCATCAAATAAGATATATGGGCCACACATCCTCAAGCCCAAATAACCTAGACTAACTCCTATAGCTAATAATATAAACCATTTTAATGAATTAAACAGGTCCAAAACCTTCAATCACATAAATATAATAATAGGCCCACAAGTATATTCTTTTTTAAATAAAAATCTAAACTAAATCCCTAAGTCATGTCGCCCCCTTCCATAGCTTGTATCACATTGATTAAAAATGGTTCTCCTTCTTTCAAGTCTATCTTGAAAGTTGGGGTTTTGCTAGGTGAATTTGCAAACTCATCCCAAATAGATTGCACGAAGTCTTACATTACTTTCTTGATCTTCTTAACTCATGACCTAGTGATTGGCCCATCTGTAATGTGCAAATAATCTTTAAGACTTGGTCCACCATAGTGCCCATTATTTCCCTTCTCCTTAAAAGGATTCGACCTCTAATCGTCATCTACATTAAATAGAGAAAGATTAGAAACACTAAAAGTAGTAGAAACATTATTCACCTGGCAGATCCACTTTATATGCATTATCATTAATTTTCTTAAGAATTTAGAAGGGTTCATCTTCTCAAAGATACAATTTAGTTTTTCTATGGGCTGAGAATATTTTTTTGTGCATGTAAACCCAAACCCAATCGCTTGGTTCAAAGATGACACTCATTCACCCTTTATTGGCTTGGAAAGCAAACTTTTCATTCTTCTGTGCAATTTAAAGTCTTACCCTCTCATGAATTAACTTCACTAACTCGGCCTTCTTTTGTCCATCCAAACTATTCCTTTCATTAACAAGTAAATGCATCAAATTTAAAGGAGTAAGTGAATTAAAGCCATAAACAATTTCAAAGGGAGAGTAAGAAGTAGTAGTATGCATAGTCCTATTATATGCAAACTCTATAAATGGTAAACAATCCTCCCAAGTTTTTAAATTCTTATGAATGACAGTGCGTAAGAGTTGAGTTAAAGTCCTGTTGACTACTTTAGTCTATCCGTCAGTCTGTGGATGACAAGTGGTGAAAAATAAAATGTTAGTACTTAATTTTTCCCACAAAACCTTCCAAAAGTAGCTAAGGAATTCAACATCCCTATCAGAAACAATACTTCTAAGTACACCATGGAGTCACACTATTTCCTTAAAAAACAAATCAGCTATATTTATGACATCATCTGTTTTAAAGTATGGAATGAAATATGCTATTTTACTAAATCTGTCCACAACTACAAAAATAGAATCTCTACCCCTTTTTGTCCTAGGCATCCTCAAAACAAAGTCCATAAATATTTATAAACATAGCTCACTAGGAACGGATAAGGATGTATACAATCCATGTGGTAAAACCTTAGATTTGACCTTTTTACATGCAATGCACCTACCACAGATTCAAATGACGTCTCTCCTCATCGTAGGCCAAAAGAAATATTCAAGAAAAATTTCTAAGATTTTCCTGACACCAAAGTGTCTCATTAATCGCCTACCATATGCTTCACGCACCAATAACTCACTTATAGAACAACTTGGCACACACAGTTTGCTTTCTTTAAATAGATAACCATTATGTTTGTAAAACTTACCAAATGCCACCTTATCACATGCCATATACACATAAAAAAAATCAGCGTCATTAGCATACATGTCTTTCACATATTCGAATGAAGCATTTTGGCACTCATAGAAGTAAGAAAAACATACCTCTATGATAAAGTATTAGCAACAATGCTCTACTTACCTTGCTAGTAACAGATGACATATGGAAAGGTCTCGATGTATTCCATCCATCTAGTATGCCTCTTATTTAATTTATCTTGACCCTTGAGATGCTTCAATGATTCATGATCGGTGTGGATCACAAACTCCTTAAATTACAGGTAGTGCTGCCACTTCTCTAGAGCACAAACAAGAGTATAAAGTTCTTTGTCATAAGTGGGGTAATTCAGAGCTGCCCCACTTAGCTTCTCACTAAAGAAGGCTATGGGTCGCCTATCCTACATCAAAACGACTCCAATTCATATTCTTAAGGCATCATATGTAATCTTAAAAGTTTTGTTAAAGTCAGGTAATGCTAAGACAGGTGTAGAATACAATCTTTTTTTAATAATAGTAAATGCATTCGCTTGATCAACCCCCCAATAAAATCTAACATTCTTTTTAATTATTTCAGTGAGTAGTGCAGCAATGATGCTAAAGTTCTTAACAAAATGTCTATAAAAGCTAGCTAGACCATGAAAGCTTCTTACCTTAAAGATACCTTTAGGCGTTGGCCACTCCTTAATGGTTTTGACTTTCTCTTCATCCACCTCAATACTTTTTGTACTAATAACATAACCAAGAAAAACAAATTTTTCTATGCAAAAGGTATATTTCTTAAAATTAGCATACAACTTTTCATATCGAACACACATATCAAATGCTCAGTATGTTCACTTAAGTTCTTGTTGTACACTAGGATATCATCAAAGTACATGATTACAAATTTGCCTATGAATGCACATAGTAAATGGTTCATTAATCTCATGAAAGTACTGTGCGGATTTGTAAGTCCAAATGGCATAACCAACCATTCATAAAGCCCTTATTTAGTCTTAAAAGTGATTTTCCATTCATCTCTCTCTTTCATTCTAATTTGATGGTATCCACTTTTAAGATCTATTTTACTAAAAATACATGAATCATACAATTCATCACGCATATCATCTAATCTAAGAATGCGATGACGATATTTTACTGTAATATTGTTAATTTCTCTACAACCAACACAGATCCTCTACATCTCATCCTTCTTTGGCACTAGTAGCACTGGTACTGCATATGAGCTCATGCTCTCCCTCATGTACTCCTTACTCATCAAATCTTCAACTTGCTTTTGAAACTCCTTTGTCTCCTCCGGATTACTCCTATAGGCTGGTCGGTTTGAAATAGCAGCTCCAAGTACAAAATCAATTTGATGCTCAATGCCTCTAATGGGCGACAACTCACTTGGCATCTCCTCTGGGAATACATCCTTAAAGTCCTGCAACAAAAAAATAGCCAAATTAGGAAGAGATTAGTTAGTTTCATCAAGATTAAGATAAGATTTTTTGTAAATAAGAAAAATCATAGAGAAAACCCTTTTAACCTCTCTCTTTTGCATAAAAACTCATCTTTGTCTTTCTTTTTCTCTATGCAGGCTCTTTTTTTTTTTTTTCTCTCACGGCTCCACTCTTTTTTCTTTACTCTCAGCCACCTCTCCATTTTCTTTTTCACTCTTTTTTTTTCTTGAGGTTTCAGCCTCACCTTCATTTTTTTTTCTCTCATTTTTTCTCTATTGTGTTTTGGCCTCACACTTTCTTTTTTACTCAATCTCACTTTTCAATTTCAATTGGTCCTCATAGACCTTCTTTGGGGTTAAAAGAGCAAGATTGATTGTTTTTCTATCCTTTACAAAGTTGTATGTATTCCTAAACCCGTCATGAATCACCCTCCCATCATACTGACATGGCCTCCTCAACAAAATTTGCCCAGCATGTATAGGCACTACATCACAAAATACCTTATCACTATACCTCCTAATGGTAAAATCCACCAAAACCTGCTTATTGACCTTGACCTTCCCACATTCATTCAACCACGGTAGCTTATAAGATTTATGATGTTTCAGTAAAGGTAAGCCAAACTTCTCAACTAGGGTGATACTAGCTACATTAGTACAACTTCCCTCATTAATAATCATACTACACACCTTGTTGTTTACATTACATCTAGAATGAAATATATTTTCTCTTTGCTGCTCCGTATCGTCTATCTTAATTTGTGTATTGAGAGCACATTTGACAACAAAAGACTCACCTCTTACGAAGTATTTCACTCCATCATCATCACTAGCATCAACCAACTCAGGCATCTCATTACTATCATCCTTACTCTCAGTCATCACCTCCCCATTGTCACGCATAATCATCACCTGCTTACTCTCAGTCATCACCTCCCCAAAAGTAAATCAACTCTTGCTCCAAACACAATTTCATTAATATAAATTTGAGCAATGAGTATTGCGTACTAGATTTTCTGATGAAGGGAGTCCTATCAGCTTGTCCTCGAGTGAACCCATGTTCAAGTAGATACGCTGTAAGGCTTTCATAACAAGTACGAGGTGCTTGTTTTAGTTCATAAAGGGCTTTCTTCAACCTGTAAACATGATCAAGACAAAGATGGTTAGTGAACTTTTAGGTTGTTCAACATATACCTCTTATTGTAGAATGCCATTTAAAAATGCACTCTTAACATTCATTTGGTACAACTTGAAGTTTAGATGACAAGCAATAGGAAGAAATATGCAGATTGATTCCAATCAAGCAACAAGAGCAAAGGTTTCGTCAAAGTCAATTTATTCCATTTAAGTGTAGCCTTGTGCAACAAGCCTAGCCTTGTTTCTCACAATAGTTCCATGTTCATTTGACTTATTCTTGAAGATCCACTTGGTTCCAATGATATTATAATTTTTAGGTCGAGGAACCAACTCTCCCATAATTTCTTGTGAATTGATGAAATTCTTCATGCTGACATTAACCCAACTTTCATCATTCAAGGCCTCCTCTACCTTCTTAGGTTCAACTTGGGATAAGTAACACAAATAAGAGACTTGATCTAGCACTTTTCCTCGAAATTTCATACCTTCATCCAGCTCACCAAATTTTTTTTTTTCCTTGAATGATTGTGTGTAAACTATGAGAAGGGTTCTTTGTTGATAAGTGTAATTTTTACATAATTTTTATTATTCTTTTACTTATTAGAATTGTTAGTTTTCCTTTATTTTATTTGTTTGTATGTGAAGGAATGAGAAGGATTACTGATAAAGAACACTGATTCCTGGAAAGCACATTAACTAATTCTAGTAGACATATAGCAGAAAGTTCAAACCAACAAGAATACTTTAGTCACCCGGTCAAAGTTAGTGGCTTTTACGCTCAAAGAAAATCAAAATTAAAAAGTTGGTTGAAGGCTAAAGTTCAGGAAGTGGGGTCTAGCGCTATACATCTAATCCATTGGCATATAAAGGAAATGATGGCCTTTACGTCATTTTCTCATCCCATGCAATTTAAAGTCTCACTTCCTCGTTCCTCAGAAATCAAAAAAAGGAGGAGGAGGAGGAAAATGAAGGCCGCTGCCAAGTCTTAATAAAGAGACATATTCAACGATCTTAAATACTTCATCAACCTATTTCAAGTAAAAGAGTTTTATTCTCTTATCTTTAATTTTCTTTTGATGTATTCCAATAAGAACATGGTTGATTTTAATTTTATTTTTCTAGAACTTTGATGTAGTCTAGCTTTAAATACACAATTTAAATTTTAAGTTATTTTATTTCTTTTTTTTTTTTTTTCATTTTGAGTGTTTATCCTTAATCTTATTGCTTACAATTTTCTGGCCAATTATCGTTTAGTCTATTGAATCATAATGAAACTAAGAGGTAATTTGTGATTAGAAACTTTTAGGATTGAATACTATTAGTTGAGCGAAAGATAAAGATACTTTGTTGTAGGGGTGAAAATTTAAACCGGAAAACTGAGAACCGGCTCGGACCTGTTTTAAACCAGTTTCATTCAGAACTAGTTCTTACATTTTAAAAACTGATCAAATCTAGTCCGGTTTTGGTTCTTAATTTTTCTAAACCAAACCAGCCCGATTTATCAAATATATATATAAATTAATTTCTAATATTATATAAAATATTATATATATAATTTTTATATATAATTATATATGAAATAATTTTATATTACAATTTATAACTTAAAACTTTAGTCTCAAATATAAACATTTGTTTTATCATATATTATTGATATAAAATATATATTAATTATATTTTATGACTTAATAAACTCTCAACATATTCCTTTTGATAAATACATAATACATTAGTAATACTAATATACATTAGTATATTAATTACATTTTACTTTAATTAATTAGTATACATTAGAAAATTATATATTTCTTTTTATGGCATTGACACTTGATTAAAATTGAAAAACGGGACCGAACCGATAAAACCGAAAGTATAGGAGAGTAACCAATTCGAGATCGGTTATTAAAAATAAAAAATCGGTGTATACCAATTTGGTCTCAAAATTTGTATAAAATCAAACCAAACTAGACTGTTACACCCCTACTTTACCACAACTAGTGTGATTTTAGATTAAGAAAAATCTAAAGAACTCAATAAATCTTCAAATAATTTAATTTATATAGAGATATAATGAATTATTAGATGGAGATATTTATAATGTTACTCGAGAGAAAACATTGAATAATTAAGGGATTTCTTTTTCGTCAAGTTGGAAAATTGGAATTTTATAATAATGAATACTAAATTGTATGGGATTAGTTAGGTGAAATCAAAAGCTTTAGATTTATTTTTATTATCTCTACAACCTTAAGTTTTATTCTCTTTTCTTTTACTTTATTTTTGTCAAGCACTTCAGTTTAATTTAGGTGGTAAAATCTTTAAAACTTCGGTTTTATTTCCAAATAGTAAATAATTTGGTAAATTTCACTATTCAATAGCATAATTAGTCCTTATAGGTTCGACACTCTTTTCTTTAAAACTTTACTACTTGTTGCAATTTTATTTACTTGCAAATATTTTCACATCATTTGTCATGCAGAGTAGGGAGATTTTGAGGAGTTTTTCTGTGTTGTATTCATTATTTATTTTCTTATCATACTTTTTAGTAGCTTGGGCAATTTTCTTTAAGTTTGCAAGCTCCTTTTTAGTGGTCACGGTTGTCTCATCATCTAAAACCACATTTATAGATTTCTTGATAGTTTTGGTCCTTAAGTGTTGACTCTATATGCCTTGCTATTGGATGAATATCCAAGAAATAACCCTTCATCACTTTTGCTACCAAACTTGTGTGAGTTTTCACGATCTCGCAATATATAGCACCTGCTGTCTCAGACTCTAAAGTACTTGATTGTAGGTTTTTTGTTTTTCCACAAGGCATAAGGGGTGTGCTTGGTACTGGGTCTCAAGACAACTCGATTGATGATATGGCTTGTTGTATTTACAGCTTGTCCCAAAAATTATAAGGCCATTTTCTTGTTGCTCAACATAGTTTGGGTCATCTCTGGAATATGTCTATTTTTTCTTTCCATCACTCCATTTTGTTGAGGAGTGAAAGGAGTAAGAAATTCTTAATAAATGTCCTATTCATCATAAGAATTTCTATTCATCATAAAAAAGAAAAAGGAAAATTAGAGTTGTCAAATTTCTTACCATGATCATTACGAATTCTATATATAGAAAGATCATTATCTATTTGTAGCCTCTTGAATAGCTTCTTGGCAAACTTGAATACTTCAGATTTTTTCCTTATGAGGATATTGCAAGTGAATCATGAGAAATCATACATAATGACCATGATGTACTTCTTTTCTCCTAAACTTTCAGTTTGTGTAGAACCCATCAAGTCCCTGTGAAGTAGCTCAAGTGGCTGAGGGGTGAGGATTTCTCTTATTTTCTTATGTTGTGCTCTTGTTTGTTTTTATTCTTGACAAGATCCACATATTATCTTCTTCACTTTGAGGAGTCTAGGCAAACCTACAACAAGCTTTCTTTTTAGAGATATTAAACAAGTCCCAGAGGTTGAGATTCATAGAGATCTTATGTTGTGGTCAGATGTGTCCATAGAAGGTTGCCGAAAAAGTAAGAGATTCATCATTTTCCGTCCTAAAAACATACACAAAAGAGAAAACCAACCCCTAAAGTCTTGAAAGATAAAATTGAGAGTGGAAGTACTACCTAAGTATTATGAGAGATCTACAAATGTCAAAAGTAGCTGACAATAAACTCAATGAATTTAATATGGGATGGTGCTACTGCGACAGTTGGTAGCTCCCGGTGGGCTCCCCGCCAGTACAATTTTGTGTACCATTGTTTTTACATATATTTTTTTAACATTTTAAAGTTTTTTTTTTTAAATTCATAAAATTATTAAAAAATATTTTTTTAATCACAAAATAAAAAGATAAAAAATAAAAATACCAGCAAGAGCGTCTAGTGGTAAGCCTGGCATTATTCTTTAATATTATCATGAAAATATTATTGTCATTTTAAATAAACTCGGAATTAACTCATATGTTAAAAAGAAGAATATATGATCTATAAAAAAATAAATTATAAATTAATATAATTTAACGTGATACAACATATAAGGTTAACAATAACAATCCTAATTTGAAAATGAGAAGCTATATTAAATAATAAGATAAACGATATTTTTAGTTTTATAATATATATAAATATTGCATACTCTCTTTTTAAAACAAGTTTAAGACTTGTATAAAAAAATTAATTTTTAATAATAAATTTTATTTTTAAAAAAATATAATTTATATATTTTAAAATTGTATAATTAATAATAATAATAATAATAATAATAGACGGTAGATGTCAAATTTATCTATTGTTTATAAAGGAGTGAATAAAAAAGAAAAATTTTCTAAAAAAGAAATGGTCGCCGTTTTGAAATGTCAAGTCAGCAACGTGTTGGTAATGGCAGAATCTAGAAGGCCATGAAAGAAAGAACGTGGATTCGAGTAGTCCCCTCCCGGTGGTCGTAGAGAATCTTGATCTCTCTTTATATAAACAGAGTTCCCCACCGCTTTCTCAGTCTCCGTTTGGCTCCAGTTTTACGCGTTTTCTTCCTCAAGGCCAAGGATTCGTGATTCGCTCCTCTACCTCAGGTACATTCTATATCTTACGATTTTATTTACCAAAACATGTCAAACCAGAATCGATCTCTCGGGATTTTCTCCAATTGAATATATGGAAGTTTTCTTCTTCTTCCATCTATTTTTTTTTTTCCCCCGAGTTTTGGAAAGGAGCTTTGATGGATTTCCCGTGGGAGTTTGAAAGTTGCCTTTGGTTTGTGAGATCCGATTTCTAATGTTGTTTCCTCTGGTCGAGGATTTCAGTTGGTATATTTTTCCTCGTCAACTCTTGTTATTTTTCAAATTCTTGAATATATGTGTAGGCATATTGTGGAGTTTCTATCTGATGTTCGGGATTTGGGCCTTCGGCTCGCGGTTAGTTTTGGAGACCAATTTCTATGCAAACTTAGAAGACTTTTATGACTTTTTTAACGGAAGCTTAAACAAATGGAAATCTTCTTCGTTGATTGCTTCGATTTCTTAAACCTCATTCTATCGAAGTCGGAGTCATTTTGATTTGCATTTTTTGTCATTTTCGTGGCTGGTTTTGTGCTCTGATGTGTTTCATAGCCATACTAATTGGTCCTTGTTCTGGTTTGTTTAGGTCTTCTTGATCAATTTTATTTACGATTCATAAAGCATCGTGTTCTGAACTTTTTGATTCAGTAGTATCATGGCCGAGGTATGCAGTTCTTTTAATTTTATCGTTTTTATTTTTTTAAAAAGGTTTACCGTCCTTTGTATTTGTGTTTCTTCTCCTCTTGTGTTCTGCAAGTTCTTATGTATTAGTTCCTTGAACTTGCAGCAGGATGGTCACAAGGTTACCTTGAATGTTTATGACCTTAGCCAAGGACTAGCTCGGCAGCTTTCCACGTCTTTTTTGGGGAAGGCTATTGAGGGTGTATGGTGAGTGCACGCATTATTGATTCATGGTTATGGTACAGATGTGGCAGTACCTTTGATAAGCATGATATAAGTTTTATGTTGGTGTGTATGGAGTGTGTAACTGACATATCAAATGCTGATACACAGATCAGATAGGTGTTAACCAGGTCGTATTGGTGTTGCATTTTTTGTTTAATCATTGTGTGCTTCTCTTTAAATATTTAGGCCATTTTTCCTTCTAAGGATATGTTGAATTGATGCTTCCAAGGATTATTTGTGGTTTTCGTTTAAGGTTTATATCCTATATGTTTTACAAGAAGGAATAATTAACTCTGGTTTAATACTTTAATCCAAGACATTTTTTTTTTTTTTTTTAAATATCTTTTGCATGACAGGCACACCGGAGTTGTTGTTTACGGTAATGAATACTACTTTGGGGGAGGCATACAACATGCTCCTGCTGGATTGACACCATATGGTACACCGATTAGGGTTGTAGAATTGGGAGTTACGCATGTGCCAAAGGAAGTATTTGAAATGTATCTTCAGGAAATAAGCCCTCGATTTACCGCTGAAACATATAGCTTGCTCACACACAATTGCAATAACTTTAGCAATGATGTTGCTCAGTTTTTGGTTGGTGCAACCATTCCAGACTACATTCTTCAGCTTCCTAACGAAATCATGAGTAGTCCAATGGGAGCTCTTATCTGTAAGTTATTATTGACCTCATTTGTTGTTCTCCTTTATTGTGAGATGTTAATAGACATCTGCTGTGATATCTTTTGTCTTAATCCCAAGTAGCTTAGTGGTCTAAGGTTCTGCATCTTCCTGTGATAATTCAACCTACTGGATGGTGGGCTTTTTTTTTTTGGCTGGATAAATTTATCTTTTGCTCGAAGTTTCTGTTTGAGTTAATGTTAAAGTATTTGCCACCTGCCTTCCTCCTGCGCGCACATGGAGGTGTTACCAGATTGAGCGAATGGTATTCTTAGTGCTACGGCCTTTTGTAGAATCTCCCTACCTTGGAGGGTTACTCGAAACTTCCATTTTTCTTGGTTCTATCTCTACATTTGTTTCTTCATTGCTTTCTCCCCTTTCTGAGGACCCTTCCCCAGTCTGAATGGGTTTCCAATTCTATGCCTGTTGATAAAGAAATTTCTCAAATTAACAAAATTGAGGAAATGGATTTATTTTTATTGTTGGTTAATTCGTGGGAATATTGTTGTCTTTTTTTTTTTTTTTTTTTTTTTCTTGATCAGTAAATAAGCAATATTGTCCTTTTGTCTTTAATCGTTAGAATTTATTTTGCAGTGCCCATGATACAGAATCTGGAGACAACAATGAAATCTGGTGCTGTTCCCCAAGTCCCACAATTTAGGCCTTCGATGGGGCAGTCTTCACGACCGACCACAAACATCAAAGCCAGTGATAACAAAGTGAAATCTGTAGAGAAGCGGTCCAAGTCTGAGAAGCCAAGGACACCCGAAAACACAGTGCCACCTGCTGTCAAAGTTGCAAAGGAGAAATCTACAATCAATGGGATTGCTGGAGACCCACTTGGGAATGCTCGGAGCAAGGTGCAGAAGGAGATAAGCAATGAATTCGCTGCAATCATGGCAACAGGGACATTGCGTGCAAGTGAGGCTGCTGCGCTTGCAACAAGAAGAGTTATGCAAAGATATCAGAATATAAATGCAGCAATGCCAAAGAGTTAGTATCTGGAGGAAACATATTCTTTTCAAGAGTACTACTGTTAATTTCTCTATTGTGGGTCAAGACCCAATCTATATCGACATTTTATGGTTTGACTCGATTAAGTTGTGCCCAAATTGTGGGGCATCTAAATTTAAGCTTGCTTTTATCGATCTGATGGAAAATGCTTCAGAATTGAGCATGAATACGATGTCATTAAGTTATTTTTATAATAAAAGTGAAGAGAAACTGACAGCCAAAGATGTTATTTATTTATTTATTTATTTTAAAGAAAATCTAAGACAAATTAAGGAATATGCCAAATTAATGGGAATTTGACTAGAGAACTCAGAAATTCAGCCTCTTTTTCCAACAAGCTTCTGAGGTGCTTAAACAAGCTATCTGGGAACTGAACTTGTTCTGTATTTCTTGCATTAAACCTTCCAAACTTCGTTCTCTCTCCAAGAAATAGAAGAGTACTCCTTGGAATAGAAAGTTCCAACAAGGAAATACAAGCTTTTGGGTGTTGGGCAGTAGCTATTTAGTATTCACATAGAAGAAGGTGTCTTCAAGGCAAGAATGTGATGAAAGCTATGCTTATCTTAGTAATGCATTTTTAGGATAAATTACACCTTGCATGTTTTTTCTGGCACTATCGTTATAGCTCTGTATGACTTGAATAAAATATATATTAATTGAGGAGTTTTCTCCCCTGATATGTAAATGTCATTTGAAACACGAAAATCCACCCCATGTCACCTTCAATGGAACTTGAACTTTCATGAGAGAGATAACATGATAGTTTTGTTCTCAGCCATTGTGGGCACTGAGGGTTACAATATGTATTTGACATACCAGGTGCCCCTGCTTGAATCCATTATCATCCTTGCCGTTTGAATAAAAGGGAAAGAATGTCACGGGAGAAATTCATGACAGATGGGGATTATCTTAGCATAGAGATACATCATACATTTGCAACAACACTACGATGCAGCATTGCAGATTTTACAAAGAAGAAAAACTCTCACGCCGTGATGCATTACGTCTGGAAGTTGAACCCCATTCTATGGCTTCTGCCACAGCTCGTTGTCGTTCACTTGTGCTTTCTTCATCATGAAGATTCCCATTTTCACCCACCATTATTTGGTTAGATGGTGGAGAAGGATCGTCAGAAGATGCTGCAGCTGCATCTGGACCACCGGTCCCAAGGAAACTGAGAGCAGTGACAACATCGGTCATTAAGGGTCGAACTGATGGTTCCTCCTGGAGACACATGGCTGCGACTGCTACTGCTTGGTGTAGTGCTCTGACAGGGAAATCTCCATGAAGAAGTGGATCGGCTAGCTCTTGGAATCTATGAGGATCCTTAAATACAGGTCGTGCCTGATAAGATGAAACAAATTCAGTACATTCTAGTCTGATAAAGATCTTCAAGTTCCCTCAACTGGGAGAAAGAAGGACACATGAAGAACTCTACAGTATTTATTAAGCATTTAATATTGTCCAAAAAATGCATACGGTTAAAAATAAAGGTATAAGGGCTCATTTTATGCGTCTGCGATCTTTTTCCTTCAAGTCAATGAATTGACAAGATAACAAAAATTTGAAAAAGAATGGCCTAATAGAAACAGGAGAAACATACCCAAGTAACTAGATTTTGCTCCTCAATACATCTCGTGTTGTCAATGGCTCTCCTTCCAGTGATTAGCTCCAATAAAACAACTCCAAAACTGTACACATCTGACTTCACTGTGAGTTGTCCTGTTCTCTGATACTCGGGAGCACAATACCCATATGTCCCCATGACTCTTGAAGACACAGACTTGTCCCCAGCAGGTCCAACCTTGGCTAATCCGAAGTCAGAAAGTTTGGCATTGAAATCCTTGTCCAGCAAGATGTTTGAGGATTTTAAATCACGATATATGACGGGTGGACTGGCCTCACCATGTAAATATTCAAGGCCCTTGGCAGCTTGTAAAGCTATTTTCATTCTTGTGAACCAATCTAATGGCTTTTTCCCAGGTGCTAGATCTGAACATCCAAATATTTTTCATGATAAGCTCTAGTGTGTAGTTTCTGATGCAGGGTAAACATGGTTATTGGGAAAAGATGTATAGAGAAACGAATTGACTCATTTTTCTCATGTTGTTTTAGTGCTTTTTGGGAGAGGTGTTTGAAGGTCTAAACAATTGGGTTTTCAACCCAAGACTCAAATGACAAACTGATAGATGTCTAAGAGAAAAAACTGATGAACGTCTGCTACTTGTGAAAAAAAATTTGCACAATCAAATCATTAGAGGGTTTTACACTTTACGTCCCAAACTATCAAACTTAACATCTTGTATCTTTCTACTACTAAAACTTGATAAATAGCATCATTATCTAATTACGTGAAATAGATAATAGATAACGTGAAAAAATCTTGACCATTGGATTTCAATAAAAAACGTACATTGCAACTTTTTATAGTTTGAGGCTGATAATTTGGAATGCAAAATGCCAAAACTTCTGATACTCACCCCCATATATATTTATCTATAACGTGTAATAATTAATTTTAGAAATAAATATAAAAGGGGTAGTACCAAGTAGATGTTCCTCCACAGACCCCAATGGCATGTACTCGTACACCAGAAGTCTCTGCTCCCCATCGGCACAATATCCTATCAGATTCACGAGATTTTCATGGTGTAAGGCGCTTAACATCAATACCTCAACAAGAAACTCCCTATTTCCTTGCAATCCATTCCTGTCAAGTTGCTTCACAGCCACAACCTGAATAAAAACAACCGCAAGATCACTACTAGAAATCTTCTAAAAGTTTTGCATGAACTGTGGAAGCTTTCAATGCTAGAAAAAGCATCAAACAGGACTGCTTTTACCCGGCCAATTTTCTCAAGTCGCCCCTTGTAAACTCTTCCAAATCCACCTTCACCTATTAGGCATTCATGTCTGAAATTCTTTGTCGCCGTGGCCAATTCACGGAAAGTGAAAGCTTGGGCTGCATTGTTGTTGTTGGCAACTTCTTTACAGGAATCCTTCTTGTTGGTGGTTTCAACTGGTGCCACCTTTGGCTTTTGATTTTCTGAACAAGATATCTCTTTTTGTGAATGTGACAATTTAATTAGATTTTCGTAGAGTACCTCCAAATTAGAATTAGAATTTAAGACAAGGTATTATGATACCATGTTAAATCATAAATTGTTTCAAGAACTTAGATTCATTGAAAATGGTAAATTTAATCACTTAACCAACTTTTTCAAAAGAATTATGCTAAAAACCCAGCAGTCTCATAACAATATAGCGGTCACTTAAGAGAAGCCATTTCCATTCACTACAATCTACCTAATTAAAGAAAACCTAGTAATTATAAAATGCTTCGGTGAAATTGCAGAGGTGAAGGTGATGAACTGACCCAGCCTTGGCTGTTGTGGAATGGCTGCTTCTCTACTAGGGGGGACGCCAGGCAACTCTCCCTTGCTTCTGTCATCGATCTTCTTTGATGATTTCTTATCATGGGATGAAAAACAGGAAAAACAACTCATTTCTTGTACAAAGAATTTTCTCTGTTATTCTCCCCTATTTTGTCTTTGAATTCCCACTTTTGCGATACATCCCAAAAAAAATTGCATGCACTTGCTAGATAAACTATTTGAAGAGAAAAAAAGAAAAAAAAAAAAAAGTTTCTAAACTAGATAATGGATATAGCTACAAAAATGCTTATCGACAATGCAAGCTCAACCCAAAATCCCAACGTCAAACCCCCCATGCATGAAACTTTAAAAAGAAAAAAGAAAGATTCAACAAACTCACCAAAAAGCCACGAACCAGGCAGAGGGAATGGAGGCGAAACTGAAATTGGTTGACAGCTTTTGGTGTCCCCGAAAAAGATGGAGAGGCGTAGGTAGAAAGGGAAGTTTTGGAAGTTCGGTAAGTGTGACAGTACTGAATACAACACATACGGCAACATTTTCCCAAGTTTTAGCTGTGTTTTTATTTGTGTTTTGAATACAACGAGAACAATTCTAGACTTCCAAAACTCGCTAAAAGTCAAAATTTTTAAGAAGTTTGCCCAGAGTTAATGACAAAAATAAATTTGCTGAAAAACTGTCATTCCCTTATTTTATCGACAGTCAAAAAAGGACTGCTCTATACAAATTTACAAGAGAAAATCAAGGTCCTGAATTGTAGGAAGATAAAAGAATATCTCAACTAATTCCCATAATTGAAGTGTTAGAAAACAATGCAGCGGAAAGTACCTCAAGCTCAGCTTATAAAGTTGCTCCACAAGTTTCTCCAGATCGATAAATCTCAAGAGTTTTTCCTTAGTGGTAAAGCGTACTACGTAGTGTAAAACTAGAGTAACGCTTTAACAATTCACAGCCTAAATACTATATTAAGAGAGAACAAAAGAGAGAGATTTTTCACTATTTTTTTTTTTTGATTAGTTCACAGAACAAAAAGGAGGGGGGCTATATATAGCCCCCCTACACGGCTGGCCTTAAAGGCCAGCCTTCAATACTCTGAAACGCATGGCTTAAAGCCATGCGTTTACAGACTATGTAACGCATGGCTTTAAGCCATGCGTTATAACGTCTGCCATCAAGGGGGTCTGCCCGTGTGGGCGCCCCCTTCATTCAACATCTCCCACTAGCACACAGTGGGCATGACCCCAGGTCTGCATCTCTCTAATGTTCTCAATCTTGTTCATACAAGTAAATAGGCCGTGCGACCACCAAGCATATCTTTAGAAAGGTGGGAGTACATACACTAAATCTCTCCTAGAGAAGACTAGCATAGTAACATCCCTAAAGTGTCTGGTCATGTCCTAGACTCATTCAATCGCATCAGATCAAGCATTTTCGAAACCCTCTTGAGTTCAGAAAACTCAGAACAATGCTTGACTCACTCCAAATCATTTCAATATGTTCACAACCTTAGTCGCTACCAATATGTAGCGTCATAGTTTGACGTCAGCAAACACTATCGAAGATGCGATATCGAAGAATCTTCCTTTTGCACTCATATCATTCAATTTTGGTCGAACCGCTTTCCCAGCAATGCCTCTTTAGACCGTATTAATCATGGTCATAGACAACATGCCAAAGTAGCAGACATTACAACCTCCATCTCGTGACATAGTCAAAAGTAAATGACACTTAAAAAATGAGACTCACACAGTGATAAAGAGGGAAACAGTGGTAAAGAGGGAAACCTTTTACTCACTTACTCATTTGGTCGAATAAGCACATGTAGTATGAAATACATGCTACGGTGGATTTCTCTTTCTTAAAGGCATATGTCTATATCAACACCGTACAGATCTTAGTCTAGCCGCTCCTTAAGCGTCTAACCCGAGTTCCTCCATTTGCTCGCCTCCAAGGCGTCAAAGAGAATCTCACATCTGGCTAACCACAGGCTACATAGGTTGTGGGGTAACCCATGCATAGTCCTCTCATTGGACCTGATCTTAGCTCCCACTAAAACCGACATATCTTTGTGTCAACTAACTTATCCATTTGGACAAGTATCTTAGAACACAATGTCTCATCTCTACTCGCTTCTCAAGCGCTAGAGGCGATCGCTCGTGTGAGTGAGCCGATCTAAGCCTGTTGACATATCTTGTGTGTGAATTAGAAAGACAATACGATAAAGACAATAACTGAATCATATTGTATTAATATCCCAAAGGAAAAGTTACATCTCAATGTCATTTGAAACACAAATTACATTTACAGTCTATGTAGTCCTAGATTCCTAACATGAGCCTCAAAGACATCTCTTGCTATGGGCTTCGTTAAGGGATCAGCAACCATGCGACTTGTAGAGAGGTGTTTCAGAACCACTTCCTTTTGCGCTACCATGTCTCTGATGTAGTGATATCTGATATCTATGTGTTTGGTTCTTCCATGGTACTTAGAGTCCTTAGCATATGCAAGAGCAGCCGTGCTATCGCAGAATATTGTCACCGGATCTGAAGTATCCGTGCCAATATCTAAATGCTTGAGGAACCTCCATAACCAAACAGCTTCTTGAACTGCTGCAGAACAAGCTATGTATTCTGCCTCCATGGTGGATAAAGCTATACAAGGTTGTTTCTTGCTGCTCCATGTAATGGCGCCATTGTTGAGCAGAAAGACATACCCAGTGGTTGATTTACGCTCATCTAGGTCACTGCCCCAGTCAGCATCGCTGTAACCTCTTAGCTGCAAATCTGAACCTTGATAGCACAGCACATAGTCTGCAGTTCCCTTAAGATATCGCATAATCCTCTTGACTGCTTTCCAGTGAGCCAGTCCGGGGTTAGATTGGAATCTACTTACTAAGCCAACTGCATAGCATATGTCAGGCCGAGTACACATCATTGCGTACATCAGACTACCCACAGCATTAGCATAAGGGACACGGGCCATCTTTTCCTTTTCTCTTTAAGTCTTAGGACACAACTCTTTAGATAAGTTCTCGCTTTTTGTAACAGGGGTGTCAATGGGTTTACATTCACTCATTAGGCAGCGTTCGAGAACTTTCTTTATGTAAGTCTGTTGGGACAAACACAATATTCTCTTTGAGCGATCTCTGTAGATCTTAACTCCCAGAATATATTCTGCCTCCCCCATATCCTTCATCTCAAAATTGAAGGATAACCACTCTTTTGTGGCGACTATCAACCCTTTATCATTTCCAGCTAGTAGTATGTCGTCAACATATAATGGCAACATAATAAAACTCTTCTTGGATCTTTTGACATAAACACAATGGTCCTCTGTGATCATCGTAAATCCATTCGAAAGAACGGCTCGATGGAATCTGAGGTACCATTGCCTAGATGATTGTTTTAGGCCATATATAGATCGTTTGAGCTTGCACACTTTGCGCTCTTGACCTTTGACCACAAAATCCATTGGTTGATCCATATAGATCTCCTCATCTAGTTCTCCATTGAAAAATGTTGTCTTAACATCCATTTGGTAGAGTTCCAAATCCATGTTTGCTATTATAGCTAGAATCAGGCGAATTGAAGCAAACCTCACCACTGGTGAAAAAGTTTCCTCATAGTCTATACCCTCCTGTTGGGTATATCCTTTCGTCACTAAGCGAGCTTTGTACTTATCTATTGATCCATCCGACTTGCGTTTAACTTTAAGAACCCATTTGTTCCCAATAGTCTTACGCCCTGTCGGTAAATCAACCAGATCCCAGACCTGGTTAGTCTTCATAGACTCAATTTCATCATTAAGAGCTTTCATCCACTCATCTTTAGTAGAAGATGAGAGAGCCTCATGAATTGTCCTAGGCTTATCATCATCATGCGGAGCTACCATAAAAGCTTCCCCTTCAATCTCAAAGCGACGACGGGGAATACTTTCACGTGTGCTTCTACGCGGCTGAGGTTGTTGTGATTGATTGACAAGTGCTGTGCTCCCACTCAGATTTAAGTCCTTATTTGTAGGAGCTTGAAGAATTTCTTCCTCATTCTCAACTAAATTCCTTGGAGCACTTTCCTCTTGTTCCATAATCTCATGAAGTTCTAAACTTCTATCAACCTCACCTCTACTTGGAAATTCATTTTCAATGAAGTCCACATCTCGTGATTCAATTTCAGTCACACTTCCATCAGTTTGTTCACCTATTAACACATACCCTTTAGAGTGTTCTGAGTACCTTATAAAGATACACTTCTTCCCTCTAGGGCCTAATTTCCCATACTTATGAGAAAGATCATGAACAAAACCCGTTGAACCTCATGGCCGCAAGTTACTCAAATTGGGTTTCTCGCCGGTCCATAGGTCATATGGGGTGGAAGTTACTGATTTGGAGGGCACTCAGTTAAGAATGTAGGCAGCAGTCAAAAGTGCATCCCCCCAAAAAGAAATTGGTAGGTTTGCTTGCGCCATCATTGACCTAACCATCTCAAGCAGTGTTCGATTTCTCCTTTCCGTCACGCCATTTTGCTGCGGCGTACTTGGCATCGTTAACTGTCTTTTGATTCCTTTTTCATCACAGAGCCTTTTAAATTGCTCAGAGAGATATTCTCGTCCTCGGTCAGTTCTTAGAGTTTTTAAACTCTTGTCTAACTGATTCTCAACCATTCTTAGATATTGTCTAAAGCATTCCAATGCTTCAGACTTATGGGAGATTAAGTAGACATGACCGTAACGTGAAAAATCATCTATAAAAGTGATGAAGTAGACACCTCCGTGTCTTGCCCTCACACTCATTGGACCACAGATGTCTGAGTGAACTAATTGCAGTGGAAAAAATGCCCTAGTGGCTTTTCCAAACGGTTTTCTCTTAGCTTTTCCCATTAGACAATGTTCACATGTGGGCAAGATGACCCTAGCGAGATTGCCTATTAGGCCTTCTCTAGCTAACCGAGTCATTCTATCTTGTCCTATATGGCCAAGCCTAGCATGCCATGTATGTGAATACAAATTATCAACAGATGAAGAAAGAAAAGCAATAGATTCATTTATTTTAGAATAAACCAAATTCAATATCATAAAACTGTCTTGCAGAAAGTTTTGCCATAAAACACATGGCCCAAATAAAAGGAAAAATAATTGTTTTCAAAAACAATCTGAAAGCCAAGTTTTAATAGAGTAACAACTGAAAGTAAGTTTCGTCGGATCTCGGGAGCGTATAGCACATTGTGGAGGAAAAGAGTGCGGCCACCCCGCAAGTCCAGCTTGTAGGTACCAAGTCCCAGTACCTCCACGCTAGCTCCATTCCCCACCTTGATATCACGGCTCCCAGTTGGAATCCGGCGATACTCCACAAATTCGACTCTGTCTCGCGCTATGTGCTCGGTCGCTCCTGAATCAACAGTCCATAAAGGATAGGAGTGAGCAACCATCACATGGCTAGTTACAAAAACAATGCGAGAAAAGTCAGAGTGTACCTTCTTCGGCTCAGTGCAGTCACGAGCGAAGTGGCCAGTCTTTCCGCAGTTGAAGCACTCTAATTTTGACTTGTTCTTCCCGCGCTTGCCCCTCTTGGTGCGTTGAGAAGTTCCTGACACTTTTTTAATTTGTCCGGCAGCTACCCCAATCTTGGACTTCTTGCGCTTAGGCCTTGATGCCTTGCGCAAACCAGCATTAGCCACATAGGCCGTATGATTAGGCTTAGCAGCCTCTACGCTCTCAACCTCCAATTCCAAGTGACGCGAGACATCATCAAAGTCTTTAATGTTCTCGTTATGCGTCAGGTTCTAGCTCATATTTTCCCAAGAATTTGGTAGTGACCTTATCACTGCCTGGACTTGCTGTTCATCTGTCAGGTTGTTTCCTGCCGACCTAAGTTTGCAGATCATAGTTGACATAGCCCTAAGATGCTGCTTCATCGTGTGGTCAAAACGCATCTTATAGGAGTCGAACCTCATGGTTAATCCACGCAACCTAGTGGCTGAAGTTCCACCAAACTTCAATTTTAAAGCATCCCACATGCTTTGGACAGTGTCATAGACCTTGAATTCACACATTAGATCATTGTGCATGCTGCTTAACATTATTATGCGCACGCACCGATTTTTCTTAGCCCATTGAGTATAGGCTTGTTGATCTATTTTATGTTGTTCCGAGGTCCCTTCCGCTGGCACAGTAAGGGTGTGAGATAAGGCCTCCTAGACCTCTTGCTCATCTAAGACATATTGGATCTTGCGATGCCATATGTCATAGTTTTCCCCATCTAATTTCTCCCCTTTGTTTAAGTCAGCAACAATATTCTTGGATGCCATTTCACTACAATACGCAAGGAAGGGATATTACTCATACACCTAAGAAATCTGCCGCGTCCTTTCAAGTTAGAAAAAGAATAATTTAGACATGTCGCAAGATCGAAAAATCGCTAGGCTTCAGAATCATCTTTTGCGCCACAATATCCAATTATTAGATTTCTAGCTCAATTCCAGCGCAAATTTTTTTAAAACAAATATGGGAGAATTTATCATCATAAATCTCAACCATACTCCCACTATCTTAAGTAGTCATCTAGGCCTAGTCATATGTAAAAACATAACCTACTAAAACCGCAGTAACCTTTTGGGCCAGTCTACAAGGACAGCTACCCAGACCATAGTAACCAGTTGGGCCAGTCTACAAAGACAGCCAGACTACAACAACCTGTTAGGCCAGTCTACAAAGATGGTTCATATGAGACCATTACAGTCCATTTTTCTTGTTCCATCAGTGCATTTACAGTTCTTACTGGGGCCACTGTAGTCTTTTTGGCTTTGCAGTGCATTTACAGTTCTTACTGGGGTCACCATGGTCTTTTGGCTATACAGTGCATTTACAGTTCTTACTGGGGTCACTGCAATTCTTTCAGCCTATCATTCACACTGACAATTCTAACTAAGACTACTTAGTGGGATTTTCTATTTTATCACTAAAAGAAATAAAGACTAATGTCTAAACATTCAAATCTAACATTCATAGATGATAAAATAATCACATTTCCACATGTTCAATTCACACATACATGTTATCACATTTAATAAAAATTAAATAAAAAATCACATGTAATATAACATTATAGAAAAAAAAAATAGCATGAATATAACCAAATATTCACATATTATCATATTTAATCTAAAACATTAAACAAAAGATCACATGTAATATATCAAAACATATATTAATTCATGCAATTTTATTTATTTATTTTTTATTATAAAAAAAAACCCCACCTAAACTAAAGAATATTCACAGCCCAGTGGCGCGCTTATCTCCTTAGTTTAGTAGGTGGTCTTGGGTTCAAAACCCCATTGTGCCAATTTTTTTTTTTCGGTTTTTAAAAAAAACTTACAAAAAAAAACACTGGGCTTAAGAGCCCAGCCCTTTTTTTTCTTTTAAAAACAAAACAAAACATAGTGGGCCGAAGGGCCCAAGCCCAACCCGGCCCATCAGAGAAGAGATGACTCAAGTCATCTTCTTCCTCCCGCAAGTACTGTTCACGTGAACAGTAACTAGAAAAAAAAAATTTCCAACTGCCGTTTATGGACGTCACCGGCACCTCCGATCGTCGGAAACTGCTTCCAGAGCAAGCTGGGTGCTGCCGCAGCACCTAGGTGGTGTTGGCAGCACCCCTCTGGTGCGCACAGCACCGAGTCGGTGCCGCTCTGGTGCACGCAGCACTCACGGTGCGCGCAGCACCGAGCAGGTGCTGGCAGCACCCCTCTGGTGCGCTCAGCACCGAGGTGGTGGTGCAGGTGCCTCCACGGTGCATGGAGCACCGTGGGCACCTGCTGGTGTGCGCGACACCATCACAGAGGTGCCACGTAGCACCCTCCGGTGCGCGCTACACCTCCCACGTACAGGTGGTGCACGTTGCACCACCGAGAGCAGAGGTGGTGCTCGCTGCACCACCGTGTGTGGGTGGTGAGCGCAGCACCGCCTCACAGCGGTTCAGCCGAAAAAGAAATTTTTTTTTTTTTTAAACACTGCAGCACCGCTGTGCGCAAATAAAAAAAACATAGTTTACATGCATATGCTAAAAAGAAACTGGAAGCGATTATAACCTGTCTCTGATACCAATGTTAGAAAACAATGCAGCGGAAAGTACCTCAAGCTCAGCTTATAAAGTTACTCTACAAGTTTCTCCAGATCGATAAATCTCAAGAGTTTTTCCTTAGTGATAAAGCGTACTACGTAGTGTAAAACTAGAGTAACGCTTTAACAATCCACAGCCTAAATACTATATTAAGAGAGAACAAAAGAGAGAGATTTTTCACTAATTTTTTTTTTTATTAGTTCACAGAACCAAAAGGAGGGGGGGCTATATATAGCCCCCCTACACGGCTGGCCTTAAAGGCCAGCCTTCAATACTCTGAAACGCATGGCTTAAAGCCATGCGTTTACAGACTGTGTAACGCATGGCTTTAAGCCATGTGTTATAACGTCTGCCATCAAGGGGGTCTGCCCGTGTGGGCGCCCCCTTCATTCAACATGAAGGCATTGCAAATCACCTAAATATATAAAGGAAATAATATCTCCAGATTACTAAAATTAAGCGAATGTAATCTTAACACTCCCCCACAAGTTGAAGCATGTATATCTATCATGTTCAACTTGATTCTTAATTCCTTAAACACATTTCCTCCAAGAGCCTTTGTAAAAACATCTGCCAGCTGCAAATGAGATGGAACAAATTCGGTGATAATCTGGCCATCTTATATCTTTTCTCTTACAACATGACAATCAAGTTCTATATGTTTGGTGCGCTCATGATATACTGGATTTGCTGCTATATGAAGAGCTGCTTGATTATCACATAACAACCTTGTTGGTCCTGTAGAAACTTGCATATCATTGAGCAAAAATCTGAACCAAGTTAGCTCACAGGTTGCTGCTGCCATGGACCTGTACTCTGATTCTAAGGATGATCTTGAAGCTGTTTTCTGCTTCTTTGCTTTCCATGAAATCAATGAATTCCCTAAGAACACACAATAACCTGTAGTTGATCTTCTTGTCATAGGGCAATTTGCCCAATTAGCATCACAATAGGCCTTTAAGGCAAAGGAATTGCTTGAGGAGAATAACAAGCCTAGACCAGGACTGCCTTTCAAATATTTGATAATGCGAAGAGCTGCATCCCAGTGAGGCTTTCTTGGAGCATGCATAAATTGACTTAAAATATTAACTGATTATGTAATATCTGGTCTTGTAATTGTGAGGTAGATTAGTTGTCCAACTAACCTCCTGTAGCGAGCTGGATCATGTAGCAAATCTCCTTGATAATCTGTGAGCTTCAGATTCATTTCCATGGGAGAATTTGATGGTTGAGCACCCAAGTATCCAACATCATCTATGATCTCTAAAGTATATTTTTGTTGAGAGATAACAATACCTACTTTGGACCTTGCAACTTCCAACCCAAGAAAATACTTAAGGAGACCAAGATCTTTAATATGAAATTGTTGATGAAGGAAGTGTTTGAGACTTTGTATAGCAGCTGCATCATTTCCAGTTATCACTATGTCATCTACATAGATAAGCACCATAGTTGTAGATGAGCCTTTAGTTTTCACAAATAAAGAATAATCTACATGTGATTGAACAAAGCCAGCCCTTTTGATAGCATGAGAGAATTTTGCAAACCAATTTCGAGGAGCTTGTTTAAGCCCATAAAGGGACTTATGCAGTCGACATACAAGTTTCTCCCCCTGTCGACAAAGACCAGGTGGTGGAGTCATGTACACCTATTCCTGTAAATCACCATGGAGAAAGGCATTGATCACATCCATTTGATACAATGGCCAATCTCGTGCAGAAGCAACAACAAGAACACATCTAACAGTGGTTAATTTGGCAACAGGAGCAAAAGTTTCAGTATAATCCAAGCCTTCTTGTTGAGAAAATCCTTTAGCAACTAATCGAGTTTTGTAGCGTTCAATTGTGCCATTGGAATTATATTTGATACGATAGACCCATTTGCTTCCAATGGGATGATGACCAGCAGGCAAGGGAACCAAAGACCAAGTCTTTTGAGTAGTGAGGGCATCAAGTTCTCGTTGCATTGCTTCTTGCCACTTGGGATCTAAGGCAGCCTGAGTATAGGAGGTAGGTTCTAGGACACTTGAAATGGTATTAAAAAAATGTTTATGAGGAGAAGACAAATAATCATAGGAAATATAGGTACTTAGAGGATATCAAGTACCTGACTTAGTCAAAGATGCTAGTTTTGAAGTTGCAGCTGATGGCATTGTGCTAACTTGTCCACAATGAAAATCTTGAAGGAGAATGGAAGGTTGTTTGACACGTTCACTTCTGCGAAGAGGAGGTGCAACAAGGGATGGAGAGGAAGAAGGAGTAGAGCTACATGATGTAGGAGTGATCTCAGATGATGAAGAAATAGGAGAAGGGGCAAGTGGAGGTGAATCAATGATAGAGGCAGGGATTTCAGGTTGAGAAACAATGTGTTCTGGTGGTTTTTCTGGAGCAAGAAAAGGAAAAATAGATTCATGAAAAATGACATCACGGCTGGAAAATAATTGTTTAGTGTTGAGATCATATAAGCGATAGGCTTTTTGGCCTATAGGATAACAGAGAAAGACACATTTTCTTGCACGAGAGTCAAATTTGTGTGAGGGTTGCAGATTAGTTGCATAACAAATACATCCAAAAACTCGCAAGTGAGAGTAGATAGGTGGTTTGTTATACAACATTTCATATGGAGATTTATGATGCAACACAAGGGTGGGGAGTCGATTTATAAGATAGGCAGCAGTAAGTAAACTTTCCCCCCAAAACCGCAAGGGAAGATTAGCATCAATGCTTAAGGCCCTGCCAACATTTAAGAGATGTCTATATTTTCATTCAACTACACCATTTTTGTTGAGATGTAGATGGGCAAGAGCTTTGAAATTAAATGCCAAGTTTGGAAAAGTAAGATTTCATGGAGATGAATTCTAAACCATTATCACTTCGAATGCATTTAACTTGGCAATTAAATTGAGTGTTGACAAAAGAAGTGAAGGTTTTTAATAAACCTTGCGTTTCAGATTTGAATTTCATTAAGAATACCCACGTAAATCGAGTGTAATCATCAACAATTGTTAAAAAATAATGTGCCCTTGTGTGGGTGGCAGTACGAAGGGGTCCCCAAATATCACACTGAATAAAATCAAAGGAATTTAAAGTTTGAATAGAGTTGGAAGAAAAAGAGAGCCATGTTTGCTTAGCCAAATGGCAAGTTTCACAAGAATGTTTAGAATCAAATACAAAGGAGGGAATAACATGGCTCAAAAATTGTAAAGGTGCCTTGGATGGATGTCCTAATCGCTTGTGCCATGGAAGATTTGTAGTAGAATCAACATGATAGGTGACAGAGGAGGAGTGTAGTGCAGACTCCACTGAAGGAACAAAGTAGTACAAGCCATTAAGTTGCTTCCCCAAACCAATCATCTTCTGCGAAGTGAGGTCCTGCAATATACAAAAAGTGGGAAAGAAATGAATGGAACAATTCATGGCAGCTGTGAGTTGACTAACTGACAGTAAATTGACATGGAAAGATGGTGCACATAGTATGTTTTTAACATGCATATGATCTAAAAGTTTTGTGGATCCAATGCCACTTATCTTAGAAGATGCACCATTGGGTAAGGTTACTTGAGAAGAGAAAGGAGAGATATGAGGTACTGAAGTGGCTATGTGATTTGTCGCACCACTATCAATGATCCAGTGATTCAAGGCTGTCTTTTGTGCACTAAAGGATGAGCAGAAAGGGGCAGAGATACCCGTGTAGTTGGCTCTGGCAGAATGTTTACCATTACTATAAAAGGCTTTTATTTGAGCAAGCTCTTCATAGGTGAATTGAGAAGTTTGATCAGTGGGGATCTTGATGGTGTCCTGATGCATCTCATTACTGCTTTGATGTGCAACTGGTTTTCTGCTGCGATTTGGTGGCTGAACATCTTTGCCATGTAGCTTGTGACCAATTGGGAATCCATTCAAGTAGTAACAACATTCCACAATGTGAGTTGTTCCCTCACAATAAGAACATAGCAGTGGTTTTCTAGTGCCATGTGATTTGGAATGAGAGGATGACCATTGTCTGGGTGGTCGTTGAGCATCAGATTGTGAGTCCTTGGAGTTGTCATAAGTTTTGATGTTCATGGCATGAATGAGATCAGTACCCTTAGCCTCAGTAAGGCTACGCTACTTTTCTTCTTCACAAAGAAGTGAATATGCCTTTTTGACTGTTGGTAGATGATGCATTAACATGATCTGTCCTCGCACAGCAGAGTAGGTTTCATTTAATCCCATAAGGAATTGTCCCAGCCGAAACCTTTCCTCTTTGTCTTTTAAATCTTTTTGTCCTTCACAAGTACACGTGATTGAAGGACTGCAAGTGGTTAGCTCATCCCACAACATTTTCATCTTTGTATAATAAGAAAAAATGGAGTCTTGATTTTGTTTCAATTCAACAATAGAGCGTTGAGTTTGATAATGATGGGAAAAATCACCTTGAGAGAATCATTCTTGAAGGTCTGTCCAAACCTCTAAAGGTGTTTCAGCATAGAGTACGCTTTGTGTAAGCTCCTGACTGAGAGAGTTAAATATCCAGGAAAGCACCATATCATTGTAGCGCTGCCATAAGGAGTATTTTGGATCTTTTGCATCTGGAGTGGAAATTGTTCCTTTGATAAACCCCAGTTTATTTTTAGCACTGAGACTTACAAGCATATATCTCTTCCACATAGCATAATTGGTTCCATCTAAGACTTTTGGAACCAGAAGCATACTAGGATGATCAGAAGGATGGAGAAAAAGAGGATTTGTGGAATCAATCTCAGATGTAGACATAGTGTGGCAGAGTATGCGGAAGTGGTTTACAGAGGCAACAAGATCATTGCTCTGATACCATGACAAAAATAAATTTGTTGAAAAACTATCATTCCCTTATTTTATCGACAGTCAAAAGAGGACTGCTATATACAAGTTTACAAGAGAAAATCAAGGTCCTGAATTGTAGGAAGATAAAAGAATATCTCAACTAATTCCCATAATTGAAGGGATTGCAAATCACCTAAATATATACAGGAAATAATATCTCCAGATTACTAAAATTAAGCTAATGTAATCTTAACAGTTAATACCTTATATAAACCTATATTTAGTATTATTTTATAAATTAATTAACGATCATGGTGGCAACGTATACAATCTTCCTTTAATTATTTAAATTATATCTTTAAGCTTAACTCAACACATATAATAGCTGATTAACACAGCATTTGGATGATGAGATAATATTAGATGATTTGAATTAATATGTAAAGAAGCTAGTATTTTGTAGATCTCATTGAGAGGTGTTTGTATAAGAAAGGGGCACTCATAGTGTGCACCCCTTCACATTCTCTTGGGGGTTATGAAGTGGCTCTTAATCCACTTCATGAGACTTGATGGTTGGCCACAGGGGATTACAGTAAATAGCCCCTCCCTCTTTTGGATGAGACACTGGGATGAACAAGCTCTCTCTCTCAAATGGTTCTCTCTAGTCCCGGCATTTAGGTTGTGGAATTTGTGGGTGTTGCTCTAGTATTACCATGTAGCACACTCCACCATCGCTAGAAGGATTTTGGATAAACAACAACGCTGGATAATCCGTGGAACAACTATACTAGATCCGAAATATTTTCGACGAATTAATATCGCTTCCGCTGTGTAGTCTGATCTAGTTTTTCTAACAGTTTGAATATAACTAAATTGAAATATCTGTTTGAATGAATGAAATAAGTTGAGATAAGTTTAACTTTTTTATGAAAAGTTGAAAAGTAGTAGGTTTCATCAATGATTAGTTTGGGATGAGTTGAGCTCACACTCCATCAACCAAACACATTTTAAATAGAGTAAATGTTGAATTAGAATTTAAGTTCATGATTTATGTTCTGGTATCACCTTGTCTTAAAAACTTAAACTGTACAAATAAATAAATAAATAAATTATATCCTATTCATGTATTTATTTATTCACAGTCAATTATTCAATATGTGGAGACACTCTTGTATATTCCATAGTTTTTTTGTTCCATAGTTTTTTTTAATTAAGTTCTTGAACTTCGAGATGGGGACTGCATCTTGCATGCATTAGTTCTTAAAATGCATGTGCAGGCCGGCTATATCATGGATAAACCAAGGAGGAGAAGAGTAGGACTTCTTTCATGAAAGAGTATCATCTATCTATCGTTAAAAAGCATGCTTCAGTCACTTGTGGTATCCTCCGATCAATTGAAAATAGATCTCATCAAGCTATAGTTCAAATATAAAGCTAATCCCATCATGTTTTCAACTTTTCATATATTCCAAAATGATTTCTGGTCACTAGAACTCTACTCGTCTTCCTTTCAAGGCTTCTCTCTCTCTTCCTGATTTGGTTATATAGATGTCTTATTTCATATAATTATTATAATTTTTTAAAAATTTTCATATAATCATAAACAATTTAACTTTTTCAAATCTTAAAATAAAAATAATATTAAAAAATTATATTCTAATAATATCTTATTTAATTTTTAACTTTTATCTTATCTTATATGTATAATCAAATAAATCCTTTTTCATTTTGGATGCCTTCGCAATTGAGTCAAACAAGTATTTTTTATGTATGTCCTTGGAATTTCCATTTTCCCTTGACGAGGAATGAATATGAAGTGACATTTTGCAAAGTCGTGAGAAAAAGTTGTTAAAGATTTAATTATTGATCCAAAAATTTTAAGGTTGTTGGATACTAATTTGATTAATCTTTATTCCTCAAGATCATAACATTCCACTACCCTTCTAAATCCGATGTTAACAACAGTCTACTCTATCGACATTGATTCATTAGTAACCCTTTTCATTTTGGCGGCTTCACTCATCTATCAATATTCAATGACTTAACATTATGTCCATAGATAATATCAAGACATTTTAATCTTGCCTATAAGTCGTTCTTTCCATGAGTTGAACTCATGACATTGTTCTTGCTCTGATACAAATAATTAAAGTTCTACCCATTGATCTAAAAGTTCTAAGACTGTTAAATACTAATTTGATTAAACATTTCAATCCTTCTGATCGTGAGTTGTCCATTTTTTTCCAAAACTGAAAGGGTGCAAATGATACTTTTTCTTCACAAGGGTGGCAATTGATAGGAAATTATAGATTTAGAGCAAGTTCAAGCCACAAATGTACAAAGCCTTGCACAAACTTTTTGTAAAAATGTGAACCCCACGGAGAAAAACTCACTTTCTCTTGATGGAAATCACTTTTTTGTATAAGGCTTGTACTAAGATTGTGAATTATTTGAAACTTATATATAATATCATTATTCATGGATGTAGTAGGGTACCAAGTGCTGAAAATCTAATTTCTGAGATTTCATTCGTAAAATGGCCGATCTCATCTCAAAAAGGATCCTGTGACATAAACTATCTTCCTCTTTTTGATCAGGTACCATAAGTTGTCACCATAACAACATAAACTAGACTATCCAACAATATGGGATCTTCTTTTCAAACAAAAAAAAAAAAAGAAAAAGAAAAAAGGGATCTTGCCAAAAAACTAAAATAACGAGCATGCTGTTCATTTGAGCAGAAAGAAAAGAATGATCTAGGGGGATAAATGCTGAATCAGAATTTAAATCATGATCTATGTTCGACCTGGTCAGAATTTTAAACTGATGCACATAAAAAAATTATATCCTTAACAAGATTCATTTATTTATTTTATTCAGTCAATTATTCAATATATGGAGGCGATCTTGTATGTTCCATAGTTTTTTTATAAAGTTCTTGAACTTTGAGATGGGGACTGCATCTTGTATTTTATTCATTCCGTTTCCCCTTCCAAGAAAACTGATTAAAAAATGAGAATTCCTTAAAGCCGGTCCATCCAAGGATACTCATATAATAAATAGCCTGCCAATAGTGTATTGACACCTAGGCTTTCCACCACAATTAGTGTGAACCAACACTACATAGAATTATTAATTACTGCAGAAGAGACACAGCCCCCCTACCCTTCACGACATAGCCCCTTCGAAAACTCCTTCACAGCTTGCAGCCTCTTCCCCTTCGCAACACAGCCCCTTCACACCCCCTCGAACAACATTGCACCGTGTATCTCGAACAACGCTGCCCCGTGTATCTCGAAGCTGAGGACGAAGGACTGGTACTGGCCACCGCCGAAGAAGACGCAGCCAACACAACTTCCTCAACATAGGCAACATTATCAAGATAGACAAGCAGATCTACATTCAAAGTTTTAAATAAATTAAGGAACAAATTATTACTGGTTGAATCAAGAAAACCCATATTTTTTCTCGTTTATGAAATTCATTTCCTTAGTTTGGTACTCAATATTTTTTCTTTACAGATTCTTAAAAAAATTGCAATGCCCTGTCAACATAATCAATTGACTGCAACAAATTCTTGTAGCATGATAAACTCAAGTGGGATTCGTACCAAATCTTTCCTCCATCGAGCCCTAAAAGTAAAAATATTTGCATGAGAACAGAACAAAACTATAATTTCATCACGAGATGTTTACATAATAGAAAAAATACCTGAGCAAAGCCACTAATATCAACCATGAACAACCGTTAGTTGGTGACTGGGATGGTGGGCGATGGACCAAAAGGGTAGAACTACACTTGCATAGTGGGCGACAAACTAGTGGGGCGAAATCGGCCTGGGTGAGTGAACGACCGAGATGGTGGGCAATACTCGGCATCGGAATGGTGGTGTTGGACTGGTGGAGCTGGATGCTGGCGGTGGAAGTCTGGTTGGCTTGAAACTGGAAGCATGGGAGAATCGAAACGTGAAGCAGGTTACTTTTCTTCTCAATTTCCTATCGTGAAGTCTCGTTGCGATTTTCTATCCCATGTGAACGAGTGTAGGGTGAATTTGGTATAATTTTTTAGGTGGCATGATGTTAGTGGAAGGCTGTTATCTGCTTAAAAGTGACCCGACCACTTAAAGCACTAGCATTGGTTTCATCAAAAACTAAAGCATCTCTAAATTTTGATGAATTTACTTAAAATAAATCTACATTGGATTCATCAAATGAGTATTTTGGAAGCTTTGAGCTACAGTAAATGTTACTCTTCCTTCAAATTTGAAGGTCTACTATTCCACATTCAAACTAATATTTTATTTTAATTTTAATAGGCAATGGTTTTATTTTATTTTATTCTAAATTAGTTGGGAATCAATTATTTAAGTATTAAATTAAACTATTAATGTCCATATGGTTAGTATAATTATAAAATATAAAGAAAAAAAATTAAAAATATTATTATTAAAAAATAATATTATATTATTATTTTGATGAATCTAATGACTAATCCAATATGGAATTATAGATATGAAGGTTTTGGAGTTATGAAAAATTTGTACTTTTCATCAAATTTTGAAGATAAATTTGATGAGTCCAATGCTAATGCTCTTAGAAGCGGCTTTGTTAAAAAAAAAAAATTAAAGCTGATCCCATCATGTTTTCATATATTCCAAAATGATTCCTCGTGCGTAACTAGAACTGTACTCGACTTCCTTTCAAGGCTTTCTTCTTTTATTTTTATGTTTTTTGCCTGGTTTGGTTATTAAAACATCTCATCTCATACAATTATTATAATTTTTTTAAATTTTTACACAAAATATAATAAATAATTCAACTTTTTAAAATCTTAAAACAAAAATTATATTAAAAAAATTATATTTTAATAATATTTTATTCAATTTTTAACTCTCATCTCATCTCGTTCATATAACTAAATGAAACATTTTTCTTTTTGTGTCATCTTCACAATTGAGTTGGACCAATATTTTTAATGTATGTACTTGGAATTTCCATTTTCCCTTGACGAGGAATGTATATGAAGTGACATTTTGCAAAGTCATGAGAAAAATCTATTAAAAATCAATTATTGATCCAAAAGTTTTAAGATCGTTAGATATTAATTTGGTTCATCTTTATTCCTCAAGATCATCATAACATTCCAATACCCTTCTAAATCTGACACTCACGGCAGTCCATTCTATCGACACTGATCTAGTGGTAACTATTTCCATTTTAGTAGCTTCACTCATCTATTAATATTTAATAACTTAATATTATGTCTATACATAATACCAAGACATTTTAATTTTGCCTATAAGCCATTCTTTCCATGACTTGAACTCATGACATTGTTACTACTTTGATACAAATTATTATAGTTCTAAATGTTGATTCAAAAGTCTTAAAATTGTTAGATACTAAGTGCATGTTTGGGATTGCGGTAGGAAATATAACTTATAACTTTAGAGCTTATAGCTTATAACTTAAATAACAAGCTCTATTATTAAAAAGTCATTTATTGTTTGGTAACTATGTCTCTAAAGTACTTTTAAAGTTAGTTATATTAATTTTTTAAAAATATACAGTTATCTGTATGAATTTTTTTATAAAAGCTTCAATTTGGTACTTTTTAAAAAAGTAGATTTTCTGCTTTTTTTAAGTGATTAAAGCACTTTTTATAAATTTACCATACATATCATTTTTTTTTAAAAGAGCTTTTAAACAATTAAAAGTACTTTTTAAGCTTTCAAACGCAATCCCAAACAGGCTCTAATTTAATTAAACCTTCAACCCTATGGATCATAAGTTGTCCATTTTATTGCCAAAACTAAGAGGGTGCAAATGATACTTTTTCTTAACAAGGGTGGCGATTGATAGGAAATTATAGATTTAGAGTAATATTAAGTACCAGCCACAAATATACAAGCCTTCACAAATTTTTTGTAAAAATGTGAACCCCATTTCTTGTTGGAATTCACTTTTTTATATAAGGCTTGTACTGAGACTAATGAATTTGAGAATTATATATATCATTATTCATATATTTAAGGTACCAAGTGCTGAAAATCTAATTTCTGAGATTTCTTTCGTAAAATGGCCGATCTCTTCTCAAAAGGGATCTTGTGACAAACTATCTTCCTCCTTTTCAGGTACCATAAGTTGTCACCATAACAATATAAACTAGACTATCCATCAATATGGGATCTTGCCAAAGGCCTGTGGCCTCACTAGCATTATCGTGGCCTCACTAGCATAATCCTCAGCCTCTAAAATAGAGGTCTAGAATTCGAAATCCCCCTCTCCCAAATGTATAAGAAAAAAAAAAACAATATGGAATCTTGCCAAAAACCTAAAATAACGAGCATGCTGTTCATTTGAACAGAAAGAAAAGCATGATCTAGTCACGGTTTACTCTCTCTCCATCACTTATCATCGAACTCGACACCAGACATGGGTATCTCTCCAATTATTTGATTGCCATCATCCTCATCCTCGCTCCCATCACCGACATTCATGGCAGATTCTTTGTTGACATAGTCCACTTTGAAGTCATAGTCATCATCCATTGCATTTTCTGGAATTGATTTTTCAGCTTTTTTCCTTCTCTTCTTCTCAGCTCTTTTCATCTTTGTATTAAGTATACTTTCGACTGCATATAGCTTCTCATTCTGCCTGCCAGTAGCAGTTTTAACCTTGTCCTTGCTGGCTTCACCTTCTTCACCTGCCATCGACACATCGTCCCCATCATCAGCCATGCCTTTGAGGGCTAAACCACCTTGAGTTGATAGTTTTGGTTCTTCATCATTCTGATGCATAAAAAATACTAGAAAGAGTTAAGACAGTAATGACGTAGTTGCCTACATTCTCAAGCCATGTGTAATGACACCTCCATTTAGAACTAAATTGCATGTAGATTTAATAATTTTCACATTCAGGTTTTCATCAGGTCTGCGGATATTAAAAAATATGATATTTTCCTCCTGCGGAGGGGGATTTGGAGCCCCTGAAGTCACTTGACTGCCCAAGACCATAAAAATTTGTAAACCCTTAAGTTACTAAGGAGATCACAAACCTCCAGCATGTCATTATCAAAACTGAGAGGGCAGCTTGGAGGAACTTCAACAGGATTCAGATCGTCAACAGACTTGAGGCTTCCAATGAATGAAGATTCATTGTTATAAAGATCTTCGATGTTAAACTCTTTCCCAAGCGCAGTTACAATCTTGGCCTCCGAAGGTTCTCCTTGATTTCTAGTTGGGGGCATGGTGTAATACGGAATTTTACCTACACAAAATCAAATAAGAAAAAGTTACTTTGCATATATGTTTGCATATTTTTTTTTTTTTGGGGGGGGGGGGGGGGGGGTTTTTTTTTTTTTTGTAACTTTGTTTGTGTATTCTAGAGCACACATACTAAAACAATAACAATAGCCTAGAGACACATACCCTCATTCCAGTCATGCAAAACAATTCTTGCTGCGGCATCAACATCCACAATCCCGCCCTTTTTCAGCTTACCCCGAACTGTAGCCACTTTCTGCAGAAAGTCATCAACCGAGTCAAAGCTTGGGATCTTGTATAGAGTTACCAACAGTCTGGCAGGGCAAAGCTTTAGAATTTCCTTCACTGCACAGGTGGGGCAGGCGTTAGTATGACTCACAAATCTGCTGATATGACCAAATATAAGCAAGGAAGCTAGAAACGTATACTCTCTGTAAACATCGGACTTATCTTTTCTCTTAATATATGTGTAAATATAAATATAAATATCACTCATAAAAAGATTATAATAATACAATATGAACAAGAATTTTCATCCACTATTTCATCTTAAAATGCCAAGGTAGATGTAAGTAAGAGAAGTTGATGTCACTGTAGTTTTTTCTAACCAATGCTCACTCTCTTTGCCTTAATCATTTCCAGATCTAAAAATGCAAAAAGAGGTATACACCAGCTACAAGTTCTCTTTGCCAGGAATAGATATGTGGAATTACATCCCTATCCTACAAAATACAAAAATATGACAACTACAATTTATGTGCAGGTAAATAGAAGAAAAGGTTCATTCTGCCAATCAGGTTATAAAACAACTTGAGATATATTATTCTTCAGCCAACTAGAAAAATAAACGATGAAATTCCTGCCATGAAAACAAATCTATAAGCAACAATGATATATTAGAGGGAAAAAAATAAATAAAAATCCTTTTCTTTTCCACGTGGAGCGGGTTTTTAAGGAAGATGAAGGGGATCCCGTGAATGGCACGCATGGTAGTGATGATAAGTGCTAGAAATATCCCATCTTAACTTAAACCTATGAAATCATAATATCATCCAGAACATTTTCAAGACAACACCAAAGAAAACTATCAATATACCACCATCTGAACTCCACCAAATCAAAAACGTCCCTCCCCCAAGAGGAGTAAAAAATAATGAAGGGGCAAATTTCTGTATAATTAAACCATTCCTTAACCACATGAAAGGCACTCAAGCAGAATAGCAGATAAGCCAGCAAAAAATGAGCATGAGTTCAGTCACCTGGACCAATTGGATCATCCAACTTTTCAATTCTTTTGCAATTTCGAAGAGCTACAGATGCATCATTTGCTTCAGATCTAAGCATTACAACACCAGGGCAGTCCAGCAATTTGACATCCTTGTCTAAATGAACTTCTTGCATTGATCTTGTTAATCCAGGAGTAGCACCAACATTGGTGACATGGCACCTCTTCAAACTATTAATGAGACTACTCTTACCAACATTGGGCAGGCCAATAATACCCACCGTAATTGACTTCTTGATCTGTTAAAGATAACCGTGTAGAGCAGATGGATTCAGTCAATATTATTATGGATTTAGCAAAACTCAAAAACCCAAATTAAAAGAAATGGCATGGAAACTACCATTAAGATACTGTAACCACAAATATACTTTGCAAAAGTAAAATTGGAAAATCTTTGGCAGGCATCTAATAATTTAGATCCATAACATCCACATTTCAAAGATATGGTAGCATACTACTTATCAGAAAAAAGATATGGTAGCATACTGGAAAAAAAAAAAAAAAAAAAAAAAAAACAGAATCAGAGCCCAAACTCCCCTAATCCTTTATGGATCATCAACATCATCATCATCATCATCATAGTCATGATCATTGCTATCATCAAGATTAACATTATATATTTCTTTTACTTGTAAAAATATCACTCATCAAAAGCATTATCATTACCATGGTACCATCATCATCATTATTATTGCAACTAGTAGCTTTTATTCTTGGTATCTACTATACTTTGATAAGTCCACAAATATGCACAAAAACAATGAATATTCAATTGGCTAAACAAGACGTCAAATCTTTGTCACAATTTCCTCAAACGAAAATTTGTTCAAATATGAAGGACCAGAAGCTAGTACCAGACGTGCATAAATCACTGGGTGAGAAAGCTAAACAATTTTTTTACTTGATAGCATTCTGTTCATGAACCCATTGCAAAATTTGTATTAGCACAAGCATGAAGATGCATTATGTATAACTTTTCAGTTTAAAATGCTTTTCAAGACGAAAGCCTAACCCAATGCATAGGAAAGATTGATGCTGTACAGAATCAGAAAACAATCTTTGAACCGAACAAACACTCCCATGAAAAATATTCTAAAACGTCAGACAAGTTTTCTACATGAAATATATGGTAGTCGCAGAAAACGATTGATACGCATACCTCATGGCTTCTCGAGTAATTCTTCAACAATTTAATAAGAGTTTCAGCTCCTAGACAATCACTCGTTTGCAGAAGATTGCTTGGTTTTGCTGCCTTGGATGACGACTTCCACCCTAAATTTGATCTTTGCTGTTGAGTACTGCACTTAAATGCAACCGTTGGTAATTCTTCCCTAAGATACTTGAGCCACTTCTCAACAGCTTCTCGAGGAACAAGATCTGAGACACAAGTAACAATAGAAATAATTATTTTTTATATAAAAGTAATGATTACAAACATAAAAACAAAAAAGTAGTCAAAACAGTTCCTGATGTTCTGCATATGATATAGTCTATAAACTTAAAAGGAAGCCAAGATATGATTAATCGTTGTCTGATAGTGAGATTTAGGCCTCGTTTGTTTACGCAGATGAGATGATATGAAATGAGATGAGAAATCTGCGAATAGTACTGATATGATTTGATTTAAGATTTTTATGGGGTTTTGGGAAAGGAGAGAAAAAATTGAATAAAAAAATCATAAAGTTAAGAGAGGGTTAGAACATAATTTTTTCATATTATTTTTGTTTTAGGATTTGAAAAAGTTAATTGTTTTTTGTGTTTTGTTTGTAAGTTTGGAAAAGTTGTAATGATTAGATGAAAAATTTGAAATTGAAAAATGTTTGCGTTTGAATGGTGTTTAGATGTTGAGATGACATGACATGAGATGAGATGGGATGAGATAGTTTTAAAGGTTTGTGAAACCAAACTAGGCCTTAGCATACAGAACACTCAAGAGTTATATATGTCCACTCTTCCACTCTTAGAACAATGGTTCCCCAACATTTTCGGTCAAGCTGTTACATTAGACATCCAATCTAAGTTCTACTAATCATTTTGTGCTTTTTAACTGTTTCTACTTTATCCTTCTCTAAAATTTCTGTCTACACTAAATAATGATCAAACAGCTTAAGAGAGAGAAAGTGAGAGAGAGAGAGAGAGACACAGAGAGAACAAAACCTTACCAATTTTATTCAGAAGCAAAACTAGATTCTTATTAGGACCGGATTTCATCACCAACTTCTCCATATCAACACAGCGAGTACCTAGGGGATCACGAGCATCTAGAACCTCCACAATAACATCTGATGCTTCAATGACCTTAACCAACTCCTTGTAGAAAGCTCTGTCTGCATTATCTGTATCAAAAAAGATATATTAGAAGTATTGAAAATATACTGTAGAGGTTAATTTAAGGGGGAAAATCATCTTCCAACACAACAAATTTTTGTATAATATTAGCATCAACGATACCCCGGTTTTTCCCAGCTCCCGTGGAATGCTTGCTAGCCTTTCCTTCTCTGGAATTCTGCCCTTCTGGAGAAGTTTCAGCCAATTTGGAGATACCATCATCCTCTAGTAACCCCAACTTCCTCTTTTGAGCCTGAAAAAAATATATATGGGTCCATTAAAAATGCAGGATAAATTACAGAGAAAAAGCCAAAAATTGTTGCATGGACATAATGGAAGGTCTACATTGATTAAACCATTGACAAGGAGAGTAAATATTATCTTTTTTTTTTATAAGTAATAAGAAATTTATTAATGCAAGTAGATAGGCATAGCCTAAGTACACAGGAAGTATACAAGTGGAAACACCTAAATACAGGCTATGAAACCAGGAACTAGAAAAGTCTAAAAAGGAAACATTTAAGGTGAGGTTTGGATAGAGAGATGAGATGAGATGGTTTTAGATGAAAGTTGAAAGTTGAATAAAATATTTTTAGAATATTATTTTTTAATATTATTATTGTTTTGAGATTTGAAAAAGTTGAATTGTTTATTATATTTTGTGTGGGAATTTGATAAAGTTGTAATAATGAGATGATATGAGTTGAAACCATCTTTGTATCCAAACCTAGCCTTAAAGAATCCCCATTCAGTACAAGAGTTTTCACCCAAAAACAAAGAGTTTGAAAGAAAAACTCTCCAAATTCTCCCAACAAGTGAGCTCTGTCATCAAAACAATGTCCATTCCTTTCTAGCCACAAACACCACATTAGTCAGAGGTATCGTCTTCCAAATATCAGCAATGTGATGGCTGCCCATGGATCCTTTCCAACAAGCCAATAGATCCACCACTCTCTTGGGCATCACCCAAGCAATACCCGACCAAAGTCCCCATCTTTCTTGCACAAATAACACCAGTCCAAGCATATTATACCTCGCTTCCTCAAATTATCCGTTGTCATAATCTTCCCAAGTGACACCTACCAGCAGAAAAAAGCAACTTTGGTCGGAACCTAGGATTTCCAAATGCACTTCCAAGGAAATTGATTGACACAATGACACGTCAGCACTTTATAATAAGAGCTGACAGAGAAAATTGAATTTCCAGCGTGTTTCCACAACATTCTGTCCTTTCCGCCCTGCACCATTTTAATGCCATACAGTCTACTGAAAAAATCACTAATAATCCTTGTCTCTTGCCATTCTATTGCTGATACCTCCATATACCCTCAAATCCTCTCTCCCTCCCTTCCAAAATAAATCCAAACAGGGGAAAGAGTAATCACAATTCTGAAAGGTCAAAAATTGAATAATCACTTCAATAACTTGCTGATAGTATCTATCAAAAAATATAAAAAAAAAAAACTTGCTGAGACGTAAATTGTCTACAGCATCTCCAAAGTCTTTTTTTATTGGCACCGGGCTTCCGGAAACAAAATCCTGACTAACCCCAAGGCTGCACAGGCCCTCAGCAAGAAGTTTCCCGCAATATATCTCAAATAATTCAAGGAAAATTTACTCTAGCCTGATGGCCACTACAAATTGTTTGCACCTAAGAGGGTTCCAACCTTAGAACTGAAGGGGGCATACCGCCAAGACCAAGGCTCAAAGCTCCAGACTTTTTATGGTCAACAACTCCTAGATCCGGTTAGATGAGAGGACGCATATGTACTCTAAAACTCAAAATCACCAGCATCTCTCATGGATCGGTCCAATTTACTTCGACAATGCCAAATCGACATCGAGAAATAAAAATAGGAAAATTCACATATACGCACAAGTACAAGGATAACCACGTCAAAAACAAACGATTTAAGTTATACAACAAACAAAAAAACAACATTAACACTACATGAGGAATCCAATAGAGGCAGGCAAAAGTGAGGAGTACCCTTTCTTTTCGGGCGGCTTTCTTTTGCTCCAGCTCCTCAAGAGCGCGGGTACGGCGGGCTTCGAGTGCCTTGAGCTCCTGTTCCTTGAAGGGCCAGTCGTTGGGGATGCCGGGGTCCTTCTCAGGCTTCTTCTTTCGCGTAAGGCCCAGCTTCTTGGCCTCCTTGGCCTTCTTCTTATGGTGCTCCTTCACCTTCCTTATGACCTTGTGCTTCTGTTTCAATGGTACTCTCTTGCTCTTGCTCTCTGACAAAAAAGAAAAACAACATTAACGACGAAATTTAAGCAACAGAAGAGGAAGGGGAAGGATTTTAGAGATTGTATTGTGGAAGGAAAAAGGGTCTTTGCTTACTTTTGCTCTTCTTCACCATCTTTGCTTCTTTTGCGAGGTTCGAATTGGAAGAGAAAAAAGTAGTCTTCCTCTGATGGAGTAGGTAGTGTTTTTGGCAAACTGTTACGAGTAGGCGACGAAAAAATCTTAGTTGGGTATTTGCGTTTTAGGGTTTATCATTTATGGGGGATTGGAGCCGACTACGGAGTCCGACGAACCGAACTACGCAAAAATAAGACAGGCCATGGGGTGAGAGAGGCTCGAACTCTCGACCTCAGGATTACTCAGATAGCTATGAGACCTACGCGCTAGCCAACTGCGCCACCACCCCACTTTGAAGCTTTGAACCCATTTAGTTCTTTATATTATTGACGAGAGTGATTAAAAATTCCATTCAGGTTTCAGAATATGGTTTAATTAATATATTATTAACTTTTATCTAAAACTATATCATCTTAACTCACTATCTAAACAAATCCTAAGTGTGGGCTGACCGTTTTTTCTTCAATGCTTCCTTTTACAAATTTTGAACTGTATATTTTATTTCATTAATGCTTCAAACACATATTTCACTACTTTAATTCTATTATATAAAATATAAAAATGCTTCTCATCATTCTAGGGTTATCTTTATATTTTTAAAAGAAAATTTTAAAACTGATGACAGAAAATCTGCTCGTTTTCCGATCCTAGCTAGATGGGCAGGTGGATTCCATTGAAAGTTTAGGTTTGAGTAGTGAGAAGTGACGAGAAGTGTTGAAAAAAGTACGTGAAAAGTAATAATAAAATAATAAATAGTAGTAGAGTATTATGAAAATACCTCATGTACTCTCAATACCCAAACATAAATAATGCAGAGTTAGTATAATCGTATAGTAGAAAAAAAAGATTATAACCATCTTGATTTGCACATGAAATGCCTTGGAGCTTGTAGATTAATATTGCTGAAATTCATGGGGCAGGAGCTTCTGGGTGGCCTGCATGAGCTTCGAGGTGGAGTGGTCTGTAGCGTACTAGAGCAGACCGTGGTTGGGCACATGACGTGGGCAGATAGTGGAGAGTACAGTGTTTGTTTGTTGTTTTTCAGTTAGGGTTGTCTATGTGGTGTTTTAATTTCTACTATTTATGTTAAGTTAATAAGAATTTTTTTAAATAGACAATTCTCTTTCCTCTTTTTGAGGAAGAGAGTAGTGGGTTTCTATCCTTCTTTGGAGGATGAGGGTAGAAAATCTCCTCCTCCTTTGGAGGGTGGGGTGATAAGTGAAATGAGATTGTTTTCTCACAGATAAGTCGAGATGGACATCTTTGTGTTCACATAGTCTCGCATCTCAGAAGGACTGTGTTATTAGAGAGTTTTTTTTTTTAAGTTTTTAAACAGTGTCTAGCATAATGAAAGTTGTGCGCGGGGGGGTGCTTTTAACCGATGTGTAGTTGGCTTGTAATCGGAGTTTGTATTCGGATTTATTAATCACAACTGTAACTTCTTTCATTCATGAATTGAATTAAAATCTATTTCAAAAAAATATATATATTGCTCAAATTCCATTTAACACAAAATCTTCGTCCAATATAATATGTTTCTCTAGCAGGGGGCTTTGTTCCATAAATTCCATTAAAATCCTTCAATATTGATAATATTATTTAAGAGCATAGCTATATCTACAAAAGAATTATATAAAATAATTTCATAAATTGATGTGGTTTCATGCATCTGATTTATTATATCTACTTTACAATAAAAGTAACTTTATAACCTAACGAACCACATTAAATCACATCAGTTTATAAAATTATTCTTATGTAATCCCTTAATGGCTAGAGTATTTTCCATTAATTTATACTCCCAATATGAATTGAAATATAACGAAAAAAACATGAATTAAAACCTTGAATTATAATGTCTCCTACTATCTTTATGTGATGAATTAAAAGGTCTCGATCCTTTGCAATTGTTTTTCGAACTATTAATTGGGTGCAATATTTCACAAGGATACAAGTCACCTTTGAAGCCCAAGCAAATCTTCTGGCAGCCTCTCATAGAGAACCCCAACAATATTCATCATAGAAGAGATCAACTTTCTTGATGTCATATGGAACAAGATCAGTACTTCTCAAAAAGAAAAGAGAAACAGACGGAAGAAAAGAGAAAGAGAAACGAAATCTAAATATTGCAAACACATTACATGATGACATGAGTTGCAGAAACCCAAAAGCCTTTATTTTAGATCATTCTGGTAGCTGTAAAAACAGACTATTACATATGTTATGGCCATATATATATGGCCTGTAATACTGCATGCAACTCTGCAAGATTCAAATCATGCATCTGCGATCTACGTACGAAAACATAAACTTAATAGAAGATCATATAATAATTTTCTAGTTCTTCAAGAAGGTTGAGGTGCCAGGATCTACGCAGCGAGGGGGATGGAATTTGCAGCAAGTAGGAACAGTCCACGACTGTGACATTCCCGTGAGAGCCACCAATATCAACACCGCTATCAATGCAAACTTCAACACAAACCTCTCGATCGGAGTTTCCATTCTGACTGGGTTTTTTTTTCAAAAAACGTTTAGCTTCTGTTTTAAGTCCTAAAACTGCGCGCACACATATATATATACACTAAAACTCAACAAGGAGGAGAGGTTTTGATAATATGGCAGACGTACGTTACATATATAATATTGCTTTAATTATTTCATTCCAAAATAGGAATGAAAAATTGTCTGTATTTAATGCTTTAATGAAAATTATTTAATTATTTTAATTTGGTTAGTCTTATTAATCTTGTCATATTTTCCATGCATATATATATATAAGGTATATATTATTGCCTGTAAGTATGTACATCATGTATATGCTAATTAAGAAGGTTTCCAATAAATATATCCAGAAAAGTAAAAATAAATAAATAAATAAATTGAAAAGGAACATCATTTAATTTCAAATCTTAAAAAAAAAAAACAAGAGCACCTGAATTTCTTAATGGCATTAATTAGTATGATTATCTGGCCAAGTTTCACGTATTAATTACAGTTGTAATCGTCATGCATTAAATATATAAAAAGGATGAACAAATGCCATTTTAGTGACAGATCAAGCCCTTCCCTAATTACATGGAGAAAAACTAGTTGATTAAGAATTTGTTATTAATAAGTTAATGGGAAAAAGAAAAATATATCTATATATATCATATATATAATTTTTTAATCAAAATTAGCTTTGCTTTAATGAAGCCATATCATCAACTATCGGCCACTATATATATTATTAGAGAAAATCTAAAAATCGGATGAGGCGAAAATGCAAGATTTACACCTTCTAACTAGAAAAAGACATCTCAACGGTTTTATAAAACTTACCCTGTAGAATCACATGCTAATTTCAGTTGCTCTCTCTCCTCACTGCAAACTCTCTCTCCAAGCTTTCTTTCCCCTCACTCTAAGCAAGCTCTCTCTCCTCACTCTCGACAAACTGTTTAGGATTTTTTTTATTTTTTTAAAGAAGAAATGCTCTTCATTGATTAAACACCTCAAATGAAGTAAAGAATACAAGGAAGACAACTTTCTATATTAATGATGTCCTCAGATCATACTCCTAGAGTATTTTTAGCTAGTACATTTACTGCAACATTAGATCATTTTCTAATATGAGTAACTTCACTAAACTCTAACTGTGCAAGAACAGATTTTGTGTCCCAAATAAAAGCTCTCAAGTTATGGCAAGAATCAACACTCTGATTAATGTTTTTAATAACATTTAAAGCATCTCTTTCAAGAATAATCTTTCTGATTCCAATCTCCAAAACAAATTTGATTATTTGAATATCCCCATAGGATTCAGCCATATGAGGATCTTGAACAAAACTTTCCTGCATTCTTTTTGTAGTAATGACATGTCCTTCATTATCTCTTATTATTATCCCAATGCCCACCTTGCACAACTCAATTCACTTTGTAGATCCCAACATGAGGAGGTTCCCAGCTAGTAATGATGATATTCAAAGTTGCCTCATCTCTGCTCTCCATCTTATTGGCAACTTGAAAATCAATAGAAGCCTATTTTGCTTGAAGCATGACTTTTGTTGGATGAGTAAAAGATCCTTTAAAGAGAAAAGTGTTTCTTCTTTGCCATATCTTCTGAGCTATTGTGACAATCTCCTCCCCTAGCTCTTTGATCGAACAAATCAAAAATAGTTGTAAGCCACTTCAAAAAACTGACAGTAGAAAAACCACATTTCTTAAGCTTCTTTATGCACATTCACCACACATACTTTGCAGTAGGGCATTCCCATGTTGCATAAATACTTGTCTCTTCCTCTAACTAACAAATGGAACATAAAAGTGAATCCACAACCCTCCTCTTAAAAATATTTTAGTTTGTTGGCAGATAATCTAGACGTACTCTCCATATGAAAATCTTAGATGCATTAGGAACATTTAGCTTCCAAATTAGAGACCAAACTTGCTTATCTTAGTTAGAGTTTGAACCTTGCCCTCTCCATCTTTCAATCAACTCATTCTGTAAATGATAAGCACTTTTCACTATAAAAATGTCATTCCTGTTGTACCTCCACACTAACTTATCCGAACAATTTGAACAATTGAAAGGCATTTGTTGAATAAGCTTCACTTCCTTACTTGAAAAACAGTCTTTGAGCAAAGGTACATTCCAACATTTTGTGACTAAGTCAATGAGAGCTATTACCTTTGCATTAGGGTCCAAGTCAATAGGCATACTTTGGATTTTGAAAGAAGAAGGCTAGAGAATCCAACATTCCTTCCATATCCTCACTTGTTCACCATTTCCAATCCTCCATAGAGATCCCTCTTTCACCAAATTCTTTGTTGCAAATAAACTTCTCCATATAAAAGATGGATTAACACCCAACTTAGCTTCCAGAAATGATGAGGTTGTAGGGACATATTTCAGCTTGAAAACTTTACTAGCCAAAGCCTTTGGGCTCTACAAAAACCTCCATCCTTGCTTTGCAAGTAGTGCCAAATTGAAACTCTCCAGATCCCTAAATCCCAAACCTCCTACTGAATTGGCCTTTCCCATTTGACTCCAAGAAACCCAATGAATCTTCCTTTCATTCTGTTGTTGGCTCCACCAACACTACCTCATCACTTGGTTAATTTTATTTAGGAGGGATTTAGGGGATTTAAAAACACTCATGCAGTAATTGGGTAATGCTTGAATCACTGCCTTCAATAGAATCACCTTGCCTGCTTTGGACCGCAACTTGGTTTTCCCGCTACTGACCTTGCTTCTGACTATATCCACTATGCTAGTAAAATCTTGGAAACGAGATCTACCAACAAGAGCAGGTAACCCAAAATATTTTTCATATGAGGATGAAGATCTTGCCCCAGCAATACTCAGAATGATCCCCTTGACTTCCATACTTGTGTTTCTGCTGAAATGAATAGAGGTTTTGTCCTTATTAAGTCTTTGGCTTGGAGCTTTTTCATAACAATCCAGTAGTCCAATCATATTGCTCCATTCCAAAGAGTTAGCTTTGCAAAATAATAAGCTGTCATTTTCAAAAAACAAGTGGTTAATGCAAATTTGTCCTCGAACAATAAGTATCCCAATGATAACTTTGGACACCTCAACCTGATTGAGTAAAGCACTCAGTGCTCCATAACATAAGATAAAAAGGTAGGTTGACCAGGATCACCCTGCCTCAAACCTCTAGAAGCTTTGAAATGAACCTGAGGAGAGCCATTGAGCAAGATAGAATAAGAAACCGAGTTTAAACATCTTGTGATTAGGCCAATCTATTTCTAATTGAATCCCAATTTAGCTATAATAGCTTGAAGAAACTCTCACTCACCCTATCATAAGCCTTGCTCATGTCTAACTTCAATACCATATAGATTGTCTTACCCTTCAATCTCGAATTCATTGAGTGCATGGTTTCATAAGCCACCACAACATTGTTAAAAATTAACCTCCCTGGGGTAAAGGCCCTCTGATTAGGAGAAATGATCTCAAGCATAATCTTCTTCAACCAATTTGCCAAAACCTTAGAAATGATTTGGTAAATAACATTACAATGAGAGATTGGCCTGTAATTTGAGACTTGCTTAGGGTTCTTCTTCTTTAGAATTAACATGATGTAAGTATCATTAATGAGACTCAAATCTCCACCGGCATTGTTAAGAAACTCAAGAACAATTCCACAAACATCCTAACCAACAATATGCTAATGAACCTCAAAAAAACCAGCATTGAAACCATCTGGTCCAGGAGAGCTCATAAGATTCATCTAAAAAATAGCATCTTTAACCTCTTCTGCCACAAACTCTTTGGTTAACCTTGTATTCATTCCTTCTATAACTTTAGGCATCAGTGAACTGAGACATTCAGTTATTCCTATAGGATTTGAAGAAGAAAAAAGATCTTGATAGAACTATTGAAACAGCACTGAGATCTCTGTAGCATAAGTGACCAAAGATCCATCCTCCCTTTCAATCTTGCTAATTTTATTGGTCTTCCTTCTATGGCTTGCACACATATGGAAATACTTAGTATTTCTATCACCTTCTTGCAACCATATCTGCTTGGCTCTTTGTTTCTATCGTATATTCACTTCATCTAATAGACAGTCAACTCCCTTCTGTATCTTTTTAATAGCAACTACATACTCACCCTTATTAATCTCTTGCAACTTTGAAATCTCCTTAAGTTTATCTAGCATTAATCCCATACTCTTACTACTAGACTTCTTATTCTATTGAATGAGAGACATCTTATACACCTACAGCCCATTGGAATTAGGCAGCAATCTATTACAGTTCTATCCCTTTCTTTTCCAAGTATCTTCAATAATTTTTAAAAGTGTAATCGGTCTAGTTTGATCCGGTTTTGTAGAACTTTTGAATCAAACCGGTAAGACTTCTTTTGCAATTTCAAGAACCAGTTTCGCACCGGTTACCCTTCTAAATTGATACTTACAGTTTTACCAGTTCCAGTCTGGTTCGGTCCGGTTTTCCTATTTTAATCAAGTATCAATTTATATTATATATTAATATATCATAGTACTATAGTGTTATTACTATAAATTATAATATTATGCTAATATCATAATATAATACTAATATATATATCATAGTATTATATTATACTAATATCATAGTATTAATACTAACATATTAAGTTAACCATATTATGATATAACTCTTATAACATATGATCAAACAAATTATAAATATTCATATTTAAGATTAAAATTTTATGTTATAAATTATAATATAAAATTATTTTATATATGATATATAATTATATATAAAAATTTCATATATAATTATATATATTATATATATAATATTAAAAACTTAATTTATATATATTTAAACTGATCCGATCTCGAAAATCACATAATCGAAACTGGACCAAAGCCAACTGGTATTTACAATATAGAAACCGGACCAACGGGTCCAATTCAGTCTGATCCGATTTTCCAATTTAAACTTTCACCCTTGAATTAATTTTACCACAGTCTTCCCTCTTATTCCAACATGTCTCATATCTAAACAATCTGGTCCCTTGGACATTGCAATTCTAATGCTGGTTCAATTTTACTAAAATGAGAGAAGGATTTGAAGATTGTGCAGGCAATGTAATGACACAAGAAGTCTCATACGTTAATAAAAGCTTAAGATCATGTCAATTTACGACTTTCTTTTCCTTTTTTTTTTTCTAAACCATCACCAACAGGAAAAAAAGAAAAAGAAAAAAAATGATTTAGGAGAGAGAGAGAGAGAGAGAGAGAGAGAGAGAGAGAGAGAGAGAGAGAGAGAGAGAGAGAGATATTAGTGAAGAGCAAAGAAAGAGATAAATATTAAAAATGATCCTCATCCAATTTACAGCTTCAAACCAGAAAAAGACATCCATAGAAAACAAACCAACCAATTAAATTGCTAATATGCTATCTTATAGTTGAGAATTCATATCGCGTTATCCTATTGTGTTACTAATGAATATATACAATATATCTACTTAATTAAACCTATAAGTTTTTATTTAAGATTAAATTTCTTAAATGGAAAGTAACATATTTAATCAAGTTACTAAATTCAGTCTTTTTTATTTTCGAAACATGTGTTTTTAATTTCATGATATAAAATATAAGATGCGACTTATAACCTCATTATTTCATGATATTATACAGGAAAAATGACTTTACAAAATATGGGTTCCTTAACATTTTTATTATTATTATTTTTTTTTTTTTACCGTAGATGGTATAATATGAGTCTAAAACATTTTATACACCTTTAAAACATTTTAAAATATAAGAATATTTCAAAATATTATGCATATTATTCTTATATCATTCTTTAGCATTGTACGAGTCTACGACTAGGCTCATTGGGTCATATAGATAAGATGAGATGAGATGAGAAATATATGAAAAATAATGAGATAATTTGTGAATAGTAGTGAAATAATTTAAGTTAAGATTTTTATGGAGTTTTAGAAAAAGAGAGAAAAAAAATTGGATAAAAAATTATAAAGTTAAAAGAAAGTTAGAATATAATTTTTTAATATAATTTTTATTTTGATATTTAAAAAAGTTGAATTATTTTTTATGTTTTTTTCAAAAGTTTGAGAAATTTAAAATTCAAAATATTTGTATTTGATTGGTGTTTAGATATTGAGATGAGATGTGATGTGATGGTTTAAAATGTTTGTAAAATCAAACCAGACCTAATTCTTAAAAAACTATTAAACGAAAATATGTCCTCATAATCATACAATTAACTTGCATCATGTAATTAACTGGTGTGTTTTTATCTAAAATAAAGTATCAATTATGATTATTCCTTTTTTTCTTAATATTTAAAAAGAGCTTTATACCATTTTATAAAATAAGAAATTAATTGCTGTGAATTGAGATAAATAGCTAATTATTTACAAATCATTCTTTTTCTCTTGGAAAACATTTGTATTATTGACCATAAAAAAAAGTTGAATTATCACATGAATGTACTGTATACATCATTGGGGGGAGCCATATCTGCCAGTACTTCTACTTCCTTCCAACGGTATCTAGATATGAGAAACTCAACCCTGAGGATCAATGGCCCAATGCCCTCTATCTTGTACACTTTCGGGATGTTGAAAGGAGAAACATTCATGTTTGTCATCTGCCCTAAATGGCATTAGAAATTCTCCTCAGTATATAATGAATATGGGAATTTTCAGGGTCCCAAATTAGGTGTCAAGGACTCAAGACACCACAACCCCAGCAAATAGAAGATCGCAGATCTTTTCCTCCAAGGAGATTGTTGCCCGATCACGCTTATCCAACTGCAAGTTTTTTTGTTCTTTAATTCATGTAGACCTCTACTTCAGAAGTTCTACCACTATTTGCAAGACCAGCTAAGAGGACATTGTACGTGCCGAGTGTAGGATGGATTCCTTTCTCTAGCATGGTTTTGAATATTTTGAGTCTCTTGCCAGCATTTCCCACAGTGAAATAAACACCAATCAAAGCAGTGAAAGTAGTTGTGCTCTTATGATCATCAGGCAAAAGATCAAATAGTTTTGCAGCACATATAGCTCTTCTAGCAAAACCAAGCCTTTAGATTAACGATGCAGTTAGATATGCTCCAGGAGATTGTCTAGCCCTAAGCATGGCCTCAACAATCTTCACCACCTTTAAAAATGAATTGGATCTAATTAATATGTAGATCAAGGAAAGATATGCATTTCTCTCCATTATATTATTGTTTATTTCACTAACAATATAAAAATAGATAAGAATTGTTAAACAAATCTTATCACTGAAAAGCATGTTATTTTCTTAGCAAAAGAATCATGAGTTCGTCAATGAGATGTTTTACAATTGACAAACTATTTCCCACACAATACTTTGCATTCATCTTTCAAGAATGGCAAGCAAGTTCGGGTTTAAAATTACAACACATCTTTCACATCAAAGAAGAGCTAGATCATCAGCAGCTCAAAATGCAATTGTAAGAAGAAAATGTGATCTAAGACAACTAAACCAAGTAAGGAAACCAAGATAAATGCTTACAAGGACTTATTGAAATAGAATGGATGAATTAACAAGTTGTTAACAAGAGAGAAAGCGCTAGCTAACCAAAACAAGGATTAAATAATAAAACCACAAAATAAATAAATAAATAAACGTAACTCAATTTGTTCCATGCAAGCAACAACTCATCATCTTAAAATGCTCACGGTCATGTTCTTCCGCTTCCAAAGTATCACAACTACAGATGTTTTAACACAAAGCCAGAGTTCAATGCAAAATCCACTCACATTTATAATCTCAAGCATAGTGAAGTTAATGCTAAACATCCAAAGAGAGTTCTTGATAACGATCTAAATCCTAAATGCAAATAAGATACATGAATTCCATTATTCATCAAATCCTAACCCATTAATCCAATGCAACTTTATAGTTGTGAAAGTTATGGAGGTTCAAGATAGCATAATATACTTACAGAAGGTTTGTCAAATGTGCTGAGCCCAACGCAATAGTGTTAAAGAAAAATTTTCTCTGTATTTCTATTTATGTTTGTGGCTATTACAATGATTCCTTTATATACTTGAGCTAAAAGAATTGCTATTAAGAAGAAAATATTCTAGGCCTAGAGTATGGTTTGTTATAGAGGGTGCATTCTGCTTATGCAGCAGGTGGTTACCTTTGCTCATGTAGTAGGGTTACATGATACTGCTATAGTTCTTTGGCTGTGATGCTTGTGAGTTGGATTTTACTACAAAGACAATATTAGCCTTAAAATCCCCCCTCAAGTCAAGTGGCAATTGTTGAAGGCGCAAACTTGAACACAGAGTGGCAAACCGTGCTGTTGAGAGTGGCTTGGTAAGGACGTTAAGGCGAGTTGATCTTTGCCAAAGATGAAGGCCACATTCAGAGACTTATTAATAACACAATCATGTACAAAATGGAAATTCTTTGACGTGCTTTGTTCGATCATGGAAAACCAGATTTGAGGAAAGATAAGTTGCACCCAAATTGTCACAATAGATCAAAGGAGCACGGGTAAGATGAACACCAAGATCTCAGCAGAGATGTTGGAGCCAGATTACCTCAGCAGTGGTATTGGCAACTGCTTTGAATTCTACCTCAGTGGAAGAATAGGCGATAGTAGGCTATTTCTTCAAAGACTAAGTGATTAAGTTGTCGCCAAAGAAGACACAAAAGCCACTGGTTGAACGTTGATCATCGGGACACTCCACCCAGTCGGCGTTGAAAAATGCGGCGAGATTAAAGATGGAGAATGGTGAAATCTATAAGCCAACATTACAGGTTTGTTTGAGATATCGCAAGATACACTTAACCACTTGCCAGTGAGGTACACGAGGGGCATGCATGTATTGACACAACTTGCTAACAGCAAAAGATAGATTAGGCCGTGTAAAAGAGAGGTATTGGAGTGATCCAACTAAGTTGTAGTATAAGGTAGGATCTTCAAATAGATTGCCCTTGAAAGCACTTAATTTTTTTGAGGTAGCCATGGGGGACTTGATAGGCTTTGCAAGGTGCATATTGGTCCTTTTGAGCAAATCGGCTATATACTTTTGTTGTGTTAAGAGCAAGCCTTTTGAATTTTGGGTTGCTTCAACACCAAGGAAGAAATGTAAATTACCCAGATCAGTAATAGGAAAATTAGTTCTCAAGGCTGTGATGAGATCAGAAATATGGTGATGTGATGAGCCCGTGATCAATAGGTTGTCAACATAAACTAGAACAAAGGTGGTGTTGGACTTAGTTTTGCATAAATACAATAAGGGATCTACTGAGGAGATTTTGAATCCAAGGTCTATGAAGCGGCAACTCAAACGGGAGTACCATGCACAGGGTCATTTTCGAAGTCCATAGATGGCTTTATGCAACCTGCAAACATGAGATGGAAACTAAGGGTGAGAAAATCTGGGAGGTTGAGTGTAACATCCCCTTCCCTAGGGTTAGGAATGTCACGTACATATGTAACTTAAGCCAGGTAAGAGACTTGCATAATTTTTATAAAAAAAAACATTATTCAATCCTAGAAGAAAACTTAAGTAAAACCATTATCTAGAACATAGTCATATCCAAGTTTTCAAACCAACTAAATAAAAAACAAAACCATAAATATAGTCTAAGGTTCATTAGTCCGCTCCTTCTAAACTTCGCCCGCCTACTTGTAGTCCTCATTCTCCTAACCTGGGTGGTTAAAAAATAAAAACTAAAATAAGTCGAAGATTCAGTAAGAACTCACCACAATGTAAACATAATAAATAAAAGGCATTTCATAAATTTTTAATGTTGAAAGAATAAAATTCTTGTCATATCATGACATGCATGATTGTCTTAATTTATTTGAATTAACTGATTAACTAATTAATCTGATTGGCCCACATACTTAACCCTGTGTGCAAAGTTGTGCACCGGCCCCGCATCCTGCTACACTAAGGGGAGCCACAGAGTAGTATTATAGCATATTACAATGAACCACGCTTGAGTCTGTGGCTTGCACATTTACCCTGAATACTGAACTAAAAGGTTATCTAATTAACTGATCTTATCTTATCTTGCACTTGAACTTAAGATCACTTACGTATCTTATGCGACGTGAGTTGCATGACATTCATACTAATATAAATAATTGTAACATACTAAATATGAACATGATGCGAAAAATGAACATGATCATATGCTTTGATGACTGATATACTTACATAGATCACAACATGCATGGTACATAAAAGAACGACTATAAAAGAATTGGCTTTAATGGTAATAGTCTATCTCTGTGTTAATTCTAATTTATGATCAAATTACTTACCTCTTAGTACTGCTTCTACAGCTTCAGTTCGTGACCTATACAAAGCACTAATCGTCACTAATTTTGTAGAAAATGTGTCTTAATATCCCACGTACTTAATTAAATTCATACTTTAAAAATACTCAATAAATATTCTGCTTAATACAGAATCAATGAACATGAATTCTTTAAATACTAATAACATATTTTTGCTTTCAAATTATAATTTAGTAGGATACTAGACTATATTATAAAAGTACCAGTTGTGAAAACCCGATCTCTTAAATTAGTTTTACTTTCTTATAATTAACATAATTATTTAAGCTATATTTGAGTAAATAGTACAGAATTCATTTTATACAGTAGCTACTAAAATTAAAATATTTAAAATAAATCATTAAAGCCTTACTATTTAATGTAATCTAAATTTTAATTTTAATAATTGATAATATAACTTTAACTCTTCGCATAACAACAGTCTATATAAACAAGTTCATGCAGAAATCAATTTAAAAGCATTCGCTTGTTGCCATGACTTAGAAGGGTAATAATGTAATAAAATATTTAAACTGGTACGTGCTATGTTTATCAATATAAATTTAAATAACACAATTTCTGAAAAGCTAGATAGCATTTTTTGTAAATTTTAATATAGGTTTGAATAACATTATAGCACACTTCCTAAAAAGCTAGATGGCAGTTTTGTAAATATAAGTTTGAATGTGTTTTATGAGGTTACAGTAAGATACATTCTTTTCTGACATGTTCTAGAGGGCTACACAACAAAGAATTGAAATGGCATATTTGTAATATAGCAAATCGTGAGAGAAACCAAAAGTCAAAAATGAGATACTTTCTTATAAATTAACAAAGCCACTGGAGAATTGAGAAAGACAAAGTCGTGTGACAGTGAGAAAATCCAACTCACAGTGAATGGAAACGGATGCGACAGATCCATGAAGATCAATAACGGTGCAGTTGAAGGTGGGTTCTGATCATTGTGAATTGAAGTTCAGAAAGAGAGAAGAACTTGGTCTCGGTAGTGCTCACCAAAAATCAAAAGAACATAGAGAGAGAGAGAGAGAGAGAGAGAGAGAGAGAGAGAGCAAGTTGCTAAAGTTTACCATTAAAGAAAAGATGCCAGCACGTACGGACAGACTACAACGGCGTTGGATTAAGCATACTGTGGTACGGTGGAGGAAATCTGAGGGGTAAGAATTTGATTTGTACTGTTTATACTAACGTAAATAAAGAAGAAAGAAAACCATGGAGATCACTAAAATATAAGTATAGCATAACTTACCGAGAGGAAATTTGATTAATGCTATAGAACGGTAACAGAAAATAAGGACTTTAGGGTATTTGCTGCTATGCTAAAAACTCCGAGAATATGGAATTTAAACTCAATGATTCGGCCCTTATATTGAAACATCTCAAAATCAAAGCGTATGAGTAATTGAAACGGAAACCACAGTTGAAAAATCTGAAAGGCTGAAAATCTGAATATTTTTAAGGAAATAAATTAAAAATTAAATATAGTAATAATAATGATACTATTAATTTAAAAAACAATATTATAAAAATTCTTAATTTTAAAATCATGGTTGTTACATTGAGTCATGAACACAGTTTCATGTAAGGGCACATGCAGAAATGCATTCTTCGCGTCATATTGTTGAATGGGCCACCGATGAGTCACGTAAAGAGCGAGAACAAGACAAACAATGGTGGCCTTTACAATTGGGCTAAATGTTTCCTTATAGTCTATAGCAGACTATTGAAGAAATCCCTTAGCGACGAGATGGGCCTTCCGTCTTTCAATGGAGTCATCTGCGAACCTTTTGGTGCGAAAAACTCATTTACACGTGATAGTGTTAGATGCTTGTGAGGATGGAACTAGGGACCAAGTATGATTGGCAAGAAGAGTATTAAACTTCTTTGCCATGGCCTCACGCCATTCAGGATGCTGCTAGGCAATGTTGTAACTTAAGGGTGTTTCGGATATTGTGAGTGTCACTGATGAGAGCACGAGGAGGTGGCTACTTTATAGTACCATCAGTGAACTGGTGAGGTCGAAGAGAGCTTGTGCATGATCTTGTCACCATTGGGTGTGCAGGTTGTTGAGAATCAGGCACTGAAGAGCTCTATGTCATCAGTGATGGTAGTGGGGAAGAAGAAGGGGGTGGGCCCAAGATACAAGGAGGAGAAGATTTAGTTATCATTGGAAGATTTAAATGAAAGAAGGAGAGGGCTTGGGCTTAGGCATGTCGGCAAAAGGGAAGTGGAGTTCATTGAATTGGACGTCCTTGGATGTATATGAATGGCCCATGGGGATGCAATAGCATGTAAAACCCCTGTGGCCTAGACTAAGGCCGAGAAAGACACGCTAGTGATCAATAAGAAAATTTTTGAGTGTTGTAGGGTGTTGTGAGTGGCCAACATTCAAAACCGAATACTCTTAAAGATTTATAATCTGGATGTTTTTGGTGAAGAAGGAGAGGGCTTGGGCTTAGACATGTCGGCAAAAGGGAAGTGGAGTTCATTGAATTGGACATCCTTGGATGTATATGAACGGCCCATGGGGATGCGATAGCATGTAAAACCCTTGTGGCCTGGACTAAGGTCGAGAAAGACACAGTAGTGATCAATAAGAAAATTTTTGAGTGTTGTAGGGTGTTGTGAGTGGCCAACATTCAAAACTGAATACTCTTAAAGATTTATAATCTGAATGTTTTTGGTGAAGAAGGAGATACAGACAGAAATGATGAAGAGATGGAGATGGTAGAATATTTATTAAGTAAACGGCATGAGTGAACGCAAATGGCCAAAAATTATAAGGTATTGAAGAATGGGCGAGGAGAGCTAAACCTGTGTCAACAATGTGGCGATGTTTTCATTTGATGATGCCATTTTGTGTATGGGTATGTGGGTAGGTGAATAATGCCATAGGATTCTAAGTACTATGAGAAGGGTTGAAATTCGCCCTCCCAATCCGATTGGAATTGTTTTATTTTTGTTTTAAATTGAAGTTCAACTGGTGCTTTGAACTTAACAAAAAGGTCAAATGCTTGATATTTTGTTTTGAGAGGAAACAACCAGGTATAACACAAGTAATCATCCATAAAACTAACATAAAATTTATATGCATCATGAGATACATGTGGGGAAAGTCCCCAAAAATCTGAGAAAACAAGTTGGAATGGTTCGATTGATTTGTGGAGCTATGTATGGGCTGGTTGTCTAAGGGATTTTTCCTTAGCACATGCATTACAAAATGATGGAATTATTGAAGGATCATATGGAAGATCGTGTTGCTGTAAATTAGAGCAAACTAGCTTAATGAAAGGATGTCCAAGCCAAGAGTGCCAAGTTGAAATCGAGAGAGATGTAGTCAAGGCGGATAAAGGTGGTGATGAAAATGAGTAGAGGCTGTTATTGGTGGTCCCTCGAAGTAGAGGTTTCTCGGAGTTACATTCCTTAATGTAAAAGGAGTTAGAGAAAAATTCAAAGAAGACATTATTATCGATGCAAAATTGACTGACAAAATTAAGATTTTTTTGAAAGGTAGGAACATAGAATCTTATTGAGAAGAAAGGTAAAGGTAGGATAGGAAAAGGAGGTTGAACCAAAGTGAGAAATAGGCACGGTGGAGCCATCACCAACACGCAGCGTGTGCTTGCCGTGATACTCAGTAGCCTGTAGGTTCAATTTAGACAAATCATTGGTGATATGGTTCGTGGCTGCGGTATCCGAATACTAGCTTGGATCCGAGATATAGTTGGAGGAGGAAAACTTCGTAATTGCCAGTGGAGCAACTGTGTAAGCTTCATTAAACGATACAATCAGGTGAGAGCAGAGTGCCCTTAGCGATTGTAGACCTGACAAATTAAACGGTTGTCAGTGGGCATGGAAGAACTTACACCAGTGTTACCTACAAGAATGCCAGGACCGTGATTAGAACGACCATGTCCTCGAAAATTATTGTGGCCCCTATGAGACCCTTGACCGTGTTGAGCAAATTGCTGCTTGGCTGTGAAATTAGCACATGCATCAGTTGAAAAGATGTTTGTGTCGAAGTGATGAAGCATGTGAACTTCATGGGCTAGCAAGTGATTGAGCAATTCATTAGGAGAAATGAGCCCAAGGCAAGTGGTCACTGAGGAAACAAGAGCATCGTATTTAGATCTGAGTCCAGCTAGCAGGTATGGAATGAATTCTATAGGAGGCAGAGAACGTCCTGCAGCAACCATTGTATCAACCAATGTTTTGGATTGATGAAAATACACTGATATGGAATCTACTCTTTGCTTGAGAGAGGCAAGTTTAAGTTGGGTTTGAATAAGGCATGCCTGTGAAACTGAGGTATAGGAAGACTCAAGGGAGAGCCCCACAGCTCGGGCAGAGTTACATCCAAAGACTTGAGCTATGAGAGGTTTAGAAAGAGAATAAATAAGGAAAGACATTACTAATAGATCTTGCTGAAGCCAAGCATCATAATCTAGGTTTGGTGTGTCATTATTGAGCTCAGGTTTTAGGGAAGGGTAGAAGCTATCGACATACTTATAGAGTCTTTCACCACGAAGGTAAGGAACAGGCTACACTTTCCATAACAGATAATTTTCTGGTGTTAGTTTGACAGAAACAGTGTGGGAGAAATGAGGATAAGGGAGGGTGGGAGACGATGGGTTTGAAGAAGACGCCATGGATGTTAGTCCTTTGAATGCTGTGGTACCATGTTAAAGAAAACTATTCACTGTATTTTTATTTATGTTTGTGGCTATTACAATGATATCTTTATATACTTGAGCTAAAAGAATTGCTGTATAGAATCGAATATTCTAGGCCTAGATTATGGTTTGTTATAGAGGGTGCACGCTGCTCATTCAGTAGGTGGTTACGTGATACTTCTATGGTCCTTTGGTTGTGATGCTTGTGAGCTGGATTTTACTACATAGACAATATTAGCATTAACAAATAGCAATGACTGGAAGGCCCTACAAAATTTAGCAAGAAAAATTTGAAGAAAACATAATTAGGAATATTGCAGGGTAAATAACCCTTCATTTTCAATGAAGTTATATTGACAATCCTGCAAGCTAAGAATCTCTCACAACTCTATACAAATCAATGGGAATGATGGGTTTCTATAGAGAGAAGCAAAAGAAACTTTTATGATGTAAAAAATTCTTGATGATCAAACAAAGTGTGTAAGAGAGGAACACCAGAAAAATGCAATCAAACAGAAAGTGTGTAGATTTGGTGGTTAGTAAGAGCAAAAATATCAAAGATAAATGAAAGTTAAAGGAGAACATATGATTTTGAGAAAGAATAACTTAGCAGTAAAGTTTTAGTAAAATCAATAGATCTAACCATTTTATGCACTTTGGCAACCCTCCAAACTCCAGTCCCTAAATGAGCCAACTAGAGCATTTTCTTCTCATGAGATGCAATGACCAAAAATAATGGCTCCAAGTTGATCATACTGAGATGACAACATCCAATGAGGTGCAATGACTAAAAATTATCTTCCCTTTCTATGAAACTCACGCCAATCTCTTAACAACTCAATTCCAAAGAACGATAAATTAGAAAGAGAAATATGGTGGAAGACAAATCTAAGGAACCCATACTCATCCACAACTTGGCAACTGATATGGTGATCAACATTTACACCCAACATTTTATGTTATACTGCTCATATATACTATAGCTATACACAATAATGGTATGCAACAATCAAACTCCAGTTTATTACCACAATTTAATCTAACATTGGCTACTAACTTCTCCTCCATTATAACTATAAACAATATTAGACAATAAAAACATAAAACCCAACAAGTCAAGTCAAATTCGAGTGCCCCTGTCATTTGCAGAGACAACTAAAATTCAATAATGAAAATCCCTTTGCTTTCCTAGAAGTTTCATCTCAACCAACTTGTACTATTGTAGTCTGCAAGAGATTAGAGCATGACATACATTAAAAAAGATACAAATTTATACAAAAAGAGAAACAAAATAAATGTTACAGATTCTAAGGCATTAATCATCTTCAAATCCAACGCTACTCTCTCTCACATTCGAGGGAAAATATATGTCCTACTTTTGTACTAGGGCACTGCACTTAACATTCCCTAAGATACTTTTCTCTTCAGAAAAAAAAAGACACACTTTGTTATAAAGGTTCACTGATACCACGATTGTGACAAAGAAACACTTGGAATAAATGACGGTAGTCCTTGTTCACCATGTATACCAGATTTGAGCACATTGTATTGCTCAGTCACATAATTATATAGCACTCGTGTGTATATCTCTTTAGCCTACTAAAGTGAACATGCAGCTCATTTAGAATCACTCATGATGAGCCATATATATTATGTGCAAGAAAATTTTTGGAAACTAATAAGAACCTAAACATGTGAAGATATACTGTCTACACATAGCAATAACAAAAAATAGTGTGAAGGTGCAAGATTCAGCTTGTGTCATCCTTTGTGCAGATTAATAGTATTCAAACTTTTCATTATGTCTACATTTTAGGTGATGCCTTGTGTTTTATGGGTGCAAGTGCTGCCATGATTTAGAAAATAAAACAAAAATGCAAATGAGGTCATGCTACATGTTGTTGGATAGGGGTCTTCAAAGGCTGGCTAGATTTCATCATCTCTTTGTCCTATCTCCATGGCTTTGTTTTGCATGTATGATGATACTTCTTGATGGTTTTTTAGGTGGTCGAAGGTGGAGGGGCTGGCTACCAAGTGATCATCTAAGAGCAGGTCATGGAAGGGGATGAAATAGGGTGGTTGCCAAGTGGCTCTTTGTGCCAATGCCAATCGATTTGGCATTTCTATAGGAAAAACATGGTCAATAGTCTTATGAGTACTTGACGGACCTCTGAGGGAATGGAGGGAAGAGGTGGTGTCATGTGGAGAGGGTTCAACAAAGAGCAAAAATTCTTTGAATGGTTGAGGTCCTCAGTTTGGTTTTAACTAAACTCCTAAGGAAATAGTTGGATTTTGATTTGGTTTCTTGAAGTCATTTCATTCAATGCTAAGTCTGAACTTTGGGTGATGTGGTGAGGTGTGAATAGTGAATTTTTCTTTCAAAATTGGATGGAAATGGTGTGGACTAGGTTCTGGTTTGATGAAGTGCACATGGTAATGCATTAAGGTGCAAATTAGTGGTTATTTGTGCATTGACATGGCTTGGTTCCAATTGACATGTGTTGGATCAATGCTAACCTTCTAGTTTAGTTTAAGAACAATGCAAATAAACAATAAAAACAAAAGATTTTAGATCATAAATGTGAGAAAAAAAATTAAAGAAAACCATGCCATGCAAAAATCAAGATTTGAGGTTGCTAATAATGGTTGAGATGAATAATGCTTCTTAACTCAAGTTAGAAGCTTAACCATGATTGGGAGGGAACCTTAAGGGTTTGTGGTTCATCTTGGACTTGAAGGAAACTAATGGTATGGTGTATGTAGGCTTCATTCGGAAGGATGAAATGAAAGACAAGGCTTGTTGGGCCTTTTTAGTAAGTCTTTGTTATGGGCTTTGGTGTGGGTTCTTATATGGACCTTATGTCCATATTTGTGGGGCTTATCTATGGACTCAAAGGCTTACTAAGTTGGGTCTCAACCTTAGATCTTTCTTAGATTAGGCGAATTGCCTTCAATCTCACTAAGTTAGGCGCAATGGCTTCATACCCATCACATATTGGGCCTAATTTCTAAGGTTCTTCAAGAAAGGCCTAGAACCTTATAACTCCATTTGGCCTAGGGCTTATGACACCTATTTTTAGCCTATCACATCCTTAGTGATCTAAGGCCATAAGTAAGCCATTCTTGGGCTACTTCTACACTTATCCACCACTTGGCCTTTTAGCTTAGCCCATCAATATGCCACATGTCATACCACTATTGGCTTCTTGGTAGATATTAAAAATAAATAAAATACTTGAATCCTTCAATAGTTCTAACTAAACCCATTGTGTGATTCTCATGCTAGAAAAAAACTCTAAAATCTTTCTAAAAAAGTCACAATACTAATTAGGATCATGGGTGCCAAGGTCAAGTCCTAACAAGCTTTTTAGGTGGGGTGTTACACATATCATTTTTTATCTCATCATTTTTTTCATATCATTATGATCTCATCAAATCCTCATCTTCATAACCGTTACGATCTGTCTCGTTACATCATTATCCATAATCATTAACATCTTATTATCTTTTCATACTATTATTATTATCGAGACCAACCTCATTAGCTCATCATTTATCATCTCATCATCTTTTTATATAATAATGATCTCATCATCTTTTCATATCATTGTGATTTCATCACAACCCTCATTTTCTTAACCATCACGATCCATTTTGTTACATCATTATCCATAGTCATCGTCATCTTATGATCTCTTTATATTATTTATTATCTTATCATCTTTTTATATTATTTATCGTTTCTTATCTTTCATATCATTGTGATCTCATCAGATTTTCATCTTCATAACCATGACGATCCATCTTGTTATATCCATTATCTATAATCATTATCTTTTCATCATATTTTCATATTATGATTATTATCGAGATCGTCCTCATTAGTTTCATCATTGGCATTATAATGCCTCTATAAAGCAAAATTCAGATCGTCTTTATTATTCTTGGAGTTTGTCAATAATATATGTACATTGTTTTATTAGTTATAGAAGCTTAATTCATTTTTTGTTTATACATTGTTGTTGCTAGTTATATTTGTTGTTGTATATTAATATTTATGCTACTTTATTGTTAATGTTTTGCAAAAGATTTTGTGAGGATAGGTTGTCAAGAGACGAAGTTGTCTTAAAGTTGTTCTAAAATTACAAGTTTGATCTACTATTTATTGCTTTTATCCAATAGATATATCTCTATTTATAAAGGATTAAAATAAGTTTTGTAAAATATTTTTATTGTTATTCGCATTCTCATCTATGTTGCCTCTAACATTCTTATGCAGATGGAAGAACTTGACAAAAGGCCTAAACCTTCTACTTTACATGCTAAAAACATTATGATTATGGTTTTTTTGTTATTATACAGAAATTTGAAAGAGAAATAGGCATTAGGGCTTTTACTATCATTTTGTAAAAGCATCAAGTCTCCATTAGGGATGTTACTATCACCTATGGGACTGGTCGCCTCCAGCTCCATCCCTTGCAACATGGACTCCTAGGGCAGGGGGAAGTCGGTTGGGCCCCAACCCCGACCCTATTGGTAGGTGCCCAAATCCAAATGTCAAGTAGCAAATAGATAGCACCACCATCCAGCCACCCTGTCTAACATCGCATTTTTTACAAAAAGAAGTCTAAAACAATTGCACAAGTTACAAATCCAAATAAAAGCAAACAAAACTTATTGATCAAACTAAACGAACTTATCAATAAGAAAATCTCATAAATCCAACAAAAAAACCAATTCAAACTTACTAAATTATAGACCATACCAAACAAATAAACAAAACCAAGTAATAAACGCACAGATCTATGCACAGACCCATGTGTCACAAGTATATGTGTACAGATCTTCAAAGACCTATGGTAGATTTTTATGGCCCATGGTTAGCATGGTCAAAATTATAGATCAAACTAAACGAATAAACAAAACCAAGTAATAATGGCACAGACCCGTGCACAAACCCACGTGTCACGAGTCTTAAATTGATGTGTGCATTGATCTTCGTTGATCTATGGGTAGATGTTTATGGCCCAAGGTCATCATGGTCGTAGCTATGGGTCAATAAACTTGAAGACCCATAACCCTTGGTTGCAACTATGGGTCTCTAACTTACAAATCTAGGTCAACAACTGTGTACTTGGGTCATAGAGACCCACTTCCAAGCCATGATCTAACCACATATGTTGTGCGCCTTAGTCGTGAGTCATGACCCATGACAATGAAGGCAATTAAGAAGTCAGCTTAAAGGAGGGAAAATAAAGGAGAAAAGAAAAGAGAGAGAAAATAGAAAGGTGAATGAAAATAAGGGGAAAGGAGAAGACGGGGGAGAGACAAACAATTGTATTTATAGTTAGGGCTTTGTTATATATATATATATATGTGATATTATGACTTATACTATTATATATATTTACATATATTAAGTGCCTAGTGGACAGTAGGTCTAGCCGGCACCAATCCCCCAGGCTTTGAAACAGGAGAATCAAAGCCCTCTCCCAATGGTATGCAGGTGGTGGCCCTTAGCCCTTTAGCCCTACTCTCCAGCATATACTAGGCCAAGATGTCAGGTCAGCCATACTTCCTTATGAGACTTAGTTGGTCATTTATCATCTCATCATCTTTTCATATAATTATGATCTCATCATGTTTTCATATTATCTTGATCTCATCACATTTCTCATCTTCATGACCATCACGATCAATCTCATTACATTATTATCCATGCTCATCATCTTTTTATAATCTTTTCATATCATTTATCATCTCATCATTCTTCATATCATCATGATCTCATTAGATCCTCATATTCATAACTATCACGATCCATCTTGTTACATCATTATCCACAATCATTATCATCTCATCATCTTTTAATATTATGATTATTATCAAGACCATTCTCATTAGTCATTGGTATTATGACCGGATATATTTTGGAATATTCTCATATCAAACATGACATTATAAACCAAAATAATGTGTTTGGAACTCCACTAGTACACAATTTTCTTTTGTAGTTGGTATGGTCTTCACTATTACTCATACTTTCTGCAAATAAAGATCCAAGAGATAACATTCTCTGCTTAAACAGAAACTCAACCTCACCCTTCATAGAAAGAGATGACTCAACCTCTATAGACATACGTCCGAGAGACGAACTTTTTTTATTTTTATTTTAATTAACAATAAGGAAACAAAAAAGGAAAACAGTAAGGTAGATGCGAAAAATGATGGAATGCAATTTGGACTAACTTCGATAGACTTTGGAATATGTGACATCTCGTGAAGACAACACACTTGTTTTCTTTTATCCATAAAGGTAATAATTGAAAGATCTATCGGAATAAATAACGGCAAAATTATAAAATAAGCTGTAATTTAGAGTAAAGTGGTAATTTAATAGTTTGGTAGTCAAATTATAGGTGTAATGTAAATTAAATATTAATTAAATGATTTTAATAATTAAATATTAATAGATAGGATTTGATGAGGCATTTTGAGAAAATAAGCAAATTTAATATTAATTAAATTATTTTAATAATTAAATATTAAAAGATAGGATTTGACATGAAATTTTGAGAAAACAATTATTTATATGAGTTAGTGGTAAGACTGCTATTTTTTACTATTTTGGAAAAGTGCATTGAATTTTCACTTTATTACAAATTCAAAATTATATTATTATGTCTATCTTGATTTCTAATATTTTTTAAGAAAAGATAAAAATTACTTGTCCAATGAAAAATAGTTATATCAAGAGATAGAGAATGAATTTTTCCTGTATGATTCCCGTAACGAGTTGAAGTGTTAACGCCTAAAATTTGCATAATAGGTTGGAACGAAGAAAAGAATTATTCCTGGTCCACAATGATGATTCAGGCTTCAATATGGCGTTCTTTGTTTTCATCCATAAAATAAATAATACATAAGCAAATAAAAGAAATAAATATATATATATATATGGATTTACGTGGTTCGGCATAATGCATATGTCCACGGGTTATTTAGTGGCGAAATCCACTATAATGGACGATTTTACAATTTCTCATGGCCTAACATATCTCATAATACAACTGAGGAATTTAAGGATGATCCTTTGGAATCATTGTGTGTGTGGTAAAGTCTACACATAGGGAGCTTCTGTGGAGAGCATGCTAGATTTGGGATCTCCTTCTTATATAGAGGTCTATTTCCTTAGAGTGATTGAGCCAAACTTGCCTTGTAAACCCCTTTTTCTCTTAGGAGTCTGTGTCTTTTTTCTTTTAGGAGTTTGAGTCAGCTTGTCCTATGTCTTATTGGTTTTATACATTTATTTGATTCTCAATTTTATCTCGAAATTAAATTATAGGTTGCTGATTTGATGCCTACACAAAGAGTCGTACTCATCGGCTACCTTAGGGGCAATGGCAAACCACCTTGCATGGTGGCCTATACCATTCCCAAATGGATCTTTGCAACCATCTTGCTGATTCTCGGGCCATTTTAACCATTAGGGTTTTTTAATTGTGGGGATATATTTTTTTAATTATTCATATGCTTTTAGTACTTTTAATGAAAAAATATATATATTTTTTATTATTTAAAATGATATGTTTTTTTTTTATAAAACATACTACATTAATTAATAACGGACATTACAATTTTGACCTGAAACATACTTACAAGCCAATTACAATATTGATAGCTCCCAATACACAACTGTGACTGAAATGATCTAGTCCATGCTGCAAATCTATACAGACTACCATCTGAGAGACAACACAATTCTATCCAAGATAGAAACAAACCCAATACTCTGTCTAAGACGGAGTAGATGACACAATTTATGGACAAAAGTCTAAGAGACACTTTATAGACACAAGTCCAAGAAACTATGTGTTTTTTTTTTTTTTCTTTTCTAAAACAAAATATATAACATAAATTAAAGATATATAAGAAAAAATGAATTACATCTAGTAAAGACATAGATCTGGATTTCAACCTTGGAGAAAAAAATTACAAATAAAATGATTGTGACGGCATGTGAGACCCACATGTCACCCTTGGAGTATGGTGATTAGTCATGTTTGAAGTAACCGGTGGTCCTGGACCCAAAAAAGCCGTGCATGATAGCAGAAAAGCACCTGTAACGGTGGCGCAAGAATTTCACGCGCCCACTTTGAACTGCATGTGTGGCTCACGCACAAGTTACTAGGGGGAGTTTGGTTAGGTCCAGTCCAGTCTAGTCCTGGGAGATTTTGTAGACCAGAGCAGACCTATTCAGTCCAACGTTTTCCCGCCCTGGACCAGACCAAACTCCCTAAGGACTGAGCTGGTCTGGTCCGATCAGTCCATTTGGTCCACTCTAGACTTTTATTATTATTATTATTATTATTATTATTATTATTATTATCATCATCCAAGGACATTTTGTTTAAAACTTATATAATTATATTGTGATATATTTAATATATATACATATAGTATATTATTATATATGTATTAATTTATATATATATAATCACAAAATAGCAATAAATCAATAAAATAGAACATTAACATATAATAGTCAATGGTTTTGATACCATCAACATATACCAGAAATTATATAAAGCAAATATAAATAGAATAATCAATCAATAGAGGCGGTATAACCAGCCTGATAATATAAAGAAGTAAAACAAATGAACGGTAGTAGAACCCTGCCTTTGCATAAAATAAAAGACAAAATATAATAAAATAGACTTCATTGAAAATATAATACTTACAAGGAGACTAATTCTCATAAGAGTTGAGAGCATAAGACATGAAGAATAGAAGATTTACAAGAGAAGGAATATTTTGAGAGTAAGAATGACAATAAAGGGAATGGCTTTAGATGGGGATTTCTGAATGTCTTCCTTACAAACAAACTAGGGGTGACAATATGTGACATGACCCGTTAACTCAACACAAACACGACACAATAAAAAAGGGTTTTGGTTTAACCTTATTAGGTTTGGGTCAAAACAGATTGATTCGTTAAGATACGATTGCTTAACAAGTCACTAAACGGGTCAACCTGTTATGACCCATTATGAAAATAAAAATTACACTTCTGCCCTTCTATCTAAAAACATAAAAAAGACAAAATAAAAAACTTTTGTGATTGGTTTGTAACCTCACATGCATTGCAATACTATTTGTAAACAGTGAGGACTTTGGATAAACAAAATGATTTGGTTATAAGATAGTAGAATTAAGGATAACTTGGTTATAGGAGCATAAGAAATGAATTTGGACGAGTTAACTGAAGATATAATGGAGTTGAACATCAACAAGAGCAATGAGGACGCTACACCATCTTCTGTGGGTTCATAATTTGTTTAAATTTGTATGTGTATTATCATATTTGAGATTGTAATATTAATATTTACAATACACTATGTACTATGCAGTATGCATGGCTTTGTGAGTTTGTTACTTTGTTTTATTGTTTATCATATCAGGTATTGTTGGGATTTTCATCTTAATTTCGGTATATTTATTTTTGGATTATAATTTTGTAATTGTAGTTAGTTTTCTATTTTTTTTATAGACATTGTGATTTTAATATTTATATAAAATTAAACAGGTCAAACGAGTTAACGGGTCATGTTCGTGTCCATTAATATAAACGGGTTAAAAAGGGTTCTAACGGGTCGTGTCGTGTCGTGTCATGTTAACATTTTCATAGGATTCACTAACAGGTCATAACAGGTCGCGTCGTGTTGACTCATTAACTGTAATGCACATGCGTTGACCCGACACGAACACTACCTGTTAACAAGATTTGACACCCGTAAAACAAACTGCCTATTTATAGACACCAAAACAATAACAAACAATATTTTACAATAATATCTCTGACATTTTTATCAATATATAAATAGTAACTCAAATAATTCTTAAACAGTAAATTGACAGTTGGGCGGCTATGCTTGTCTTTTTCCCGAATGGATAATACTTATAACATAATTTTGATGAGAATCTTGACTTCTGAAAAGTAATCCGATAATGGATAAAGTTGATTGTCTTATTTAATAATTGAGATAACAATAATATGTTGGAATCACATAATTTGAGGGTCATAATGTGCTAATTTCAGATCAAATTGATCCTAAGAATCCATCAAAAGTAAAGGATAATAGGATGAGTTGTCCTGAGAAAAAAAGGCCTGTTGAGAATGAGAGGCCTGCTGGGAAGGAGAGGCATGCTGGACTGTTGCTTGTTGTAATGGAGATAATATGTGTTGATGATTTTCTTCATCATCACTATCTGAGACTTGTGATATTATCTCAACTAATTTCTTCAAGTCTTTTTTACTGGTAATGGAAGTTAATTGAGCCTGAAAGCTACTCCTTTGGACTAATACTTCAGGAGCCTTGGTAATCTTTGAAAACATTTTAACAACATGATCATAATTGTACTTTCCCCACCATTTGACAGAAACTTGGCAGGCCAAGAACCTAATATTGTTGAGAGAGGGATGATGTTTAATAACATATTCCAATTTTATAATCCAATTTAATTTTGTCTTGAGGAAGAAAAGAAGAAGTGGAGAACAGTGCGATAAAGAGTGTGGATAATCATTTTGTAGTGTACAAATTTGAAGATTTTCTTGTAGAGGAATAGGGAGAAGAAAAGATTCTGGTCCAAAGAAATCCCACCATAGTAGGAACCATCGTGGGAGTGTCTTAATTTCTTGTAATTTGTTAAAATAAAGAAATCAGGAATGATGCAAATTTTTATTTTGTCTCAAGAACATTTTTGTCCATTCCTGTTGATAATCATAATAATCAAAATAAGGTGGATCATAAGGCTGTGAGAATTTTCTGGTTAAATAGGGGCTCTTTCCCCAATGTTCTAATGTGAGGACTTGTTTAATAGTAGCTTTGTGGAAAGCAATAATTGGAGAAGAATGTGGAGATAGTTGAATTTAAAGAGAGCATGGAATTTTAGAGATAATTATAAAATCTATGTCTACTAATATGAATTCATAAAAGTTTTGAGTTTTCTTAATATTTTGTTGAACATAATGTCAATCTTGCAGGAGAAAGGTATCTAATAATTTTAAGGGATCAGTCAAGTGTTGGATTTCTGATTCAACAGGAAGGACTGGATGTCAATGTGTTTTAATGATAATAAGAATTGAGGAAGGTTGAGATAATGGTGATGATTAATAATTTGGGAATGAGTAGAAGAAGAAGGAGAAACAACTTTTGAATAAGTTGGTAATCTTGGAGAGGATAATGGTAAGAATGGATTATAAGAAAGCTTAATGTTTTATTGTAATGTTTCAAGTACTGTATAAGGTCTTGTTCTAGTGATTTAATACTAACATATTACATATGAAGTTAACTATATTAATACTATTATAAATTTATACATATATGATATATTATAATTTATACTATAACTGTTATAATATGTTAATATATTAATATATATACTAATACTATATATTATAGTCAATAGTTATACATTAAAGAATATAATAATACATTGATATTAAATATATATATAGTTATAGACTTATAATAATTTAGCTATTATGAATTTATGATTAGTATAACTATATAATAGTATTAGTATTAGACTATTAGTGATTTAGTATATCTATATTATATTAGTAATATTAGTTATGTAGAAAGAATCATTTAGTATAACTATATTATATATTATTAGTATTAATATAAATATTAATATTCGTTATAGCTATATAGCCTATATTAGAATTGAGTCTTAGACTATACAATAGACTAATAGTATTAATACAACTGTATAAGTCTACTGTATATTTATATATTAGTGTTAATTATAGTGATTAATATAACTATATAATAATATTAATAGTAGACTATTAGTATATCTATATATTAGTATTAGTTATGCTGTTATAATGATTTAGTATATTATAATTTTTATATTATAATTTATACTATAACTATTGTAATATGTTAATATATTAATATATACTAGTACTATATATTATGGTTATACATTAAAGAATATAATAATACATTCATACTAAATATATATAGTTATAGTGATTTAGTTATTAATCTATTACGATTAGTATAACTATATAAATTATAGTATCGTGATAATTATATTAATTAAATATAAGTATAGCGATAATTAAATTATATTAATTATAGTGATAAGTATACTGTATAGCTATACAATGTATTAATTATAGTGATTAGTATAACTATATAAATTATATAATAGTATATTATTATTAACATTAGACTATTAGTATAACTATATTAGTATAAGTATAACTATAGTCTATATTAAACTATTAGTATTTTTTTATACCATATATAATTATATAATTATTTATATACAACTATTATATAAATAATATATATAAATATATATATATTTTTATAAATTTCCATTCGGTCCGGTCTAGGGTGAAAAATCCTTAGACCGGGATTGAACTGGAAAATTGGACTGGGCCGGACCTTACCCAATTCGATTTGGTCCAATCCGATCCAAAAATGGTTAGTCCTGTCGGTTTCTCTGGTTTAGACTGGACAATTCTCAGCCCTATGCATAATGCCGTTCAACAAAATTTTTCACCCATCTGAAGTATCGGTGCATTGGGAAACATGTGGTAAGGCACATGGTGGTCGTTGGATGATAGAGAGCAGCAGATCGATCTTTTACCATACTTAGTCCTAAAAGAACAAAAAAAAAAAAAAAAAAAAAAAGAGGGATAGAAGAAAACTAGAGAAGAGAGGGAGGAGGGAAGATGGAGCCCTCCTATGCGGGAGCCCATTTTTGTGCATGTTTTGAGTTGGTGGTTGTGTATAGTATTCTTTTTTAAAATGATACATTGATGTGGAAATAAATTGCCAAATATTGAAATTCTATTATTTTGAAATCTGATCACATGACAATTGTCTTTTAGTAGCTAACTATTTTAATTTTTTAAAATTATAACTTTAATCTAAACATTTATCAATGTAAAAACAAGTCAACTTCTTATTGAATCATTTGCTAGATTTTAATGAAAAGCAAAAGATATTATTATAAAAATAAAATAAAAATTACAGTGCTACATATATTTATACTTTTAAGAATAAGACTCATTTTATTAATTTTATTTTGAAATTCAAATTTAAAAATTAAAATTTAATAATTTTTAGTATATCAATAACTGACACGCGGAGTAATAAAATTTTTGTAAATTTTTCTTAAGTATTTTTCAAACAAAATTTATCTAAAATAATAATTTTTTTATTTTATTAAGAAATACTATTCTCATCTTACACCATACATCAATATGTAATTTATAATTTTTATCATTTTATTTAAATATACATGTTTACATGTTAATATATATACTTAAATAAATAATAATAATTTATATAATAGTGTGTAGTGTAAAATCCCTCGAACAAATACATAAAAAATACGTAAAAGAAATTAAAATTCTTCAAAAGGATGCCGAGAAGAATTGTTTTATTACAAAATCCAACGAACAAATACGTAGAAAATAATTTCAAACATTTTTAAAAAAGTAATGCTACATATAATCGTAAAATGTGTAAATATTATGTAATTACTTTAAAAAAAATAAAATTCATAATTAAAAAATTAAATTTTTTTTTATATAAATCTCATATTAATTTATTTTTTTTAAAACACAGCACGATATTTATATAACCAGTAAATATCATTTATGTTCCTTTAAAATCTCGCTTATTACTGCGGGCCGTAGTTACCCTGGAACGTACTGACGAAAGAAAGACGAGAGAGTCGTAGGAGTTGGAGAAAAAAACCTGGTACGCACAAATCCAATCCTCCTAATCTCTTTAGCTCCGAGTTTTTTTTATCTGATCAATATCTCCTCCGTATTTGCTACCTCTTATCTCATACATAAATCTCGTAAAACCCTTACCGTAAATTTGACTTCAACATTGCTTCGACTCCGCTCCAGGCCGCCCCCCCCCTCCCCCCCCTCTCCCACTCTCTCTCATACATATTCTCTGCCTTCTTATTTAGAGTTGGTCAAAATTATTGCTTCGGATCGTATTTGTCATTGGTAGCTGCATTTAGTGCACATATGAAGGATCATTTTAGTATATGTAAGTGATTGGATATGGATCTTAATGATTTTGGTTATATTTAGGGGCGAGATTTTATTGTTTTTCCCAATTTGTGTCAAGTTGTTGCATTATGCTCATGTGGAGAACGGAGCTAACCCAACTTGAGAACTTTATTTTACTGATGAATTTGAATCAGTAGATGTGTTCAAATAGATTCGCATTTTTTGCTTATATTGAATGGAAGTGTGTGTCGGGTTCTTGAAATGTGTCTATTAATCTGGGGTAGCAACATGTATGGTTTTATGGATTACAACCGATAGAAAGTTAGGTTTCCTCTATACTCCAGGATGAATGAGAAGCGCAAAAAATAAAGGGTGCTGCAATTTCTTTTTGGCTTTTCGTTTTTCTCACTTGAACAGCCTTACAGAGCAGTGGAAAGCTAATTTCTCTTCCTTAAATTTATGTTTATAACCTTGTGCCTTTTTCAATAATTATTGGTTTTTGCTGCATTTTTCATTTGACCCCTTTTTTTATGGGTTCTGGAAACTGATTATATTGTAATGGGTTTGCATAGGATCTGATTTGGTAGCTGTGTTCATTCAAATGTATTCCAATATGCTTGCGAGCTATGCAATGTTTTGATCGAGGATATAGATATTATACCAATGACAGAATATGTGGCTTCACCATCGTGTGTCAAGCTTCGTATGCAGAGATGTTATGTCAAGGAGAGGGGTTGCATGGCCCGGAACACTCACTTCCGGATAGCTCAAAGGTGTTTGCTTATTTCCTTCCTGGTCTTTTACTCTGCACTTTTCTTGCTCTTGTGACTTTGGCCCCACACTCGGTACTCTATGCTTTTGTGATTATGGCTTCACCATCTTTTTCTTATATGCAAAATAGAATTTTATTGAATCAAATGAGTAGGCGTAGCCCAATTACATAGGAAGTATTCAAGAGGAAACAACTAGTGAGAATTAGGGCTTGAAAAACAAAAAAAATAATGAAATCTAGCTCCATTGAAATCAATAACAGATTCCCATAAGAATAAAGCATTGAAAAAACAAATCTTATTAGTTCTTCCAATGAGTGTTCCCTATTTTCGAAGCTCCAGTCATTCCTCTCCAACCAAATGCACCACATAAGACATAATGGAACCATCTTTCATACCGCTGCAATTTGGGGATTACCTTGAAGACCCCTCTAGCTGGAAAGGAGATCCACCACCCTCCCAGGCATTACCCATGAAACCCAGTTCCTTGAAAATATCATCACATAAGACCCTGGCTACCTCACAATGGAGTAACAAATGGTCCATGGATTCACCACATCTTTTACACATACAACACCAATTAATGATAATAATCCGCTGCTTTCTTAAGAGGCTGTTCAACCAAAGAAAGCAACCTTAAGAGGCACCTTACTCCTGTAAATACCCTTCCAAGGAGAAGGGTTATAGTTCTGGCCCATCATAGCCTTGTACACAGACTGAACGGAGAATTTCCCTCTCTCGGACTGAATCCAAATCATCTTATTTACCACAAGACTACCTGTACTTCTAGAGTACAGCAGGCTGAAAAATTATGTAATAGCACCCATCTCTCAGTCCTGAGTTGCTTTGAGAAAACTGACATTCCATTGCAAGGAACCACTAGGACTTTCCCTTAGGTCAAAGCATCCTGTTTAAGTGCAATCTGAAATAGAGCTGGGAATGCAACCTTGAGATTTCTATCTCCACCAAGTTTTTCATGCCAAAATCCAATCCTGGAGTCATTGCCAACTGCAAATCTTAAGTGTCTAGCAAAACCTCCAAATTAAGTACTTCCATGCTTGGAAGCAATAACAGCCCTCCAACCCTTAGTGGTTGGCTCAAGTGGTAAAGGCCTTGGTCTTGGTGGTATGCTCATTCCAAGTCTAAGGTTTGAATCCTCTTGGGTGCAAATAATTTCTAGGGGCCATTGGATTGGGGGAACTTCCCTTTGAATTACCCAAGGTGCACTTACGGGAAACTCCTTGTTGAGGGCCTGTGCATCCCCAGGATTAGTTGGGACTTTGTTTTCGGATACTCAGTGCCAATTAAAAAAAATACTTAAAAAAAAGGTAACAGCCCTCCACAATTCCTCCCCTTCTTTGTGGTACTGCTAAAACCACCCTTAAGGAGAGCCTTGTTAAAAACCCTTAAGTTTTGAATCCCAACCTCTTTATGCAGGTTGTATGTTTGGTAAAATTATTCTTTTTGTTTTTAAGAAGAACATGGAACAACGTAAAATGAATTTCAGGTCTTTTGTGCTACTTTTTTTTTCTTGGTCTAAGAATGAAAACCTCAACTAAGCCAAATATTCTATTTGGCCATGCTGAACACATGTTTTTAGGGTCCTAAATAAGGGGAAATCTGTTATTTTAGATTCCGGTGCATTTTCTAGTTTCTTTTCAACTGAAAACTAAAGTGACATGATATTTGTCATCCTCCCATTCTATCTTTGCAGTTGTAAAAAGTATCCACATGGAAGCTGTAAGGCTGTCCAACTCTCGGCATGGAAAATGTTCAAGCTTAGTCAGAATTTCTCAAATTTGAAATTAAGTGATTGTCTCAGAGAGACTTCCTTAAAGTCTACGTGCCTGGGGTCTTTGGTAAACACCGATGGTGTAACAGCTGCTGATTGGATACCTGTTATTGATCAAGTGCTCTTGATCTCCAGTGTATTGCTCACATACATTGCTGGAGTTACTCCAGTTCGGAAGTTCTATCCAAATTTTCCAAAGAATATTTACAATGATGATGTGATCTCTGAAAGCTCAAACTCTTCTGGTAGGTAAGGGTAAGCATGTCAAAGATGTCAAGATTGAAGCATGTTTCCATCAGACATAGATGACTTTTTTTAAGCTGATAGGAGTGAATGCATTTGATTTTCTATTCCTTCTTTCTCTTTACTAGAGACTTATTTTGTTTCAGTGCCGTGAAGGACAATGACACAGTGGATTCAAAGTATGCCTTGGACGTGGTGAAAGGAAAACTTTTGGGCTCTCTAAATGCTCTTGAAAATGGCCATAATTTGGGATACAACAGTCTTGGGATTGAAGAACGTCAAGCCAAACAACCTTTAAGTGTGAATGCTGTTGCTGAGGGCCCAAGACTGCGTTTGCTGTGGGCTTCGTTTCAGCAAATTGAGGAAGAAGTAGGCACCGTCACTTATTTTTTTTCCCACTATAAAGTGACTCTTATTATGTTAATTGAAACTGGGCATTTTACCTGCCTGCATGACCAGTCACACTGGTCAGAAATTGTTCAGGGAAAAGAAGAAAAAGTAAATTTTCCCGAAGTTCTTTGAGAATGTAATTGTAATCATAATTTACTCAGTCTAGACTCGTTGGGATTACATGATTGTTTCCTTTTTTGTGTCCCTGCACAGTATCATTTCTTTCTTTTGTTGGGAAAGTGAGATAGATACCTCACTTGCTAATAATTGTTCAAGAAGAAACTTTTGAGAATGTAAGAATTCTATACATAAGGATAGATATTCTTAGGTATATGTGCGTGTATATACTTAGAGACATGTTTCTCTGAAGGTGCCTTGGTACAAGTGGTATGTTTAGATGGAATTAATTGAAATTAGGTTCCCATGGCAAGGTCTTATTCAATGTTTAGCTGTCCAGTTGATTCTTGTTCTAACCAATATTTGAGTTATATTCCATTATATTTGGCCGATACTTTTTGTTCCAAAATTTTGAATATTATCCTAAACAGATACGGCGAACCTTGTAGGCTTGGGTCATAGAATGAAAGATTAATCATAATATTGAGAATCCACATCTGTATTTGATCCTGATATTTGTCTGCCACTGGTATCCTTCTGAAGTTCAACATTTGTATTCAACTAGTATTTTTTTTACAACTCACATTTCCAAGATTGGTTGATTTTGTAAATAAAATCATAAACTGTCCCCTTTCATTGTTTTGGGTGCTGGGTGCTAGTAACTAGTCCCAAACTGGTAGAATTGCTGGTTGAAGTCTTCCTTGATCAAATTTATAGTAGTGAACTAGGGACCAAATAAGCTGTCTAGGGGAAAAGCTTTTTCTATCTTGTAGAAAGATATATGTAAAGCTAAGAGTGAATATAAGCAAATATAAGCATTTTATTTAAGAGCTACTTTTCATCGTAAAATTTGTCATCCCCAGTCCCACTGGGGGATGTGGCACATGTCAAGCGGCTTCTTATATCAATCACTTAAATGGAAATCACTTAGATGTGTGACATCACCAAGTGTAACTGAGAATGACAATATCTAGGATGAAGAACATCATTACTCTTTATTTAAAATCCATAAGAATGTACAGTTACCTAGATAGTCAATTTAAGTTTTTCTTCTGTATTGTGGGACCTGTATGACCTTTACAAAGCTGCAAGCAATCTCTAATTTCGTTGCTTGCACCATGAAGTGCAACTGGACCATAACGAGTTGTCTTTATTTCTCTTTGTTTGCAATGAGTCTCATTCACTACCTTGTCAAATAAATATGAAACACTTTCAGTTGTTTGAAGTTATTTCCTTTTTCTGATCTATAGTTGTTTGAATATATTTAGGCTACTCACTCATTAAATATGATTTTATTTTATTTTTCAGGTGAATAAAGTCACAAAATATTCTGAAACTAAGATGGACAATTGGATGACAGTTTTTGCGGGAATCATTCAAAATTCCTGTCACCCTATATGCGTGGCATGGCTGGGAAAGGAGCTTTGCCTCAACGAGGGTGATCCTAACAATGTATTTTGGGACACTACATGTACCACTTTATAGTTTTTGCAATATTAATGGCATGGCCCTTCATGATTTTCTTGTCTCTAATATGCCTACCTAGTTAGGGCATCAGAGTTGTGTAACTGGCTTTGTCATTCTTTGATCAATATAATTTATTTATTTATCAAAAAAAAAAAAAAAAGGTTTTTGCAATATTTAGCAAGTTGAATGAAATACCTTTCTTGTTACCCATCTTGTCAGGCACTTGCTTCTCTGATATTTGAAAAGTTAAAGGGAGATGATACTGTTTTACGGAACATCAGAAACTCAGGCAAAGGAGATCTATATGCAGAACTTTTGTGCTTTCTAAGTTTTGGTTCTCTCAGGTAAATTCGGTTTTATTATCTGTGTCTTGGTTGTCTCTCCTAAGCATGTTAATCAATCATTGGGATTGTACCATGTTTGCTAATCTGCTTAAGTCCTCGTTTTGGCATTCCATTTATCTTCTGCAAAATTTGATCAAGAGTTTTTTAGAATACTCCTTCGCCACCTAAAGTTTGGTTACAAAGAACATTTTTTAGGCAAGTGACATTAATTGCTCTTACAATCTACTCTTTTTTTTTTTTTTTTTCAATTTTCTTCTCACTATTTCCTTCAAATGTGGATCTAGTTGTATTGTTTGTAATGACAAATGGTGTTGGGATAAATATAAAAATTTGAATTGTATCTTTTAGCGATGGACAATAATGGGGAGTATAAATGTGGGACCAAGTAAGATTAGGACTCAGTATTTGGTATTAAAATTAGGATTTCCTGAAGAGTAAAATGTATCTTACCTGCCTGATTCAACCAACTTTTGAATAACAGGCGACTGGATCTGCTTTGATCCTGGAGAAAGCCCAGTGAGATTATCTGCTAGAATTACACTGGCAGCATTTACTGGATGTTGAATGACATCTCAGATAGTTGCCTTAGTTTAGAATTATGCTGATAGAACCCCTAGGGTTTGTGGTGAAGGCCTTGGTCTTGTTGGTATGCTCCCTCCAAGATCCAAGGTTTGAATCCCACTGGGTGCAAACAATCTCTAGGGGCCATCAGACTGGGGGATTTTCCTCTTGAATTACCCAAGGTGCAATTGCGGGAAACTCCTTGCCGAGGGCCTATTAGTTGGGACGCAATTCCTGGACACCCGGTGCCAATAAAAAAAAGAAAGAATTACGATGACAGCATTTACTGTATGACGTCTCTGATAGTTGTCTTAGTTTTCTGTGCATGTTTGTGTTGCAATTTATGATGCTAGATTTGTTTACATATTATGCTGTTTGTGCTTGGTTTTAGTTCATTTTATGGAGAGCCTTTGAGATTAATGTCACAACTTGCTTGCTTGCATTCCAATTTCTAACCAAACTTTATCTGGTACTTTCATGCTTACATTTATGTGTTTTAGCAGGGAGGGCTGCTGTTATGACAAAAACTTATTTATTTTGCATGGAACTTCCATATTGGAAGATATGGTGATAACTTTAGCTGATGGGATTGCGAGCATATTTTTGGAGCTAATTTCTGTTGATGGCAATTTCTCAAATGAAGTGAATAGCCTTGGTCTGCCTTTGTGTACTTTGTCAACCCGGGCACTCCAAAAATTACGTAATGAGGTATAATGTTAATCAGCTTAGATTTGAGTATTGATTCTTGTGCACAACTGGTTCCTTAAACTATACTTCTAATTTGATGTTGTGTTTGTGTTCAATGCTCCCCCTTCAAAATAAATATGGATGTAAAATGATTATTAACTGGTGAAGGACTGGACTGGATCAGTATTAACGTTAGTAGATTTTCTTCTTTCTTTCTTCTTGCATTTTCCTTTTCCTTCTCTTCTGACTCTATAACTCATTATTTATTGAGCATGCTTGCAACCATGGTCTTACATCCAATATTCCTGCTTTTATTTTTTCTGGACTAATATTGCAGCCATGGTCTTACATATAAAAAGAAACTTATATTTTTACACTTATCTCAAATATAATTTTCCCATACACGAGAGCTAGTTATTGGTCAGAGTACAAGGTCCTTGTCCTACGGCTAGGTTATTGTATTCCCTCTATAATGTTGTGATGCATTGAGTGTGCCAATTATATTGACCTGCTGTTTAGGCACCATGCCGTTTCATATTTCAAGCATTCGACAATCTAGGCTTTAAATAGACTCTGCTAAATCCACTTAATTCTAGTCCTAACTACTTCCAATAGGCTTTAGAATTGTACGAGGCTGTGTTATTTATTATTTTATCTGCTCTTCATGGCTTGGGGACTGCAAATGGTGGTGGAGGGGTGGGGGATAAGGATGAGGCCAGGATTATAAGTTTGGAGGGGCCGGGTACTTTTAGGTCTAGAATAAATAGTTGAATTAAAAAATTTTAGGAACACCTTTAACAAATTGATAAAAAACCTGTAAAATAAGAAAGAAATAAATTTCAAACTTGGCATTCTTCCATGAATATTGGTAATTTTACATCTAAGCTTTTCATATGGTGCAATTATGAGAAGATGTTATTTATCAAAAAAAAAGAAAATTATGAGAAGAAGTTGGATTATGGAAACGATCTATAAGGAATTATAAAAAAAGAGGTAATATATGTAAATTATAAACTAAGTTTTGTATTTTGCTGAATTAATATATAGCAATAAGTCATATATTTAAAAGTTTTTAAGTAGTGCAATTGCAGACTGCGTAACCAGCTATCTAGTGAATGAGAGGTTTTTTGTTAAATATGTTTCATCCAGATAATTACAAACTTTAAAAGAGAAATAATCTAATATGAATATTAGATTTTAACTTAATTTCTTGAAATAAAACTGGAAAATAAAATGTAGTTACCACAAAATTCTGAATGAGACGAAATTCTAATTTGATGATGTATAAGAAAAATGTATTAAAATTTTTTTGACATTTTGCAAGGCACCTCTTAAGACTGGCCATTTAAGAGCATTGGCCAGTGCCAGTTATGAGTGGTGGACAAGAACAAGAACAAAAGTATCAAAAACTAATAGAGAGATATAACCCCTAGGGGTGGGCTCAAGTTGTAAAAGCCTTGGTCTTGGTGGTATGCTCCCTCCATGTCTAAGGTTCAAATACTCTTGGGTGCAAACAATTTCTTGGGGCCATCGGATTGGGAGGAACTTCCCCTTGAATTACCTAAAGTGCACTTGTCCTAGTCGAGGGCCTGTGCACTCTTAGGATTTGTCGGGACTTTGTTCTGGAACACTCGGTGCCAATTAAACAAAAAAAATAGAGAGATATGAAATACAAGATTATAATATATATACATATATATATATTTGAGTCAGAGCCTTGGGGTGGCCAAGGTCCCCCTTTGCCGCTCCCCTTGGCCTTGTCCTCTGGTGGGGGAGATTAGATTTTGAGAAAAAAGTGGGGGATTTTTTTTTTTCCTAAATGTATGATGTTATATTACTATCGGAATAATGATTGTTTGCCAAAAAATGCCTTGCGAAGACTTATAAGTATTTTTTTTTGTTTTTAAAAACTAGGTGGCTTTGAACCAGTGGGTGTATCAAAATGTGGAGGCAATTGTATCAATGTACGAGGATCGGTTTGACCTATGCACCCTTAAGAGCCAACTCATTGAGGTGCCAAGAAATAGCCAGACTGAGAACAATAGTTGGTGGAAAAGGATTACATTGCAAAACATTGAAACTATGTCATCTCAAGTACATTATACTGTGATAAGCCGAGTCTCAATACCCGTAAAGCGGATGAAGGAGTTACGGGCCCTGAGAGGATGGTATGTTCTTTCTCTTTGACCCAGATTTTTTGCAACCATCACTGCTTGATGCAACCTTGAAATAGTTGGAGATGGTATAAAAGGATTGCTGGTCTTTCATTTTTAATTTACCTCTAAATATTAATGGAAGCAAGAGATTCCTGATTTTGAATTCACCTCTTGGGGTACGTTTAGATACTGAGGTGATCTCAGATAATATGTGAAGTGTAATGAAAAAGTAATGATAAGATATTGAATAGTAGTGGAGTAATCTCTCCACTTCCTAAACACAGCCTAATTACACTTGCCTGACTATGTTAGCAATTTTACCCAAACCTAGACATTCTGCATGAGGGGATATCTTGAGGTGATCCAATACGTTGTATGTTTTAAGGATTTCAATTCAGGAAGTTTAATCATGTTTTGAGTTGACCTGGTATGGTGCCGGCAAGAAGAAATTAGTTGGTGCTTGTATAGGTTCTTGAGGAAGACCAGTGACTTAAATGAAGATAAATTTAATATAATTGGATGAATGATCATTTTCGGGTTTTAACTTTTAACCGCTTGAGGGAACAGAGCATGATATTTGTTGCCCCTATTGGATTTGAATCTCAGAAACTCTGTGCATTCAATTTTTCCAACCAATATCAGATGAGTTCTGTTACAATTCTGCTCCATAATATCCCCTTCTGAAATTATGGTAGCGGGTTTTTAGGCCAGATTTTGCCAACTTTTAAAGTAAATGCGCGTATGTAGTCGCTATGCCATCTAAAGAAAACTGATGTCTAGTCCCTAAAGCTAAGCTGGAGCCAAATGACTGAACATAATAACTTCCAACCTATTAGTTTCTGCTACAACTTCAAATTTTATTCGTTGGTGGTTCTGACGTCGCATGAGCGGTGTTTGCCTTCTGATTTCTGTTAATTGATGTGTTGCAGGAGATATTACTTCAGCCTATTGCTTGAGTTATCTGACATTAGCATGCCATTGATTAGAGCTGTGATTGACAAAGTTAGCGATGCGATCTCATTCTTTCTAGTTTCCTTGATTGGGAGGTCACTAGGACTCATCTATACTGGAATCAGGCAGTCACTGCGATGGAAGTGAGTCGTGACATGCAAATGGTAATTCTTGTTGTTCATTGAACGTTCCCTTTACATATGTTTGGCTTGATGAGGCACTTGGCATTCAGAAGAATGTGATTTAGAATATTCTTCAACGAAATCTTAGCTTTTCTTAACTGGGCCATTTGAGACTTCTCTTATATCCATTGATTACTACACTTGGAATCCGAATAAATTTTAGGTTGGCATCAGTTCTGTCAGAACTCCTAGGGCCCTACTCCAGTTTGTGAGAATCTGAATTAACTGGTTGAGGGATTCGTTTTGAGAGGTGCTTCTTAATAGAAAATTTTCATGATATCCATGAAATTGGACAATGTGTTCTGAGAGAATGCAATGGTACCCTGCCAAGACTCTTATTAAGTCACCAATTATTTTAGAAGTTTGAATTGATAGAAAGAGGTATATTTTATCATTTAATTAATATTTTAACGACCTTCATACACAGACATGTCCATAGGAAAGAGTTAAAAAATAAAAATTCAATGAGGGTGAAAATATTGTTAATAAAAGATACACAATTTGAATTGAGGTTGTCGGTTCTATTGCATTGGATGTATTTGCCTCCTAACTTCGGAAGCTCATTATACTGTTACCACATTCATTCAATTTTTGTGCTGTACAATATCTGACATTTTCTCTCTCTTATATAGCTCGAAATACTGATGTACTTCTTTTTCCATATATTTTAGATTGACTACCTATTTCAAATGTAATTGAGATGATCTTTTTCTTCAGAGACATTTGTAAAACTAGTGACTCCCATTTAGTGAAATGCGAAACCTAATCAATTGGCTAAACTAATCATCCGGTAATGAAGGAAATGGTGGCAACAGGAATGAACATGAGACAATGACAGGCACATATGTGCTCTTACTTTTCAGAAGATCACAAAAGCAAAAGATCATTTGGGTGGATGATCCTTGTGCCCTGCCATCTTTACATGATAAATCTCTTTTGTTAAGAAACTTCTTATTTTACACTAATCAATTCATGGTGTCCACACCTTTCTATAAAGCAAGTTATCCACTTTAAGGCTTTGCCTTTTAAATGGCCTACTTACAGAGAGCATCAGCATTATTGAGAAAGCTTTGGGTCGTCAAATGGAGCTCATTGTGCTCTAGGTATTTAGTCTACTTTGAAATATAACTGTTGTTAGATATTCTCGGATTACTTTATTACTATTTACAAATCATCTAAGATACTTTTAATATCTAAATGGAGCCATGTGTGAACACACAAATACAAGACCACACAAAATTATTGACACAAGGTCATTGATCGGGAGCTTGAAAATTACTTTCTTAAGCATAAAGCTAGTATGCAGCCTCGGCGGTTGTACTGCTTTGCAAAATTTTTTTTTACTTATTGATTAAGAAAGTGATTTTAAATATATTGGTGAATTTTTTTATTTTTTAAAAATATTAAAATATATTAAAAAAATGTAAAAAGAAAATTGAAAAAAAAAACATTTGAGGGACACACCTAGCGGTAAGAGTTGGGTGGCACGGTAGCTCGACCCCTTTCTTAGACATATTTTGTCTCATCCCATTCAAATATTTGTTATAAAACAAGATGTCACATCAAGAAATGATAGAGTAATGATGATTAAAAGAATGATGAACAGCGTTATACAGAAAATATTCTTACTAAGGGTATCAAATGAACTCATGGTGAACTTTTTAGTGGTTTTAAATAGCCTTTACCTACTAACCTAAGAGCAGTAATAGAACTCAGAAAACACTAGTATGCGTTGAAACAACATTTATATGCTTAGGAAATATGTGAAAGCCTACCTTGACCAGCCCTGCATGCAGACTGTGTTATCTTCCACAAGAACTCTCGAGTAACAATGATCGACTGAAAAAAAATGAAAAAGCAAAAGATAACAAGAGAAAAGATTTCAGGTTGATGAAGCATCACTATCAGAAGTACTGTAGGAAAGAAATATAAAGAAAAAGAAATAATTAAGGACCGGATATCTACCATAGGTCCATAATACCAAAATTTATTACAAATATATATATATATATATACACCTTTTCCTACCATATCCTTATATAAATATTTAGAAAAATATTGTCAGTGTGGACCACAATATTGTGTGGTCTTGTCGACTTCACAAATTTAATTTATTGCATGCTTGATTGCCTGGTCATGATGAAAGGAACACTACATCGATCAGACCATCAACCATGCATGGCATGAGGAACTGTAGTGATTTGATGTTGATAATGCATCTTGATATGTAATTGATTTCATTGAAGAAAAAGTGGGAAATTTGGAGAAAAGGTCGGGAGATCCATCGATCTTTCATGCATGCAGGCTAGGATTCTTCCCAGAGGCGTGTTAGTTCATATGTCAATTATATATAGATGTCTCATGCATGTAAGTTCACGTGTCAATTGTTTTGTCCTAATATTCTTCTTCTTCCTTTTTTTTTTTTTTTCCTATTGTCAGTAGCAAGATGCCCAAATCAAATCAATTTGCAGATGAGATTTCCCTCAATGAAATATATATATATATATATATATATATATATATATATATATAAAGAAAATGCAATCAAATAAATTCATCTTTGTATAAGAAAAATCGTATTTGTAACTAATATTTTGCAATCAAAAGATTATTTACGATTAATTTTAATTAGAAATAGTATTTTTTATTAAAAATAACTTGTCGCAAATAAACAGTTTTTTTATAATATATATATATATATACACGGACGGCGGAAGTAATGTTGCTAACATTTCTCAATAAAAAACAAGATATTGCTAGAATTAGCGGTTGCATGTGATGGATGTTGGCAATTAGGGGATACCCATTACAAGCTAGATAACATCCCATGCATGCATGCATGCACGTCTTCAATATTATTTTAATTCCACCCTTGACCGGTATCAGCTAGCTTTGATATTTGACCATATATATATATACACATGTATAAAGGACTTTCTTTTGAAGGAGATTTGATTATATATATATAATAATTAATGTTTTGAATGGTGACCCGAAATTTAGGGGCATCATATTTTATACATAAATTAAGCAAGAGGCTGGATATATGCCCCCCAATTAAATGGTAGCACTATATATATTTTATCAAAAATATAAAACTAGCTGCATGGCACCTCCAATAATCCTTCTATATATATATATATATATATATGCCTCTCAACTGCTCGATCTATTGTTTCAAAGCCTTGCAATTTGCAAACAATATTTATGAAAAAGTTATACCAAAGATTAGATCAGTAGCTAGCTAGCATATGTTGGATGGCATTTAATATCTCTGATGATCTCCGGCCTCAATCTCATGATTTGGCATGCATTTGGTTAAAGTGGTTGTCAATTTTAGAATTAATTGAAACTATTTATAAATTAGTGTCCGTACTCCCATATATATGTATATATATATATATTCAAGGGCCTCCACTTAATCCAAATTTCTTTTTCTTTTATTATTTTTCTTTGATGGGTGATCAGATTTTCCTTAAAATTAGAAAGGGGATGATCGCTAGAATATGATCATTCTCAGATAATATTGTTTCTCTCTATCTATGCCAATTGATCACATGATTCCTTGGGAGAAAATAAATTAAAGAAGGAACCCTATGTAATTTGAGGAAGCTACTAATGCCAAAAATTGCACAACAGTCCAGAAGATAAGAAATAGTCATTTCCAGCTAGCTATGATGATTTGGGCCTCGATCAGTACTGTAGTCTAGAGCCCCCCGACGTGGTCCAGTGTGGCTTTGCATACATCCATGCCAATGAGTGGAAAATAAATATTGAGAATGTAAAAGAGAATGAAACATATAGATTTATATGATTAGGCATAAAGCCTACGTCCATAGGGTTTTTAGAGAGAGAATATCCACTATAATAAGCTTGTTTTGTAGTCTCTCATAACCTCTCCTTTCTTATTGTATAGTGGAGATATTGAATAATTTGCTGGAGAATATGTTCTCTCTAGAACCCCTTTCGAGAGGTTGAAGAATACGAAGAAAAAGTCAAAAGTCTCAAAAGTCCAAAATCCTCATGAAATTGTTTGGCTATTTTGTTTTATATGTCCATCTTTTTGCGTGCCCCTATTTTCACATAAGAGTGGTGAGAATTAGCCGCATTTTCCTTGCGTGTATGACATTTTCTCTTCTCTCTACTTTTTCATTTTATCTTCCTATCCATTTCTCCCGATACCCTCATTTCTTTAATTTGTCCCCTCTTTATCTTCCATTCATTTCTCTTCGTTTGTCTTCTAGTAAGACTTCTCCCCTTGGGCTAAGCTTAGTAGGCTTACTTTAGGCTGAGTATATTTTATCCCTTCTAATAGCATATGTCACATGAATGAAATATTAGAAAATTATAGACCTATTTTCTAATTTATTGTAGTCATCATTCTATATAATAAGTTAGGTACAACTAATTAAACAAAGTCATTACAAGCAGCTAGCTGGATTAAATGTGGCCTAGATTAAATCAAGATTACCTTTTTTTTCGGCTCCTTTTTCTGGACTTATATAGAGGTAAGTAATATCGTTGTAAGTAGCTAGGGGACATGTAGGGGACAAAAAGCATAGCTAGGATTCCAAAAATGCTTGAAACTTATAGTGAAGATTAGGTTTCCACAGTTATATATATATATTGGTCATTATTTTATGAGCCCTCTAATTTTTCTTTGTCCTTTCTGGGTTCTGAAGTAATTTGCCTTTATCTAACCACAGAAGTCTATTTCCTCGTTATCTCAAAGATAGCTTACTGTTAGTGCTTATTTTACTCGATTGAAGGCTCTTTGGGATGAATTGCTTAATTACAAGCCCGTTCCTCTGTGTTCTTGTGGTGCTGTTGCTCTGTTGAATTTCTATGTTCAATAGGAACACATTTTACAGTTCCTCATGGGCCTGAATGAATCTTTTTCCTCGAATAGGGCTTAGATCTTGTTAATGGAACCCTTACCGCCTCTCAACAAAGTTTTCTCTCTTGTTCTTCAAGAAGAATAACAGCGAGAAATCTTTGTTCCCCCACCCCTTACTGATGCTCATGCTTTTGTTGCTAATTCTGATTTCTTGCGATTTGTTAAGTCTTTTCCTAAAAAAGATCGGCCCACATGCAAACATTGTGGCATAACTGGTCATGTTATTGACAAATGTTATAAACTCCATGGATTTCCCCCGAGGTACAAGCCACGTCCTATACTGTTACTCTCAGTGATAATTCTCCAGCAACCTCACCCTTCTCCTTGATTGAGGCACAATATAAGTAGTTACTGTCTATGATCACTTTTAATCCTCAGCCTAAGCCTGATGATTCAAGCCATGTGGTCAATACTGTCGCTTCTACTCACTCTTTATCTGGTATTGTTTCCTCTCCATCTTTTGCTCTTCATTCTTATAGTAATGCTTTTTCATGAATTTATTTTTCCTTTTCAGTCTTCTCATACTGACTTGCCTTCTCCATCTTTCTCTCTTCCTCTTCCTATTCCTTCTCAATCCTCCACTTTTGACATGTTTCCCGTACCTTCCTCTTCCCCTAGTGAAGATTCTTCCCCTCATGTTTCTGACTCACCTACTGCCTCACCCTCTCAACCTCCCAACCCTATTTTGCCCTCATCTCCAAGAAGATCCACTAGAATCCGAGGTGCTCCTGGTTATTTGTAGCACTATTATTGTAATTCCTCCACTACACACTCTAAGTCAGTTCCCTCAAACAGGTTCTCCTTCTTCTTCAATCAAATATGGCATTTCCAACTTTGTTTCTTATGATCACTTATCCTCTGGTCATAAGTCTTTTGTTTTTTCTATCTCTGCTGACATTGAACCTGAGTTCTACCACCAAACAGTCAAGCACTTCCATTGGAGAGATGCTATGACTGCTAAGATTGCTGCTCTAGAACTCAACAATACCTGGACTGTTGTCCTTTTGCCTCCTGATAAACAACCTATTGGTTGTAAATTGGTTTATAAAATCAAGTATCGTGCTGATGGTTATGTGGAAAGGTATAAAGCATGGTTGGTTGCTAAAGGTTATACACAAACTGAAGGTTTAGACTATTTTGAAACCTTCTCCCCTTTTGCCAAAATGACCACTATAAGAACCTTGTTGGCTATTGCTGCTTTAAAAAATTGGCATCTTATTTAACTTGATGTCAATAACGCTTTTTTACATAGTGATCTTTCAGAAAAGGTTTACATGAAATTACCCCTTGGATTTCATATTAAAGGGGGGTCCCAAGTGTGCAAATTGAATAAGTCCCTTTATGGCCTTAAACAGGCCTCTCAGCAATGGTTTTCTAAATTCTCAACCACTCTTCTTGAGTTGAAATTTGTGCAATCTAGATTTGATTACTCATTGTTTACTAAGTCTGCCGGTCCCTCTTTTATTGCTTTATTGGTTTATGTTGATGACATTCTGATAGCCAGTAATGATATGGAATCTGTGAATTCTTCAAAATATTTACTTGACGCAAAATTTATGCTGAAGGATCTTGGACACCCCAAGTATTTTCTAGGCTTAGAGGTGACTAGGTCATCTAGTGGTATTTCCCTGAGTCAGCGAAAATATGCTATTGAAATCTTACAAGATGCTGGTTTTTTAGCTTGTAAACCAGTTTCTTTTCCTATGGAGCAAAATTTGAAACTTAGTAAAGATGATGGTGCTTTGTTGCCTGACCCTACAGTTTTTCGAAGATTGATTGGTAGACTTCTCTACCTTACTCTTACTAGACCAGATTTGTCTTATTCTGTTCAAAGGCTTAGTCAGTTTATCGATCGCCCTAGACTACCTCATCTGTAGGCAGCTCACATGATTTTACAATATATAAAAAATGCTCCTAGTCTTGGTCTTTTCTTCCTAGCTAATAATTCTCTAACTCTCAAGGCTTTGGTAGATTCAGATTGGGCCTCTTGTCTCAACAGCAGAAGATCCACCACTGGTTTCTGTATTTTCCTTGGTGACTCTCTGGTTTCTTGGAAAACTAAGAAATAACAGACTGTTTGTCGCTCTTCAGCTGAAGCTGAATATAGGGCCATGGCATGCACTACATGTGAAATAGTTTGGCTTCTATCTCTTCTATCTGATTTTCATATTCCTCATACTAATAGTGCTAATCTTTTTTGTGACAGTTAAGCTGCGCTTCACATTGCTGCTAACCCTATTTTTCATGAACGGACAAAGCATATTGAACTTGACTGCCACTTCATTCGAGACAAACTCCAAGCTGGGATCATCAAAACCTTTCATCTTGCATCTCATTAACCAAGCCTTTGGGATCTCACCAATTTCAGTTGCTGATTTCTAATATGAGAGTTCATTCCATTTACTTTCGGCCATCTTGAAGGGGGGTATTAAGTTATAAAATTATTTTTTATATGTTATTTGGTATTCTTATATTGTATAGTTTTTATTTAGGTTGTATAATGTTTCTTTAGGTTGTATAGTTTTACTTAGGGCATTTTAGTCTTTATATCTGCTCAATGACAGTTTAGTCTATTTTCATCTTTGTATAAATGCTTGTACATTGAACATTCAATTGGACTTTCGGATGCTTTCTTGAATACGAAAGGTTTTCTAGGTTTTTCATTCTTGTTAATTACATATAGAGAGAAATGATATTTGGAGTTTGTTATTAGCGCGGCGCAGTCCTTTAAAAAAGTAAATAAATACGATACTCGCATGAAAAAAAATAATAATAATAATTTTTTTAATAGTGAACCTTATTCTTTTTCAAAAAGATTAATGTGTAATGCTTGCGCATGCCACCATTGTATCTAACATTATTACTCTTATATATACTGATGAATACGTATCTAGAGAAAGTGATATATAATTGAGGATTGGAAGAGAGAGATCATTATCTTCAAACGAATTTATGTGTCATCTTAATTGGGATCGAGGATAAAATCAGACTGATAATCTCTTCAATTAATATTTCTCTGTCCGAATTAGATAAATTATTTGAAAAAATATATATAAATATTAAATATTAAATATTAAATTAATAATACTCACGTATATATAAGCTAGGGTCCAGATTTTCCAGATACATGATATATATATATATATATATATATATATATATGTATATATATATAAGATCATGTCTTATAAATAATTGGCTTATGCATGCATGCATGCATGGTGTATTAATAATTATAACTTAGATCGATGTAAGAATAAAACCCTAAAATTTAGTTATAAATTAAGGTGAATAAATAGATGATGAGTTCCCTTAATTAAATCGTGCTACTTTAATATTTTAGATATATTAAAATTAGCTTGAACGATCGAGTACTACTACTACTACTACTTATATGAGTCCGTACTTAATTGATTCGGCCAAATCAATGAACAAATAATTAGGTCCAAAATGTCACAACATATATNATATATATATAAAATCATATATAATTATTAATTATTCTAATTACTGCCGAACGACAAGATCAGATCATGATGATCAAATTACGTACTCCATCATCCATAATGTCTACTATTAATTAACCCTGATTGCCATTGTCTGTATCCTATGATCTCGAATTAATATCTGTCGTATTGTGAAACGCCTAGCTAGCTACAACTTTAGATAAGAATATTGCGGGCGTACGTCTTTATATATTATGACAAATTATACCAAAAAGAAATGCATTTTCCCATGCATATGTTTCCTAACATATATAAATATATATATATATATATATATATATAGTGCCCATTACATGATTCATCATAACCTAGCTTGTTTAAACCACTTTTGTTTCCTTTTATTAATTTCTCTTCTTCTTTTTTTCAGCAGAGTACTGAGGAATGTTTGCCACCAAATTTAGTTGCATGATGCTTTTCGTAAGTCGACTAGGTTTTCGATATGATCATGATCATCACCATGACCCCTTTATTTGTATATATGTCCCATATTATATCCTCATGATCATATCCAACGGATCAGTACCCCCATGCATGCATGCACGTTATTTCCCTCATGATCATTTGCATGTCGTCGATCCATTTAATTTTTTTTTTTTTGTCACCAATGGCCGGATCCATTAGTGAATTTTTTGTTGTTAAATTAATGAAAACTTATTGATAATTCATGTATTTTTTATATGTTGGTTTCACTGATAATCTAATAATTTAATCATTTTATATATAAAAGTACGGACTCATCGTCAAAACATGACCAAAATATTATGATCTTGCATGCTCATGATCATATAATATATAGCTTTTTCAAACTATTTAGTGATGATCATCATGACCTTATAATTATAATCTAAAAAAGTGCCATGCATTAAGATATATATATATATATATATATATATACGGCCGACTGATCATGAAGTTAAGGCTGCTTAGCTTAATTTGTTGACATTTTGCCTTAAAAATAGTAGCTAGGTAGCTAGGACATTACTGATGTTGGCCATGCATGCTAGCTTCGATCTCATGCCTACCTAACCTAAGAAAAAGAGACATTATTTAACGTACATGAAATTAAGAGCTTGTCGGCGCCGTTGGTGTATTATATATAGAGAAGTGTAACGTATATATATATAAAAGAAATACATAAAAATAAATTTATAAATTAATGTAATTTTTTTAAGATTATTAGATCTATTTTATAATTAAAATAAATTTACAATCTGATATATTATATCAGGCTATATCAATTTGTAAATTTATTTTGTGTAATCTATTTATGTCTAAAGTATTTTTCTTTTATATATATATATATATATATATATAAAAATATGTGTGGTGCATTATTAATTGGTCCAAAACAAAGAGCTAACAACTATATCTTGAGGTCCACTCCAATTGACTTTTAGCACCAAAATGTGATGATGATCATGGAAGCATGCAGCCTAGCTAATTGCAAACCACCACGTACGTACATGGTCGATGGAGGATCGGATGGGTTTAATTTCTTAGTGAGGGAAAGACTATATATATATATATATATATATATATAAGCTTAATTTGTTTACGAAAGCATGACATAAGAGCATGTGATTCTTCTTCTACTTTCTCTAAATCAAGCAAAAATATATAAAGTGCAAATCCCTTTACCTCATGTCTTACAACCAAAATCAACACCAAATTAATTTATATGAACATGATGATCAAATTAATTAGGTGGGTGGGAAGTTAATTTATATGAACATAATCAGGGTCTAATCACATGACTTAGCTATTTAATTTGGTGCGCGCGACATTAATGTGTCTAAAAGTGGCTTTAGTCATGTCCACTGAATGGCCTCTTCTATATATCTTTTGTTCGCGTGCAGCTCTCAACTCATCTTATATATTTTATAATCTCAAAAATATTATATAGATATTGCATTAATATTCATGACTTTACAGCTAGCTAGCTATATTTTAATTCAACAAGAATTAATATTATTCGGCTTCTTTTTTCCTCTAATATATCATGTCATTTTCTCATCTATTAATCATGCATGCATGCATGGACGATCGATCAATATATATAGAGAGATCGAGGCATATATATGGTTACTGATCATGAGACGCATGCATGATCACCCATCATGCATGGAAGACATGATGAAAATAAATATCTTTGGCTTCTTTTCACAATATATGCAGCTGCGTGCATGCGTCTGAATGACAAAAGAATAAGATGCCTTTTTTCAATTAATTAATTCCAGATTTTAGTTGCCTCATGAAAACCAAATTAAAAATGCCATTATATATATATATATATACAGACCCACTCTCCTTAAAGTCAGGTGGTTTGCTAGCTAGCTCGATCTCGTACTCTCCTTCTGATCCATCCACATAAAAGCATTAATTAATTTGTGGAATTTTTTATTTTTTTTTCCTTTCTATCTTTTGCTTGGAATAAAATTCTTAAAAGTCACCATATGGATTTTGGTGCTCCCTTTCAAAAGCATATTTTTGCGTTTTGTGAAAGTTGAGAGCACCTCTCTGCAGCTAGCGCTGCATGCTGATCTCTTTTTCCTTCCAAATTAAAGTTATCTTCAAAGATTCTTTGCAAATGGGAGATAAAGCGCAGCTAGCAACTCTTCTTTTTCTATATACATACATATATATATATATATGTACTAAAAAATTTCCCATTTTTTTACGTTAAACATTATACCATATATGCAATATATATAAGAATTCTTTAATTCTGTGTGATTTGAGTCATGTACGTATAACGTGCACGTCACGCACCGAATAAAGAATATCAAGATCGGTCATGTGAAATCTATATATGTTTCTTAAAAAAGAAAAGCAAAGAACAAGATTGCCTATTTTTCCTCAGTTAGGGTTCTCAAGTCAAAAGAAAGCATGCAGATTTGTTGGGCAAACAGGCCAAGTAATTAATGAAAAGCTGGCGGCAACGTCACAAACCTCGCTTTCTTTCTTTCAATTTGGTGCCAATATTGGCTTTTCCTTAATTCCCAGATACTTTAATTAATATTGTTTGATTTACAAGTAAGTAAGATGCATTATATGGCCCATTTTGAAAGAGCGCATTAGCTAGCTAGCTAGCGTTTGAAAATATGACTCTATTGTCCTCCATCCATCGACTATCGTTAAATAATATGCTTGTTTCTTATATTATGGCCTAATTATCAAAATTTCTAGTTGATCGATCAATACGTACTAAAACATAAAATAAGGAAAATTACAAGCATGCTATATAGTACGCGGTACGCCGGCGTGTATATATGATGATAATGATCACCCACTTCACACCAACAACATTATTAATAAGAGTAATACTATGTACAGTTATGAAGTGTGCAAATTTCGCGCAATCGTTTTGAAAAATAGTGGAGTCCACGATTAAAAAGTTATTTTTTTTTTCATGTAAGTTCTGTATTAATTCACTTTTTTCAAAAAGACTAAGCGGCGCTTACACAACCACGACTGCAAATATTATTTCTTTATTAATAAACACATAAACTGATGTGATTATATATATATATATACACATATATATATATGTGATACGTTGGATTGTAAAGTTATTTTTATTGTAAAATAGATTTAACAGCTTACATAAAGCAATATCAGTTTTTAGATTTACTTTTGTAAGATTTATTTGTGTCTGTAACATTTCTTATAAGAAAAAAGTGACTTAAATTAGCAGCCGAGCCACCTCAAACTACCAGTAGTTTTATACTTTGCATTTTGGTTTATTAAAATTGATACGATATTGCAGCTAAATACTCTCAAACTACCAAAATCTTTTAGTACTCTCTCCAAATTAATTATATATAGTCAGTTGAAATAAATGAAAAATGGATGATGTGGCACAATCTTGACAGTTAATTAATCTTAATGGATGGTACAAATTCTAATAATTAGTTTGTAGTAACGTCTGAGAGTGCAATGTGCATGTCGGTTTGATGGTTTGGGGTCAAAGCACAAAACCTTTGATGAGTACAAAGCTTTTTTATCGTTAATAATAACTGAAAAGAATAAAAACAGAGACAATGTGGCATGAGTACGTACCAGTACTAATTGTAATAAGAAAGAAAGAATACATGATCATTGCAATTCCCCAATGTAGTAATCTAAAAAATGATTTATATGATAGAATAAGATTGCAAGTTCCTGCAGAAAAAGTTGTGGGCTTGACCATGAGTAGAATGGTAAAAAAAACAAAAAACAAAAGACAAATCGAGTACTATTATGGTTGTGAAACAATATGTTTTACAGAAGAAAAATGTTTAAACGTCTATATAGAGATTCCATAAAATAAAAGTAAATCTATAAACTGACATGGCTTAATATAGTATGTTAGATTGTAAAATAGATCTAACATATCATATAATAAAATTATGTTAAGTTATAAGTTTACTTTTATGGGATCGCTTTATAATTGTAGCACTAATACTCTACTAAATATTAGTAATTAGAAATCTCTAAATATATATTTCCAATGTTATAACCCTAAACCTTGACACATGGTCTTTCTGGTAAATATCCCCCACCCATTCCAGCACCTTTCATATATGCTTCCATGTTAAGTTCATTCTTTGTTCTCAGACAAATGTGTATCGAATTTCAAACCCTCCTTTCCAATATTCACTTTTGCTGAAGCTTCTTCTTCTCTCTCTCCTCGCTTTCCTTCTCTTTGACAGTTTGTCTCCCTTATTATCTTAGCCTTGGTGCTGGTTCATGGATTTTGAACCCTTGTGGGCTCTTGGGGGGTGGTTAATTTTTCCAAATTGCATGGCAGTGCCTAAAACATCATCACCATCGATCTCTGAAATCCACGCAAAATCTCACCCTTTTGTTCTCTCTCTTGCAATTCTCTTCATTTTCCTTGTGCTCATTAATCTGATATCCAACCCAACGAATCCATCCATGGCCTCCTCGGCCCCTATCAAAAGGCTTCTCTTGGAACCCCAGCAAGCTGCATCTACTGCAAACTTATACCCGAAGCAAACCAAAAACCGGCCGCATACTTCTTCCTCCTCAAGCTCCACCAAGAGGGAGTTTGGAGCTGAAGCTCACGAAGTTCCTAGTGGTCCAAACCCCATATCAAACTAGAAAGTCTGAAGCATCATGAACCACATGATATGGGAAAAAGATGGGATAGATCAGTATGTAACGGCAAATTAATATTAATTACTCTCATCTCTATGGCCGCTGTTGGAGTCTACATTTATTAATACTACTTCTCCTCATGAGAGGTTCGTTTTCTTTGTTGTCATCTTCATAATAGTTATAAATTAGCATTAGCCTTTTCTCTTCTTCTTCTTTTTTGTTTATCTTCTTCGTTTGTTTTGGCTATAAAATCATGTATAGCAAGAGATACTCTATATATTTTACTATGTACTGTATGTTTCCATCTATTTTGTTTCATGTAAGGATGAGGATTGTGTGATTATCTTTCATATGCCAGTTACAAAATATAAAGCCACTTAGTATGTTATTTGTGATTAGTACGGCTTATATGATTCTGATCTCAAAAGGGTTTTTTTGGCTAAATCTGTGGTTGTCAAAACCCTGAAAATCTAGAGCCGAGGGAGCCCAAAAAATGCATATACGATTTGCTTGGTTCTATGAAGGAATAAGAAAGCAAGCTAGCTGAGTGTCGCCGTGAGTGAAAGGTGGCATTTAAATTCCTACACATTTGTGATGAGGCCTGAGTCTCACACTGATCCTGTGTATCCAAACTCGAAGGGTGGCATTAGGTGGATGGAACGGGTATGGATATTTCAGTGATGGGGCGCGTGTATGATGTTAGTGAACGGGCGAGGACAAATTTGACTTCCAATGTCCAACAAAATGAGAGGGAAAAAAAGAAGGAAACAGGGAGAGAGAGAGAGAGAGAGAGAGAGAGAGAGAGAGAGAGAGAGAGAGAGAGAGAGAGAGATTGATCAGGAGAAAGCAGATCACACCAGTGACATATTAAAGATTTTTGTTTTCTTCGTTTTCTTGGGATAGTTTGGGTTGGAGATAGAGAGACTTCTTGCAGCATGGGTATAGAAGCTCTTACTAGGTTGAGATTTTAATTAATTTGCGACTGGTTAAAACCTTGGTGAGATAAAGAAAAACCTGCATGATGGAAGGGATAATAATAACCTCAAACTAGTCATCATCAAGATGTTCTATATGATAAAGAGTTTCTTTGTTAGTTTCATGATGAGTTTAGTACCCTATATTATATAGCTACTTCCAAATCAAGAAATTAAGAGCGAGGAAGAAGATCGATCGATATATGCATCTGTCATGGGAGAGATTTCATTTCATTCCATCCAGAGATCAGCCATGGCAGGAAAAAAGAGGAAGATAAGAACGGAATCTGAGGTACAGGGCGGAAGCCATGTTCATTGAGAGGACATGCACTTTGTTTTTGCAGAGAAATTATTCTTCGGGCCTTTGGACTTTGCTTTTGGTCTTTTCAAACACATCATCCAAGAAAAGCAGGCCGATACCAACCATCCAACCAACCAAAGTGATGAGGCAGCACTCCCCCATGATTTGATAATAATAACAGTATCATCATCATCATCATCATTTCCTACTACTGTTCAATAATATATAATCTGTTACCAAATTAATCATATGGTAGATAGTACTCTTGCTTTTGTTCGAAAAAGAAAAAGATTCATTCAACCAAAGTGCTTAGTGTACGATCTTGACTTTTGTCAGTTCAAGTCATATTATCTATATATATATATATATAATTGTGATCTAGCCATATATATGACCATAAAGGTCCCCATAATGGAACATAGAGCTAGTCATAAGGAGATGAAAATTATGGTGACAAATTCTAAATATTTGTGGGTCGGAATAAAAATAAACAAATAAAGTGGTTCGAAAAATATTTACTTTGATATCTCTCTCCCGCTTAATGCCCCGATCTCTCTCATTAAAAGTACTTGAACTTAAGAGGATGATCTATTAATATTATATCATGTCCTTGCATTATATATATATATATATATATGTAGCATTCTTAAGGAGAGCTGAGAATTACAAAGTAAAGTTCATTACTTGAGTATCTAGCTAGCTTATGGGTAACAAAACTAGGGATCTTATAAACTCTTTATTAGATAAACAATAGCTTGTTGTTCTAATTAATTAAATCAAGTCCGTTCATCAAATCGAAGATTTTTGCTAGCTTTAGTACTCTAATTATGATTGATGGTGTAATGTAATAATCGATTGGGTTCTTTTAAATGTGGAGATAATTATTCTTACACCGATCCTTGTAAATGTTACAATATATGTTAGGTATTATCTTTTCGATTGAAATCGTTAAAAAATGTGAGCAATCAATTATATATATTATTTTAAAAAAAACAGGGCTCTTAGTAGTTTTAAAATCTAAAAGCAAGAGTAAATAAAAGAATGATCAATAATCTTTTTATATATATAACACAATAGCATTCTTATTTATCTGAGAAAAATTATTAATTAGGTACTTCTGAATTATAGATGATATTTGTATCATATCACAAGATGTGATATCATGAGTTATGATTGCAAGATGAGATAAGATGCCATGCACTAAGAGAGATTATGGTAATCAAAATGTTATGTTTATTTGAAAATATTACAGCAAATTGATCTGATGATCAGAAGAAGATCAAGAACATGATTAGATATACCAGCGAATTATTTTTTATTCCACTCCGACAGAATACATTATTCATGTGAAGTTTGAGAATATTTGCTAATTAATTACAAATACAAATGAAAAATTCATGTGAATTAAGTTTGGGAATATTTGCTTATATATATAAGTACTGGCTTGCAATTTAGATCTCTTTAATTTTGTGGTATGATCAAAGCAGTCAAATTAAATATATTGAACATGATGTGAAATCAAAATGGAAGGAGGAATAATGTCTTGATCTTATAATTCAACCTTAGCTATCGTTCGCTCTCTCTCCAAATGAGTATCTTCTTTCTCATTGTAGCCCATCCCAAACCCTTCATTTAACCTTAATCCAACTTTCCAGTTACAGTCACCCCACCGATACCCCAACCAACCCATATCTCCCCACCTTTACCTTCACTTAACACTTGCGGAATCTTCTCCCATTACTCTCAACATCCAGCCATGAAAGAAGCACTACTTGACATAGACCTCCTCCTCTCACAAATAGAAGCCCTTTCGTGGGATGACATCATTCTCAAACTAGCCATGGAAGAACCTGAAATAATATCTAACCATGCCCTTACTGGTAAACTTGTCTCATCAAAACCCTTAAACAAACACACCTTCCACACCATCATCAAAGTTGTATGGAGCTTTATCATAGGCCTCAACATTGAAGACTTTGACATAAATACCTTCCTGTTCACATTTCCCACCTTACAAGAAAAAAATAGAGTCTTCAACCAAAGACCTTGGAACTTTAAAGGATACCACATGATTTTCAAAGAATGGCATCCAGGACAAAAATCTACAAGAAATTGATTTTAAGTTCTTGGCATTTTGGGTTCAATTCATGATCTGCCCTTGGAAATAATGATAGAAAAATGCAGAGAAGATTGGAAGAGTAATGGGGAACTTGCTGGAAATTGACCATAATACAGTAGCCAACATATCTATTACACTACAGCAAATTCAACCTTTTGCCACAATGACTTTTGCCGCGCATTGCAAGGAAAATTGCCATAAAACTCCAATACTGACAAAAACTTATGGCCGCACATTTGCAGATAATAAAATGCCAATTTTAGTATGAAATTTGGCAAAAGTGCAATTTGTCACAAATGTGGACTTATTACGGCAACTCCAATTGTTTCTTATAAGAAAAAAATTGCAAGAAATAACTCTATTAAATCATTCACCATCACATGAGATACTTACTTGCCAAGTTGATACATTGTCAAAAAATATTTTTTCATTAAGAAGTTATGTCACTATTTATGGCATACTACAAATAATAAGCGCCGCAATATAATAAATTGGAGGAAATGTGCCAAAAAAATTTATTTTCCACAAAGTCTCATCATCAAAACAAGCAGCTTGCGATGAGAAGTGGTTATTGTAAATTGGTTCTATTAATGAGTTGATACCACTACTAAAACACAATTACCGCAACTAAAAAAAAAAAAAAATTGGACTAAAAGTTTTGTGGAAAATACTTTTATTGTCGATCTGTGTATGTTGCTAAACTAGAATTTCCACAAATATACATCATAAATAATGTTTTTTTATAACAAAAACTTTCTTTGAAAATAATCCATTTTTATGATTATTTTATGCTAATAAAAAATGATTTCTGTAAAGATACATCATCAATAGAAAATTTATTGAACGATAGTATGATACCCCATTTTTACGTGTATTTTTTTTTATTGAGGATTATTTAAATTATTATAAATAATAGTTGTCTTGTTTTAAATTTAATGTGTTATTTGTTGGGTTATTTTATGATTTTAAGTTGTGCAATTTATTTTAATATGCTTTCTTGTTATTAATTATTGTTTTTCATTTAAATTACTCTTTAGCTTAAATTTTTTTTATTATTGTTGGGTTTTAATTATTTTATTTTATTAATATTGAGTTGTAGTGTTTTTATTTGGCTTCTATTTATTTTATTGTGCCTTTTATTTTAAAGTAGTTTATTGTTGAATTTTATTAGTTTATTTTATTTTATAAAGTCATTGCGTTTGAATTATTTTATTTAATTTGTTACTTTTGAAAATAGTTTTCGTTAGATCAGTTTCTTGACCCCAAAATGTGAGGACTGTATCTCACTTTCTTTTCTTTCCTTTTTCTTTTTTTTCTTTTTCTTTTCTTTTTCTTTTCTTCTCTTTTTCATTTCTTCTTTTTCTTTTTTCTTCTTCTTTTTCTTCTTTCCCCTTCTTTCCCTTTCCTTCCCCCCAACCCATGCGACCTTCTCTCTCTTCCCTCCCATTCTTTTTTTTTTTGTTCAGCCATTGCACCACCGTCGTGCCACAGTGGCGTGTACCACCCCTCCCACCTGACTCCCCACCAGCCGGCGCACCTACCCTACAATTTCCAGCCCCTCCGGTGCCGCCGTTAAGCCGCACGCGCCCCTCCAAGCCGCGGCATTCAAGTGCTCCAATGCCGCTGTCATCCCACCTCTGGCTACCACTTCATCACTGACCTCCTGCCGACCTAACTCACTCATTTTCATCTCCAATCTATCGCCGGAACAATCCCCACGAGCTCAACTCTGTTTTGGCCTTTTTTCACTTCCACCGCCATTTTCACCTCCACCACGGCCAACCCTCACTTCCACTAGCTTCATAAACACCTCTAAGTCATTCCGTATCAATTCCAATCCTTGGTTCATCCCCATTCAAAAGTGGCTATTTTCACAACCCACGGCCACAGTGTTTTCACACTGTTACGTTGCTTTTCCTACACCTTTTGCAGCCCATTGATTCTCCGAAAATTATTTTATAACACTGTAAGTATTTTTCAAACTTCCTTTTTGATTTAAATATATATTTTTTTTAACAATAAATTATGATTGGTTGGTTATGCCAGATTGAGTCCTAGGAGTCGGGGTTGGATGGATTGGAGGACAGAGTTATTTGTATATTGGTTGATGTTGAGAATTATTGAATATATTTATGTCTTGTCATTTGCATTGCATAGTGCATGCATGTACATGTGTTGGAAAATGAAAACTAGGTTTTCGTGTAATTGCATGCATATTCATGTGTTGGAACTTGAAAACTGGGTTTTCAAGTGAGAAATTATTTTTGGATATATTTGAATAATTTGTAGGGATGGTGGTAAGTAGAGACGGTGGTAGAATCCTGTTTGTGATTCTCGCCTATAGTGCTCTGATGGTTTGTTTAATGGGCCATTTTCTGGGAAAGTTGCGAGATTGGATTTTTGGGCCATTATCTAGGATAATGGCAAGAAAATGTTTTGAGCCAAAATGAGATTTTGACGTGCGTTGGAAAAATGATTATTTTCGGGAAATGATGATTTTCGAGACATATGCATATGGCATCATGTTCATGCATTCGGTTATTGCATGAATGTATTTTTATCTTTAGTTTTGCTTGTATTGTCATTTACCTGTGGTACCGTCTCTGGTACCGTAGATTTTGATGTAGAGGATGAGGAGGCAGCTTCACCAGAGGAGTGATTGGGGATCACTCGTGGTTTGTGGTTTATTTTCCTATTTTTGATTGGTATTATTTTTTTTACTGGTTATTTGTAATATTTTAGTACGCTTGTTTTTAAGCGAGTTTGTATTTAAACAAAATTATGGTACTTAGTTGAAAGACTTTTTATTACCGCTGTGTTATTTTTTATGTACATGTGTTGCATGTACATACACTTGACACTTGACACTTGACGATAGGATGCATAACCCGTTTTGTCATCATCCTGAAGTATCTATTTCCACTTGTCCGTACGTGGGAGTTGAGGGAGTCACAGTTGGTATCATAGCAGTTCGGCTCTGGGTAAAACCATATGTCCCATAGGTGCTGTACCAGAAAGTTTTAAAGTCGTGATTTAAAATTATTTTGTTTGAAGTATGCTATTTGATTTGTTTTTATTTAATTTTTATTTTATTTGAATTGAAAGTATGTTGTTTTATTTGTTTTATTTATTTCATTGTATGTTATTTTTTTTATTTGTTTGTTCTATTTTATTTTACATTATCTTATTTTATTTTAGTTCGTTTTGTTTTGTCCGGAGTTGAAAATGGGGTTAAGGGATTATGCTATGGCAGGAAGATGGTACTATCAAGAATACCATTGTTAGACTTGGACATTTAGTGTAGTAGGCCTGAATTCCTAGCGATTTGATTCACTTTTTAATGTCGAGACTTGGAGGGAACGTCATGGTATAGCAAACTCTTTGGAGTAGGAACTCAAGTTACAACTGAGGAAGGGGGGATAGTTTTAAATTATTTAGGATACTTGAGGTTTTAGATTTCTTAGGAATTGTGAAATGAGTTTATAGAATAAGGGGATGTAAGTTCAACGAACTTCAATGATAGATTTAGGAGGATTTCATTTGTAGTTGAGGCCCTATAGATTTTAGGAAATAAGTTTATGGAATTTAAGGTGGTAGGTTCAACAAGCATTGAGGGATTAATTAAATTAGAAGTTTTAGATTTCATTGATTCTGACAAGCAATTTGATAACATTTGAGGTTTTAGAATTTACAAGTTTTATAAGGCGATGTCTTAGATTTAAGGTCATCGAACTTGAGGATTTTGGAAAAAATTATTCTTATTTGGTTTAAAGTTTTAGAATTGCATATTTGAATGACTTAATTGTAATAAGATTTGAGTTCTTAGTTCTATAGACTTGATTCGCTAGCTTAATCTATTCTGGTTATGGATTAATCTGTAACCATTAAAATAGGATTGAGCAGGGTTGAGTTTCTGACATGAGAATTTTTCAGGAGAGTATTCTTTGGGATTGGAAGTATTAATTTAGTTCGTGTGATTCTCTGAGGATTAAACCTTTGGATCGAATTCAGGAAAATAACTGTCATAACCCGAGGTTGTAGTGGCAGGTTTAGGACTTGATTCATGTCAATTTTAAGGATAATAAATGGTGCAAAATTAGGAAATGATTCTTGTTGATTTTGAGGATAGAAGTCCAGATGATGGAAATGTAGTAATGGATCACTTGTATGTTTGAATGATTATTGGTTTGGCTAAGAGTGCATGAGATCGATGCGTAGTAGTGGTGAGTGTGTATGGATTTTGGAGAATACGAATCCTAGTCTCATTCTCAACTCGAAAGAAGTGACTTTGGTAGGTGTTGAAGTGGATTCGATATAATAGTATTACATTTAAGAGATCTTGACTGTAAGTTTTTGGCGAGTCGATTGGAATGTTTAGCCGAAGCGTGATACTCAACGGAATGTTGGTTGGCAATGATTGTAGTGATTATCTTTAGGAATTAATTGTGACTTGAGGCCACATAGGAATTTAAATTTTGAGACTATACTTTTCTTTAGAGATTGAGTGTCCGGTTGGGAGAATTATAGACATTATTATTTAACTTGAAGAGAGATTGTTGGGTTGCCATGTGTGGTGGATAATAAAATCTTGAAAGTGGAAACTTAGGCATCAACGGTGATTAGTCTAATCAGATACGTGAGGTAATAAGCAGTAGGATTTATAAGTGTAGTGCAATAGTTTTGGTGGATTGAAGATTTGAACAGCATGGCCTACCTTGAGATTTAGTTGTGTATGCAATTGAAGGAAATAGTCGTGCTAATACTAGGGTTATGAGAATAGAAGTAGGTAAGCGAGTTTCTAGGAAGGGTTCATTACGGTTATGGTGAATTTAATAGTGGTTCGTAGTGAGTTTAGTCATCTCTAAATTAAATGATATTAAGAATTTAGGTGATGAGCTTGAAAGTGTAAGTTGTCGGGTAGAAGTTATAGGTGCTTTATTAGTTGGTCGGGATGGATTCGAGCCTTATGTTCTTTATCTTAGATGAGACTAGTGTATTTTGAGATAACGTTACTTGTTTTTAATTTGGAAGGTTGAAATTGATTGATATTGGTTTTTGTCGATGATCATGGGTGTTATTGCGGAATTTTGATTTGATTAAGGTAGCTTGAGCTAATTAAGGGATAGGAGTGATAATTCATGATTTTGGGAGACAGTATTTTCTACCAAAATGTGGTAAAGAATTTTCTTATTTACAGATGTTGAGTTAGCTTGTACTCAATGGTGTTAATTTATGAGGATATTTTGCATTTTGACGAGTTATCAGAGTGTGCGCGAAAGCGTGATTTTTTGAGATAACTAGGTATTTAAATTTTGTGTTGATTTTGAGAAATTAGTAGTGATTTGAAATTTTGAGAAGATGCTTATAATTGGAGATTAATCATTTGGTTGTGCAAATTTGTTTATGGATGGTTAAATTAGAAAGTGGCTATTTGGTTACCAAGGTGTAGTATACTATGAACGTTTGGAAGTTATAACATAAGAGTCGATTGAGGTTAGTACAGCCTATTATAGGAAATAATAATCATTGGGATTCTATGGGTGTTGTTGTATTAAGGTTCTTGTAGAAATTGAGATTTTGAATTACATAACCACCCTAGGAGTACTAGGAGTAATATACCACTGGGAGACTAGTGAAGGTATGATGAAATCGTCTATAGCAGTAAATTTGGGAGATCTTTACTCATGCTTGTGTGGGAATAGTTGATGGTATGTTTTCTCAAGTGTTCTAAGTTGTACCTTGTATCCTGCTTAACGATGATGTTTGACTTCACAAATTTTGACGACGAAATTTATTTTAAGGGGGGAGGATGTGATACCCCATTTTTACGTGTATTTTTTTATTGAAAGATTATTTAAATTATTAGAAATAATAGTTCTATTGTTTTAAATTTAATGTATTATTTGTTGGGTTATTTTATGATTTTAAGTTGTACAATTTATTTTAATATACTTTCTTTTCCTTCATTTTTCTTTTTCCCTTTTTCTTTTTCTTTTCTTTTTCTTTTCTCCTTTTTCTTTTTTCTTCTTTCTTCTTCTTCTTTCCCTTTCCTTCCCCCTAGCCTGTGCAACCTTCTCTCTCTTCCCTCTCGTTTTATTATTATTATTATTATTATTATTATTATTATTATTATTTTCTGTTCAGCCACTGCACCACCGCCGTGCCGTGCACCACCCCTCCCACCCGACTCCCCACCGGCCGGCGCACCTACCCTCCAATTTCCAGCCCCTCCGGCATTGCCGTTAAGCCGGCGCACGCGCCCCTCTAAGCTGCGGCGTTCAAGTGCTCCAGTGCTGCCGTCGTCCCACCTCCGACCACCACTTCTTCACCACTTCATCATCGACTTCTTGCTAACCTAATCCACCAATTTCTAGCTCCAATCCGTCGCCGGAGTAACCCCCACGAGCTCAACTTTTTTTATCATTTTTTCACTTCCACCGCCGTTTTCACCACCATCCACGACCAACCCTCACTTCCACTAACTTTATAAATACCTCTAAGCCGTTCCTTATTAATCCCAAGCCTTGGTTCAACCCCATTCAAAAGTGAGTATTTTTACATCCCATGGCCACAATATTTTTACACTATTACGTTGCTTTTCTTATGCCTTTGGCAGCCCATTGATCCTCTAAAAATTATTTTATAGTGCTATAAATATTTTTCAAACTTCCTTTTTGATTTAATTATATTTTTATTTTAACAATAAATTGTGAATTGTTGGTTATGCCGGACTGAATCCGAGGAGTCGGGGGTTGGATGGATTGGAGGACAGAGTTATTTGTATGTTGGTTGATATTGAGAATTGTTGGATATATTCATGTCTTGTCATTTGCATTGCATAGTGCATGCATGTACATGTGTTGAAAAAGGAAAACTGGGTTTTCATGTAATTGCATGCATATTCATGTGTTGGAATTTGAAAACTGGGTTTTCAAGCTAGAAATGATTTTTGGGTATATTTGAATAATTGGATTGACTGGTTTGAGTTAGAGGTACTGTAGAGATGGTGGTAAGCAGGATCGGTGGTAGAGTCTCACCTGTGATTTCCACCTATGGTGCACACGACGTAGGGATGGTGGTAGAGTCCCACTTGTGATTCCCGCTTACAGACGGATTTTTAGGGATGGTGGTAAGCAGGAATGGTAGTAGAGTCCCGCCTGTGATTCCCGCCTACAATAACCTGATGGTTTGTTTAATGGGTCATTTTCTCAAAAAATGAAGAGAGATTGGATTTTTGAGCTATTATCTGGGATAATGACAAGTAAATGTTTTGAAGGAAATGTTTTGGGCAAAATTGGAATTTTGACAAGCATTGGAAAAATAAGTAAATGTACGTGGGAGTTGGGGTCGTCACAGATAGGTTTCTTAACAATAAAGGTTTATTAAGGAGTTGATACTATTGCTAAAAGTCTTTTTCCACAAATCAGCATCAGAAAAGATAACATGTGAATTGACCAAATCCACATTATTTTCCACAATTAGATGGCGTAGGAATTTGAGATTTGCCACTATAGTTCAGAATGTACATTCAAGCATGCATGAGTAATTAAATTTGCCACTAAAACATTTTTTTTGTGGGGCTTATAACATTGTACGTAATAGAAGGCTCCAACTCATAGATATGTATATATATATATATATATATAAATTGGGTTGCATTTTAGTCAACATTATTATTTCTTATTACATATTAGTCAAATTTAATGCTCATAATTTGTACCTCCAATGATATGAGTCTATCATTTTCCCAATGATGGTTATAGATCTTGACCATTGTTATAATGATCAATCTGACATAATGGTCATTAATGACCCAAGATAGAATGTCCATTCACACAATATGATAGTGTTTGTTAATAACACTGCTGCAGAAATGTCATCATCATAAAAACTGAATTGATATAAACTCTATCAACTCCAAAACTAGCTAAAGCAATTCCATATAAACACACATATTTTATAGATTACTTCTGCTATCATTAAACATGATCCACATACATGCCACCTGATCTATCAGCCAATAGAAATTTCCAACAATATGGCAACTTACAAAAGTAGTTCATACATCTAGATTCAAGAACTGCATGGTGAATAGTTTGTTAACTTACTGGTCAAAAGCATGTGTGGTCTTGGCTCAAAAACACTTTTTTTCAAATTCACTTAGTCTCTCAGATAGCACTGTGTCTTTAGCAGTAGTCCCTTTGCTAATTGATTAAAACTTGCTGCATAAAAATATCAAGAAAACCTAAAGCATTACTATCATGGTATTAATAAATTTCCAAACTAGCAGACACTACAATAACTCTAAGTAGATATAGCTCAGCAATAACTTTTTACCCTTAATAATAGTTTCTGCAATTCATTTAATGATTCCTAGTTATGTATCCAATGCCAAAAAAATTTGCAAATGCTATCTTAAATATCCAAAAACCAACCCTACCATTTAAATGTCAAATAAATTGCTGTCAAACTTATCTAAATGCATGGTAGGACATAAAGCAGCTATCAAAGAAAATAAAATTTATATACATGGACCAAGCTTGCAAAGGAGTAATATGCACTTGTCAATATGCATGTCCGATATGACTTTCTTATCACTTCCAACCAAGCCACATCCTAAGTTGCTAAACAAAAGTTTTTTCCAATACCATCATCCCCATCAACTGGGTGATCAACCTTTAACAGCAGTTCAAAAAAATTCAAAAGTAGAGACGATTTCATGTACCCAAGATGGCTAGGCATTAATAGGAGTCTCGTGCTGAGACTCCCTCTGAGACTCATAACGAGACATGCAAGTGTTCATCAATTTCCCATAGTCTTTAAATTGGTTCTTAAATTCCATTAAATCAAATCTCAGTGCTTCTAACTGGTTCTTGTACAAATTTGCTTTATTCTTGTTCTTCTCATTCTCTTCAGCAACGCGTTGATAATCCCTATTGTTGCGCAATGAAAGAGATGGTTCAGGTATAACTGAGTGGCCTAGTCATGTTGCATAACTTAGTCAATGCCCTAAAACCTCCTTAAACATTGCATTAGCTGTTTCATCCATGTTCCCATCCAACTCGGTCTCATTCAACCACTCAAGCATCAGATTCTACATCCATAGATAATGAACACCATTATGTAATATTTAAGAAGTTTTAATTTAAAAACATCAATAGTAGGGGTGTAACCGGTCCGGTTCGATCCAGTTTTAGACAAAATTTAGGACCGAACCGGTATGTACCGGTTTTGGATTTTTCAAAACTGATTACGTACCGGTTACCCTCCTAAACTGGTACTTCGGTTTTCCCGGTTTCTGGTCCGGTTTTAATGTACTAGATTATATATTATATAATATATATAATATATTATATTATAGTATATAATACTATAGTGATAATATATTGTAGTATATTATAATATATATTATAATTGTATTATAGACTATAATGATATATTATAGTATATTATAATATATAGTGATATAGTATTAGTATAACATAGTATTAGTATAACTATTAATATGCACTATATAATATTAGTATAACTATTAATACAATAAGCAAAATGATAAAAGATTTTAAAATTTAATGTTATATTAATTAGTAATTTATCATATAATACAAAACTATTTTATATATAGTTATATATTATATATAAATATTATATACAATATATAAAAAATTAATATATATATAAATTGGTCCGGTCCGGTTTTAGAAAAAGAGAAATTGAAACCGGACCGATTTTGACCAGTTTTAAAAAAACTAAAACCGGTACCGGACCGAACCAACCTTGGGATTGGACCGATGCCACCGGTTTATCTGTTTTTTTTTACACCCCTAATCAATAGATTTAACCACTTACATAATTTTGTTATGCAATGTTGGTGATAAATCTACCTTTCTTTTTTGACCAATGCATTTCTTTGTAAAAAGCTACCAAGTTTGACGCTTGTTCATTCTTTATTATCAAAGGTGACTTTGTTAGGTACTCCAATCACATAGGCAAGAAAGAAATCTTTGAAATTGAAAAATGTACTACCTACAATTTACCGTTTCCTCCATAATCCTAACGAAAGGCTTTCTGCCACCTGTATGGTTGAACCGTTGTTTTTTTCTATTTTTGCTATTTCTATGTGACATTTTCTGTAATTTCCAAAAATTTTCAAATGTTATTTCATCATTTTATGAATTTATCTCTATTGTTGCTATAATAATAAAAAATGATAACCATTATGCTGTAACAAAAAACGATTTTAATTTCTTGAGGATAAGGGTGGAAATAGACACATCAAAGGCCCTCCCAAATGGCTTCTCTCACTCTAGACTCAACAGAATCCCAGCCAAAATAACCTTCAAGTACGAAAGGCACTCAGAGTTTTGTTACATTTGAGGAAGGTTAGGTCACATTCATCAATCTTGTCCACTAAACCATGATAGTGCAAATGAAACCTTGTATGGTCAATGGATGCAAGCTGAGGGTCAAGAGCTAAGGAGAACTACTAGACCAGAGGCGTCTGTAATGGAACCGTTCATGTTAGAACCTCCAATCATTATAAGGCCACCTCCCCTTCCTATAATTAGAATTAGAGAACCTACAAATCACACCAACCCCTTTGAAACCAACCACCCCATAGGCAAATAGTTGACAAATCAACCAATGTTCAAGGGAAATCGAAAACTGATTCTGGAGAAAAAAGAAGAAACAGACAACCAAACTACAAAGCTCCAATCTCCCATGCACTACAAGGGCAGTAGCAGCACCATCACAGAGTATGTTCCTGTTCTTTTTCATCCTGAGAACCAACCATGCAACCTCACATCAATCCAATGCAGATCAACCCAAACATGTGACATGAATCTAAAGCACCAAATAAGCCATTCAAATGTCTTTAATGAAAGTTGCATAAATGAGGTACAAACTCAGGGTCCATCAACAACCAGTCAAAAAATATCCCAAACACTCAGTCATCTCACGTAGTCCTTCTCAGCGGAAAAAAGGCATAATCTCAAACAAGTGGCTTCAATAGAAACCCACACATTGTGACCCCACAGCTTCAACCTCAACCTCTAACATTACCTTTAATTCACCCCATTAGCTACCTAAGTCAAAACACAGCACTTGAAGAGCCCATTCTATTCAGCCCCGAGCAATATGTTTTCAAACAGATAATAGCCCAGTTTCAAAACACCCAAAGCCCAACTGAAACTCAAGCCCACAACCACAAAATCTCTCTCCTGGAAGAGCTTGCATTTCATTTAACCCATATCAGACGATAAAATACCCAACCTATCAACAAAAACACAATCCAAGCCTATATGAAAGCCCATTAATCAAACAAAACAACCCAGAACCCATAAAAGAGCTTGCCCTCTCGAAAACACACATGACCGATACACAAACATAGAAGAAAATGAAGAACAACTCATCTAGAATTAGAGCTCAATCGCAATCATTGAAAAAATGTTTTCTCTGCTCAACCATCTTAGTGGAATTCACCGAAGAGAAAGAAACTTCAAGCAACTTTTACAAAATCGACCATAAGGAAATGAAGCAATCATAAGAGAATCAAGAAGAAGCCTCAAACACACAATCAATCAAGAAAGCTGGCAAAGAGAAAGGAACACCAAGGGGTCTCTCCAAGAGGAATCGTTTCTCTCCATACAAGCAGCTAGAGGTAGAGCAATCTGGTAAAAATTCTCACACCGAAACTATGAATCTTTTCCCTCTGAATCCAATGACCGCAGTGGTAGGGCCAAACTGCCACTAGAGCATCCATGAAGCTCTTGTCATGGAACTGCCAGGGAATTGATCAGCCTCATGCAATTAGAAATCTTAAGGCTAGTATCAGGACCCACAATCCTGAAACTATCTTCCTTTCTGAAACCCTTTTGCAAAATGTAAATACTGCTTTTGTTGTAAATATGTTAGGATTTTCTCAGTTTATAAAATTTTCCCTAACTGGAAAATGTGGTGGATTTTTATTTATGCGGCATCCTGATCTTGATGTAGAAACTGTTCATATCTCTAGTAATGTTATTGCCTTGTTAGTGTACTTGGATCCACTGCTTACTCCCTGGCTTCTTATCTTTAGCAACTGTTTTGCTAAAAAAATGCACAAACCTCAATTTTAGGATCTCCTAAACTCACTCACAGAAGCCTATCCATGTCATATGATAGCAATAGGAGATTTCAACACCATTCTCAAACAATCTGATGAAATAGGAGGTAGGCCTTTTGCTACTTCTTCCACACCGAAATGTCTTCACTATTACATGGAATTTCACAGTTTGTAGACTTTGGTTATGCGGGCCCAAAATTCACATGGTCAAATAACAGACATGGCCTGAATAATAATAGAGAGAGGCTAGATCGAGGAGTGCACTTTCATTGGAATAACCTTTTTCCAGATGCTTCCATAAAAAGTCTTCCCAGAGTGTCCTTAGACCACTCTCCAATCTTACTTGATACAATAAATTCCTACAATGGAAAAAAAACCTTTAAATCTGAGGAATTCTATACTAGAGACTCTACTAGTTTCAAAGTTGTTAAAAAGGCTTAGCATTCCCATTTCACTAGAACTCCAGCTTACATACTAACTAGAAATTTAAAAGCCAAAAAACAAGTCTTGAAACACTAGAATATCACTTATTTTGGCCATATTCAAACAACCATAAAAAGCCTCAACATCACCCTCAATGATATTCAATCACAATTGCCTACCCCAAGCTCCATAATTTTTGAAGAGGATATTAGAGAGAACCTTAATGAACAACTTAGAAGAGAAGAATCCATATGGCGCCATAAATCTAGAATCACTTGGCTAACAACCTCAGATCTTAACATGAAATACTTTTACACTTCCACTTCGATAAGGTGCAAAAGGATCAACATAGAAAGTCTAAAAATAGAGGCTATGCAATGGACCTCTGACCTTTTAGTCATCAAGCTCAAATTTTAGGAACATTTCCAAAAGATTTGCAAATCCTCAAATCCTAAAATTACTGAAGAGCTGGGATATCTATTTCCAAACAAAATTTTTGAGTTTGAAAATGAATTCCTATGCAAAATCCCCTTTGACGAGAAAATCCTAAACACAATATGACAAATTCCTTCAACAAAACCCCCTGGCCCTGATGGTTTTACTGCCCTTTTCTATAAGCACTATTGTGACCTAATCAAAGATGACCTACAAGCTGCCATTAAAAGTTTATTCACTCGTGGGAAAATCCTCAAGGAGATAAATCACACAAATATCGCTCTTGTTCCCAAAACTGAAAGCCCCAATGTTGTTCACTAGTATCGTTCAGTCAACTCTCAAATGTCTGTTGTAAGATCATTGCAAAAATCTTAACTTATAGATTAAAGACCATTCTTCCTAACCTCATCTCTCCTTATCAAACAGCGTTTACGCCAGTAGACTAACTCATAAGAATACTATTTTGGCACAAGAAGTTTTCCATTAATTGAAAAAAAGAGGGGTAAGAAAGGTAATATAGCTATAAAAATTGATATGGAAAAAACTTTTGACATCATGGAATGGCCATTCCTCATTTCTATTTTCAAAAATCTTGGCTTCAATCAAACCTAGATCAATTAGATTCAAGAATGCATCTCAAAAATGTCCTATTCCATCATTATCAATGGGACACCCATAGGCTTTTTCCATCCATCTAGAAGCCTAAGACAATGGGACCCTCTGTCTCATTTTCTTTTTATACTAAGAAGCGAGGTTCTCTTAAGATTGATTTACAGAGAAGAAATTAGCAAAAACCTAGAAGGACTTAGTATTTTTAGCAGGGATACATCCCTTTCTCATCTCCTATTTGTTGATGACCTTATTTTCTTTGGAGCAACAACAACTCAAACAGCTCAAGTTTTTGCAAACTGCCTTGACACATATTCCTCCTAGTCTGGCCAAAGATTAAATTTTGGAAAATCTTCTATTCACTGCAGCAACAATACTCCCACTCACAACAAAAGAGAGATTAGAGAGATTCTTAGCTTTAAAGTGTCTTCTCCAAAGCTTAGATATCTAGGCATTCCCTTCTTCATTGGTGCCTCAAATGAAAATCTTTTTAAAGAAAACCAAGAAAAGATCCATAATAGACTGCAAGGATGAAAATCCAAAATCTTATCCCAAGCTGGAATAACCACTCCGATAAGAACTGTAGCCAGTTCAATTCTATCCTACTTCGTGTCCATAATGTGGTTGCTTAAATCAATCACAAAGCAAATGGATGCTTCTTTTTGAAGATTTTGGTGGGGTATTGATTCCTAAAACAATCACACTTATACCCTAAAATCAAGTAAATCTATTTGTAAGCCAAAATCCTTAGAAGAGTTAGGTCTCAAAAACAATTCTTAGTTTAATAGAGCACTAATTTCCAAATTTGCTTGGCACCTTATTACCAATACTAACAGTCTTAGGAAACACTTCTTAACTTGCAAATACTTGAGGAACCTTCCTTTTTCGAAGTGAATCCTAAACCAACTGACTCTTGGTTTTGGAAAGGCTTTTTGAAACAAAGAGATTCCATCAAATCCAATGTTTGCTTTCAGATCAACAATAGACGCACAACAAAAGCTTGGCTAGATCCCTAGGTTTCCACTTTACAGAACTTCACACCACAACCAAACTAGAACAACCCAATCGTGGAGTCCAGTTTGAAAGTTTCTGACTTAACACTTGAAGGGCCAAGAAGATAGAACACTCTTCTACTTTAGGCTCTTTTTTCCCCAGACTTAGTAAATGAAATTTAAAAAATTCCTCTCTCAACTACAATTACTTAGCCACTGGTGATGGATCAAATAGACACATCACTTTACTGGAAACTTCTTTGTCAAATCTACTTATGTAGCCATGATAAACTCCCAAAATAACAACCCCATTCACCAATTTGCTGAAACTTGGGAGAAACTTTCAAGAATAAAGTTGCAAGATAGATTAAAACGTCTCCTTTGAAAAATCCTCCATAACATTCTGCATACTAAGTCTCTCTTAGAAAGATTTTTGGCCATAGAAGATGACCAAATCCTCTGCCTTCTATGTCACACTAAAGTAGAAAGTCTCTCTCATTTATTTCTGAACTATCCATTCTCAATGATCTTGTGGAGGCAATTAAAATGGCCATCAATATATCTCAATTTTCCCAACGACCCATTCAAATTGGGTCATAATCATTCTCAATCTTGCAACTGATTTGACAATATTTGAGGAAGATGTCCATGCATTCCAACTTTTTGCCACTCTAGCCATGGATAATATATGGTTTCTGAGAAATCGGGTTATTCATAACTCAATAAGCCCATCTCTAGTCTTGTTTATCTCAAAAGTTACCAAAATATTTAATGAATACAACAAAGCATGGCCCACCAAATTTCATCAGGAAGAGTCCACAAGGCAACTCCTAACAGAAGGCTTCTATTCACTATCATTTGATGTAGCAGTTTGAAACCATGACAACATAGCAGCAACAATCTACAAATTTGATAATGGAAATCCAATCTTTGTCCACACAACCCTTCTGCATAGCACAAACCCAAATATTGAGGAAACCTCAGCAACACTAATAGCAATTCAAGAAGCTCAAAACATAAACTTGAAGACAATTTACATCAAAGGTGATTCTTAGTAAGTCGTGCAAGCAATTTCCAATACAAAGCAAGCAACATATTGGACAATGCAATCCATTACAAGAGACATAAAGCACCTGCTAAGCAGCTTTGAAGAATGGCAAGCGAAAAAAATTCATCAATCTCAAAATCGATGTGCATACAATATTGCATAATGGGCAGCTTACAAGCAAGCATATGGAAGCATACCCCTTATCAGTATTTCTCAATGCTTATTAATCTTCCATAGTGATAAAGACCCTCCACCTAGTTCTGTATAATTATAAAACTCTGGTGTATTTATTTAGTTCAATGAATGAAGCTTGCTTAGGAAAAAAAAAAAAGAACCTTAGCTATCAAGAGTTTAGAGCCATCCTTCAGGGGTACGTATTGTTGGCAATGATGATCATGTTATAAAAGCCTAGACATAATGCATATTATATANTATATATATATATATATATATATATATATATAAAGGCAAAGAGAGGAGATCATAAGCATCGTAAAATCGAATTTTGACGGAATGAAAAAGACATATATACTAGAATCGTAACTATAGAATACGACCTTAATCAAAATGCATACATTTGTCTCATATACTATGGAGATTGTGAGAAAATATCTATTTTACATTCCAAAGGGGCTATAATTTGCAAGGCAGACCTTGAAATTATTTCAATATTAGACTTTGGACATATCATAGTTCTGAATCGAATCTCTTTAGAAAGAAGATCTTTTGTTTCATGATAGCCTGCTCTTGTTCCCTTACGAAATTTTCATTACACTACAAGAAATATGGTCAATTGCATCGCTTGTTTTGGTTGCAAAAATAAGGAAAAATTGATACAAATATTTTTTTGCATTGATTTTTGATCGTCGACAGTTGGATGCAATTATTTGGTTATTTTTAAGTTTCAGCATCCATTTGATGAAATAGTTGCTAATACCTTACCTTTTGCATCGATTTTTATCTGTTGAAAAAACTCAAAATTGGTCGAAATTAGTCATTCCAACCACTTATGTGTTTGGATACGAATGGATATTTGTATCCACAATAACTCGATGCAAAAAAAAAAAAAAGTTTGGATGTGAATGGACATTTGCATCCACAATAACTCGATGCAAAATAACTTCATTTGGATGCAATTGGTACAAATAGTTTATCATGTTTGTCCATTCGCATCTATAATAACTAGATGCAAAAAAAAAAAGTTTGGTTGTGAATGGACATTTGCATCCATAATAACTCGATACAAAAATAACTTTATTTTGATGTAATCGGTGCAAACAGTTTATCATGTTTTTATTTCACATCCATAATAAGTAGATGCAAAAAATTGGTTTGGATGTGAATAGACATTTGCATCCACAATAACTTGATACAAATATTATTTTATTTGGATGCAATTGGTGCTACCATATATCAATTTATTCCCATCCTCATTAATATTAGACACTTTTTGCAACCAATAATTGGAATAGTAAATACCTCTCTTTTTTAGTTTCATATTAGAAGTTTTTGCATCAATTTTAGGTTGATGCAAATACATAATTAAAAATATTCAGGTGGTTTAGATTTTCTGAGATGCACATAATATCTTTATCATCTAAAAGATATTTCCCTACAACTAATTTATAAACAAACCATAATGTACATGTTGGAATGTTAAGGCTATAAGATATTAATTTGTTTGTTATCAACCCCTAGCCTTTTGAGTAGTAAAAGTTGATTCTAAATATTAATTACTCAAATTGCCCCGTAATTAAAAATATACGTACTTGGAGATATATATAGATATATATTTATATAAATTGTTATAATTAACCCATTAATTAGTTTATACATATCCCTATAATGTATAAACAGGAAAAAACATATATAGCAATTATAGCATGGCAAATATTGTAAACCTTTACAACGTGCAACCGAACTATATATATATATATATAGCATGGTGCAAATGAACCTGGAGATCAACCAAATCAACCTACTGAAATTTCCTGTATTTTCTAAGTAAACTCATGACAAAAATATGTTAACTACAAGCATTCTGCAGTAAAATATACCAGCATAAAAATCATCTACACAATTTCAAAAATGCCGATCACCAAGTATATCTACAAATTGCTGACACATGCTCTGCATGTTCTGCTCTTTCATTCAGCCAAGACACACTCCACATTGCATTTTTGTATATATATATATATATTAACATGTTACATGTTATGGGCAACAACCACCCATATACTTAGCTAGTTGCCCATTTGCCATTACAATTACCAGTTTAGATAATAATTAGTTATACATAAATAACAAAATTTTATTATATTAAACTGCTGCAATCATCCAGTCATGCAAATTACATAAATAACATCATATTACATTCCATCAAATGTTAACCAAAATAATATAAACACTTGTCATGTACTGAATTAGTGGGTGAGGCATCTTTAAACACAAAATGAATGTTGGGGAAGCAGGTGTGGGTCAAATTTCTGCAACCAAATTGTTCCTACTTTCAGCATCTCTCTATCATCCTTGGTTCCACCAAACTAAGGTGTAGCATTTTAGGATTTTTGATCATCAACTTACTGCCATGCTTCTTTCAGGGCAGCACCCAATATGTATATATATATATATATATATATATATATACAAGCAGCCACATCTTCACAACTATGCTCTGTCTTATTTCAACCAACTAGTCAACTATTTTAGCATCAACAGACATTGTTCATACTTATTTCCCTAATAGTTTATAAATACCATGCACACAATTTGTATCCATTTTGTGGAGCTAAAATGCATCATCAACCATGGATAAAATATAACCATCAAAACTTAAAAAGTCCCAGGCTATATATTTATTATTGACTGGTTTTAATGAAAACTTCTCAGAAGGGGATTCTTCCCATAACTTTTAGTATACCTAGCCCATGTTTAATTGACCTAACCTCAGCCACACAATAAATGTATTAATTTTTGCAGTATGACTGGTGAAATACACATGTTTCTAACTCAAGAAAAGTGAATGCACCCTCCTTGTTATGTCCAGCAATCACAACATATAATTTACCAACATTGTTCAATATTGACAAATATATAATTACCATTCAAGTCAATATAACCTACCAGTATAATCATAGAGTTAATTCATTATTAGTCTGTAAACAGCCACCAATAACTGCACAGTAATGTCCTTTAAAGCAAAAATGGTCTGAAATTACTTTACCTATTTATGAACTCCCAGCCTTAACATCCAACCTCAAGTCCAACCATATATATTCAAATCATCGTGTATTTGTAGAAGTCGATCAACTTTTCTAGGCCAGGCACCGCCACCATAATGCCAAGCAACCCCAACTGAACCCCTCGACACCTGTGATAAAAACCAGAATTTGTTAATCTTCTACATTTGATTTTGCATTACTACTTAAATCAAAGCAGTTTAAAGTATGTTACTTACATGCATGAGCCACCCAAACAAACCACCAAAATAATATTATCATGTGTCCCCCTATCAGTTTACAAGGACATGGATTTTATATTGCTTCATTTCACTTCTATAAAAAACACTCTATGGGTACTAAGATATATCTAAAGCCCAACAGCTCCCACACCTGCTACTCAGTTAGCTCCCACAAAAAAGTTTCTTTAACCCCCCACACCCATTAACTAAACCCATCCCACTATATAAGAACTCCAAAACATTCCCAAAAAATGTTGTTTTTTTTTTTGTAACATTTACACAGCTTGGCTGCAGACAAAACATAAGGAATATATACAGACAGTCATCTTCAGATAACTTAAACATATATATATACCTACTTCTAGCTCTTGTAATAAAAAAACTAGCACTTGAAAGAATGCCGAAAGAAACAAATAAGTTAAAAGGCCATCTTCTAAATGAGCTACAAAGTCACTTTATTATTGGAATTTGTTTATCATTGGAATTTTAGTTTTATTGAACAAAGTTCGTCTTCCATTGGAATTTGGTTAATGCTACTTTAGTTTCCTTTTCCACTTCCAGTGAGTTTGTTTATGAGTTTATTGTAAATGCCAACATATAGGTGTAAACTCCTTCAAGTTCTTCCTGGCCTACAAGGGGGCACTTATGATTAATGATGAGCTTTTATTAGAAATGTTTAAGAAGTGCAAATCCCTTGGTGCTTTAGCTATGGTTCGGCATTGAAAATGGAGATGCTGCATATGAAGGGCAGAAAAGAATGATAGAACTTGGTATTACTGGTCCAAAGGGGCATACACTTTCAAGACCTCCGTTGATAATCTTTGGGATAGATTTCCTAATGGAATTGCTTTTTCAGGCTACTCTATTCTTTATTATTGATTGGTGCATGTCCATGTGCAAAGTAGATCTGTGCGTTGTGCAAAAATGGTTGAAATTGATTTTTTGTTTCACTTTGTTTTAAGCATATAACTTATTTTGCCTTCACCGAAGGCAGCTGACTGAACTATAACTTCAACTATTGACTAGAGCTTCATTCTTTTTGCTTTTGACAACTAATAGCATATATTTATCAGTAAAGATATGTTTTTGCTTCCTTTCTGGCTGAAAAAGACTACACATTATGAACTTTTCAAAGGTGAAGGGAGTAATAGATGCCAACTTTTCTTGCATTCTTGGTGTTCCAAATAATTTTCTTGACACATAATAGAGACCAAAGAGAGGTTCTCAAGGGAAAGCAAAATGTATAGACATTATGTGGGGAAACAATGGTTGGGGTTGCAAGAATATTATAAAAAGTTTAAGCGCAGTTTATTATTATGGCTGATAGACTAAATACTAAATCTAGTTTAAAATTAAATAAGGTATCATATGCATAGACATAATTTCATTTATAATACCATTTATTAAAAATCTAGATGGCATTGGCTTTGCTCATGTTTCTGCTTTGCAAGAGGGGTAAAAAGATACTCATATGTGCTTACAAACAACAAAAATAAGCAAAATTGATAACCTATATGATCTAGTGGTAACCAGTAATGAAATAGTTTCTGGTGCTGTTGAATAGAAAGAGACTATGGGAAATTTATTTATTTTGTAAGTAACAACGGGGGAATTTAGAAGCAACATTGTGTTCTTTATATAGGTGAGGTTTTTCTTTTCTAGGCCAGGCTATACAAATCGTAAACCCCCAAAATCTTTACACATTTTACGTTTCCAAGACCCCATTCTTATAAAAGGGGAAAACACCACTTGACTAGAAAAGCCGATGTTTACTTTTAATCCCTGAAATAAGATGGAATATGTAAAAGATCCTCTCAGCTTGACTAAAACTTTCATTCATTCATTTAGATGGTAAAATTACTGTTAAAAACTTTGAGAAATACACCCACATATTAGGACAGCCTTCTGAAGAAAGCATGGAATGAACAATAAACATCTTACATGGTAGGGTGTCTACATCATATGGATCATATAAAATTGATAGACTGCAAACCTTTAATTTGTAGGATACTCTACAAATCATAGGTGCAAATACATACATACATATACATACCAACCTACTCCATAATTCATTTATCATCCACAGATCAACTACAATAGAGATAAAGATATTACCTTTCCTTTCCTTCCCTCATAAACGTTTGTATATGACCTAGAGTGGTGGGACCCTGCAGATATTTCCAAGCTTGAGTTTGGGTTGAGTATAATTATGTTTGCATCAGGTCCAAGAAGAATTGCTCCTTTTGTAGGATATATATTGAAGATTCTAGCACTGAAAAAATTGCAGGGTCTGACTGTGAGATCATTTTGACATACTCAGACAGCCTAATGAGGATTAGATCGTAAAACACATAATATTCTCCATCGGGTCTTTTTAATCGAACAAAACTAGGGAAAAATTCACAAAGAGATCTTAAAATTTTCTCCTAGAGTAATAGCATACCATTCTGCCCTTGTTACCCAAACATAATCAGTAATAGAAATTTGCCCAGATTCCTGCATGAATTTATCAATATGAGAAATAGAGTAATTTCTAGGGCATAATCCATATCAAGCATTCTCTTTTGAGGGAACGAGTAAGACATCTATCGTAGCTTACCATCATTGTATCCCATACAAGATGCATTCTCTCATCAATACCTATAGATTCTCAATTGCCCCATATAGACTTGCCTTACATAAGAGAATATTGCGAAAGTGTTTCAATATTCATCCGATTCCTAATTTGCATCCACATACATCATCAAGACAAACTTCGGAGCTCGCGAGAGAGAAATGAGACTTTAGAACCAGCAATAAATCATTCCATTTGAGGGAGAAATTGCTCACAAATATGCTAGAAGGGGTGGACTGTTGGATTCAGGAAGAGAAAATCGAGGGAAAACAAAGGGGAGATGGTGGGAAGCAACGAGAGATTTACAAAATAGATTAGAAGTGCAGAGGCTTCGAAAAATTAAGAGGTGGCCTTTTGCGGCTCTTTCAACAAGACTGTTATAAAAACATTCTTTTACGAAATAAACATGCGTCGCAATATACGGATACCAATTTGCAACGATAAAGTCGCCATAATAAGGGTATATTTCGCCACAACATATACACACACTATAAACTCATGCGGTTCTAGAAATCTCATGCTGCTAATGTGTATCGATTGGGAACTCGAAGCAATTACTCCTTATTTGCATCCAATTCTTTTGCCACGTATAGAAAATCGATGCAAATGGCCATATTATTTGTTGTGACGCCCCCAAAATCCCCACGTACCAACATGGAGAAATTGAGACGTCCGGATGATGATATCACGGGTCACCACCCTATCGAAGAGAGCCAAGTGTGTGCAAGCGACAAATGTGCACAAGAAGATACGCAGCGGATAGCAAAGTCAAATACTAAGTATCAGAATTTTTCTTAAATAAAATACAAAACGGTTCAAAGGTACATAATAAAATATTACATGATATAAATATTGTTTCAAACCAAACATAAAGCATGAACTCCAACTCAGATCTCCGGCGGAGCCGCATCCTCGGCCTCAGCCTCCTCCTCCTCCTCGAACTCTGCATCAAAATCTATGGTACAAAAAATGGTGCCGCAGGTAAGTAAAATCCAAAACACCACTAGATAAAAACATATTAAACTCAAACAACAAGCATGAATGAATGCCAATGCACAAAACTCCCAAACCATATTTTTCCACGCACGCCAAAAACCCATTTGGCTTAAAAACATAACCTTTAAAACCAAGCCTCGCCATTATCCCAGATAATGGCCCAAACCACCATTTTCCCAGAAAATGGATCACAAGACCATCGCCATTTTCCCAGAAAATGGCCCATATCCGAAAACCATGAAAACCAACCAATTATGCATGCACCATGATCTCCCCTAGGGATCATCCGCACACTCTGGCTCTGTGCTCTCGTAACTTCCCAAGCACTAAGCGAAGGTGATAAGCATGCTCGTCAACATTCTGGGAATAAACTAAAATATCATCAATAAAAACCACTACGAAAGAATCCAGATAAGGTCGAAAAACCCGGTTCATCAGATCCATGAAAGCTGCAGGAGCGTTAGCCAACCCAAAAGGCATCACTTTGAACTCGTAATGCCCATATCTTGATCTAAAAGCAGTTTGGGGACATCTCTATCTCTTATTCGCAGCTGATAATATCCCGATCTCAAGTCAATCTTCGAGAAGATAGCCGCTCCTTGAAGCTGATCAAATAAGTCGTCAATTCTTGGAAGAGGGTACTTATTCTTTATTGTCACTTTATTAAGCTCTCGATAATCAATGCACATTCTAAGAGTGCCATCTTTCTTTTTAACAAATAAAACTGGTGCACCCCATGGCGAAGTACTTGGCTGGATAAACCCCTTGTCGACCAACTCTTGCAATTGGACTTTCAACTCTTTCAACTCGGCTGGTGCCATACGGTAAGGGGCTTTATGCACAGGAGCCGCTCCAGATTCTAAATCGATGGTGAACTCTAACTCGCGGACTGGAGGTAACCCCGGCAAATCATCTACGAACACATCGGGAAATTCTCCTACCACTGGAAAATCTGCCAAGGACTTGTTCCCAATTGGCGTAGACGCCACTTGAACCAAAAAGGCATCCGCTCCACAAGCTATATCTTTCTTCGCTTGAATTGCCGATATAACCATCGGCTTCTCTTTTAATTTACTCCCCATAAACTCTAAACAATCACCATCTGGGAGTTGAAAACTGATTACCCGACTTCTGCAATTTATACTTGCACAATACCGATATAACCAATCCATGCCGAGAATAATATCAAATCCCAACAACTTGAACACCACCAAGTCGGCATCAAGGGTCCTACCACCAAAATCCAAGGGACAACCCAACGCAACTTTAGAACAACAAACCATTTCACCATTTGGAAGACTCACCACCAACGATCCTGGTAGGGGTCCCGTAACCAAATTACATATCCGAGCGAACGTAGAAGACACAAATGATTGAGATGCACCCGAATCAAACAATGTGCAAGCATAAAAGTCATATAACCGAACTCTTCCTGAACCAAACACATACACCCACAAAATCCGAAATAAAGAAACATCAAACCACACCAAACATCAAATCCAAAAATTAATTAATTTAGAACCATACCTGTAATCACTCCAGCATCGTGGGTCGCTGGTGCCTCATCATCCACCTCTCCAGGGGTAACAGCATACACTCGGGCCTGTGCTACTTGCCTCTGATTAGCTCTTCCACCACGTCGACCTCCACGGCTTCCTTGAACTGTATTAGGACACTCACGGGCAAAGTGTCCCTGCTGGCCACAATTATAGCATCGAGCTCCACCCAAAGTGCACTCACCCGTATGAGCTCTATTACACCTCATGCAGACGGGCATCCGACCTCCCATACGCACTCCTGAGGCAGCTTGTGGTCGAGTTCCAGACCGCTGAACAATTTTCTGAGGCGATCCAGAGCTACTTCCTTCTCCAGTATAACTCCGCCTTTTATGTCCCGGAGGGGAACCCATACTCAAATTATTCTCTCGCTCCACGAGAGTGGCCACATCCACTAAATCCTGAAAAGTGGATATCCGGTGGCTGACTACCAACCGGCGTATATCGGGGCGTAGACCCTCCTGGAAACGCTCAGCTTGCATCTCCTCTGTGGCGATGAGGTGGGGAGCAAATTTCCCAAGTTCTACAAATCTTCGGGAGTACTGTTCCACGGTCATGCTCCCTTGGACCAAGTGTGAGAACTCTCTTGCTTTTTGCCGCCTTACAGAAGCGGGAAAGAAACGGTTATTAAATTCCTTCTTGAAGCGCTGCCAAGTCACCGCGGCAAAAGATCCCAATTCTGACTCCAGCATTATTCTTTTGGTATCCCACCAATCAAAAGCAGTGCCTTGTAACAGATAGCTGGCGTAGAGAACTTGTTGCGCCTCGGTGCAACCACATACCTCAAAAGTCCTCTCCAAGTCCTTGATCCACTTTCCAGCTTGTAGTGGATCCTCGTCTCCAGTGAAGTGGGGAGTCCTATGCGCCAGAAAGCGCTCATACGTGCACCCCGCTTGCACTCCTCCACTGGACCCTCCTGGTAGTAGCCATGGCCCTCCTTGTTGCCAAGGCCCTCCTTGTTGCCAAGCCCCTCCTTGCTGCCAAGGTCCTCCTTGTTGCGGCCAAGGACCTCCAGGTTGTGGGCAAGGCACTCCTTGCTGAGGCCTAAAATTTTGCTGCATAAATTCCGTCATTTGCCGTATAGCTTGGGCAATGGAGTCATCTCTCTGAGTATCGTCCCGTGGCCCTTGTGTAGATTTCCTCGGTCTCACCATTTTTCCTGCCACCACAACCTTTGACCCCCTTTTAAGAAAACGAATAAAACCAATAACATAAAACCAAACCAAAACCAGACCACATAACAAGAAAACAAAAACAAATCAGCAGCAATAACATAACTAATTAAATAAAACAACCAAACAAGCTCAAATAAATTCAAAACAACTAAAACACGTCAAAAAGCAATATTACTTAAAATAAATTTTTAAAACACAACTTAAAAAAAAACATTCTGGTACCTCTCCTATGGGACATGTGGTTTTACCCAGAGCCAAACCGCTCTGATACCACCTGTGACGCCCCCAAAATCCCCACGTACCAACACGGGGAAATTGAGACGTCCGGATGATGACATCACGGGTCACCACCCTATCGAAGAGTGCCAAGTGTGTGCAAGCGACAAATGTGCACAAGAAGATACGCAGCGGATAGCAAAGTCAAATACTAAGTACCAGAATTTTTCTTAAATAAAATACAAAACGGTTCAAAGGTACATAATAAAATATTACATGATATAAATATTGTTTCAAACCAAACATAAAGCATGAACTCCAACTCAGATCTCCGGCGGAGCCGCATCCTCGGGCTCAGCCTCCTCCTCCTCCTCGAACTCTGCATCAAAATCTACGGTACCAAAAATGGTGCCGCAGGTAAGTAAAATCCAAAACACCACTAGATAAAAACATATTAAACTCAAACAACAAGCATGAATGAATGCCAATGCACAAAACTCCCAAACCATATTTTTCCACGCACGCCAAAAACCCATTTGGCTTAAAAACATAACCTTTAAAACCAAGCCTCGCCATTATCCCAGATAATGGCCCAAACCACCATTTTCCCAGAAAATGGATCACAAGACCATCGCCATTTTCCCAGAAAATGGCCCATATCCGAAAACCATGAAAACCAACCAATTATGCATGCACCATGATCTCCCCTAGGGATCATCCGCACACTCTGGCTCTGTGCCACACCGCAGGTAACGTCTACGCGTGTGACACCTACACGAGTGATGCCCAGACTCGCGCCTCCACCTTGCGCGTACCTGGCCAGGCCATCCTCTAGTCCCCGCCACTAAAAGGACCACGGAGTCGACACGACAGCGTTACCGTATCGTGCGATCCGGTCGTCGCCCAGCGACAACCCAGGGGATGTCACTCAGTATTAACCACTCCCGAGTGACCAGAGGAGCTCCACCGAGATAATAACCCATCCCGGCTTGGGCTCGTGACACGCACGCACCCAAAAATCCTTTTACGCCAATAAAACATGATTTTCTCAATTTAAATAAAATGCACGTGCATGCATCATGTAAATGCCAATTTCAATGCTCGACAAATAAAATCAACCATAGCACAACAATTCAAACAACTCCGTCCTCCATCCACCCGACCCCCGAACTCCTCGGACTCAGTCCGGAATCAGCCAACCAACCAAATAAATTATTGCAAGAGTAAAATATATTTAAATCTAAAAGTAGAGCTTGGAAAATACTTACAGCGCTATATAGGATTTTTAGAAGGTTCGGCGCGAAGCGAACGGCGTTGCGAAAGCAACGTAACAGTGCAAATGCACTGTTCCCGTGGGTCGCAAAATACCCACTTTTGACCGGGGACAAACCAAGACACCAAATTGATAGGGAATGGTCTAGGGATGATTATGAAGCTAGTGGAAGTGAGTTTTGGCCGTGGGTGGCGGCGAAAACGCCGGTAGGGGCGGAAAAAGGGCAAATCGGAGTTGAGCTCGTGGGAGCCGCTCCGGTGACCGTTTGAGGCCGGGGATGGGTGGGTTATGACGGCAAGGAGTCGGTGATGAAGTGGTGAAGAGGTGGTGGCCGGAGGTGGAGCGACGGCGGCGGATCGGGCTTCAAGCCGTGTGGCTTGTTGGGCTTTTTCCGGCCAAACGGCCAGCCGGTTGGGGCTGGGAATCGGAGGGAATGATCACCGGCCGGAGGGGAGTCGACCGGCAGGGGTGGTGTCGGGCACGACGCCGGCGAACGGCGGGGCTGGGCGGTGAAGGCTCACGGCGTGGGTGAGGAGAGAGAGAGAAAGAGAGACGCGGGGAGAGAGAGTCCGAGCGGGAGAGGAGAGGAAAAAAAAGAAAAAAGAAAAAAAGAAAAAGAAAAAAGAAAAAGAAGAGGAAAAGAAAAGATGAAGGAAATTAATGAGGTACAGTCTTCACGTCGGAAGTCCAAAGACTGATCAGCCGAAAACGATAAAAACATAAAACGATTAAAATAAATTAACACTACATCAAATAAATAAATAAACACCAATAAAATATTTTAAACACATCAATAAGCTAAAATAAAATAAATAACTAGTAAAAACCAACTATTTAAATTTTTAAAACCAAAAACAAGTAAAAATAAATTAAATCACAATTTAAATCCAACAGCCAATAAAATCCATTTAAAACTCGATAATTTAAAATAAAAGCACTATAAAATATTTAATTAAATTAAAATATTCCTTCAGTGAAAATACACATAAAAGCGGGTCATCACATTTGTAGGGTTATTGGGTTAGCCATACACTTCACATGTTTATATATATATATATATACACACACACACACTCTTCGATCTTTGTTTATCTTTTCCCTTAAAAAATCATGTTTTTTTGGACCAAAGAGGTTCAAAATAGTTTGGACATCAAATCCATGGTGCCCCTTAATTAGGAATATCTTGACATCTTGGCTGGGAAGACATCAATCCGGCCTTCAGTTAGCTAGCTCAAAGATTCATTCACATTGATTACTTTTGCCCATATTTATAGAAAAGGATCGAAATTATGATGACGTTCCTAACCATGTATACATAACTTAATTAGCATCTTATAATGGTGCTAACTATTTGGGTAATAATGAATGTTTTAATTTCTACCATCTCCCATGCATGCCATGTTTTTGAAGTTAAATATTGATCAGGAACACATAGTATTTAGTTGTATGTATATACTGCTAATCTTCCTTATATATATATTTTTTAAAACTTGGTTTTTACTTATAAATGACATTCTCCTGGCCGTAAAAGTGAGGGTTGATCAATCATTAATAAAATTGGGGTTTCTTTTTTGTTTTAAATAAAATATCTAAAATATTTTTTTAAAGCAAAATAGTTTGGTTTTAAGACACAACTTTGGATTATGAGTTTTGCTACATACAATCATTTTTTGGTACTCTTTATGTACTTCACTGGTGTGATTGGTCAAAACAATTCTTTTATATTAAAAAAAAGTGACGTAGACAATCATATTAGTAGAGTACACAATAAATACGCAAAATTGACTCCACATAAAATTTATATATGAAAATAATAAACATGAGTGATAGGTACATAATTATTTTTACAACTTTTTATATAATTTTATACCAAAAAAAAAAAGACAATTCTTGCAATTCAAATAAGATGAAAACTCAAACTTAAAAAAAATAATATTTTTGATAAATATCAAAGTAGCTCAATTGTTAAATGGGTTATGGCCAAAAGAAATAAAAATTGTTAAATGGATTGTAAAATAATTATATCCATATTATTACTCATTTGATTGGGCGCCTTTCTATATTGGGTTTTGTCACTTTTGTGCACTCATCAGCATCATTTATGGCCATTCTAGGCTGTGTCACTTTTCTATCAATCTGGGCTTTATGCTCACGGCCTTTTATCAATCTCCTAAAAGAGGTTGGGCTTTATACTGGGCATTTCTCGTGGGCCTTTTAATTACCCAAATAACTTTCCACTTGGATCCAAACCCGCTAGTCGCTGTCTCTTTTATTTTTCGGAGAAGTTTGACTGACGAGAAAAATCCAGTCACATATAGGAAAGATCCGAAAGGAGACGATGAAATTTTGAGATACAGGAAAGAAAAAAATGAGTGGGGTTTCAGCTTCAGCTTCCCCACCTACCTTTTCTTCTCCACTGCCTATACGCCAAACTACCAGTTACTACTATGCGTCGAACTCTCTCTTTCCTCGTACTCTATCTTTCTCGAATATAGAGCTTAGAGGTCTCCGATTTTCTGGAGTGGAAGGACCTCATAGAGTCAGAATATGCTGCAATAGCAGCACCCGACCCGGCGGTTCTGGCTCTGGTACAGTACCCGTTTTCTCAAAATTTGTATTTCTCTTTTCAAGTGTTATAGGTTGCTATATTGCGGTTAAATGGCCTGAGAGTGGTTAGTTGTTAGAATATGTGAAGTAAGTATCTTAGAGGAAGTGTTCGGATGACTTTGTTAAGAAATGAATAAACTCGATTCTTCAAGTGTTCTCGATAATGACATGGGATTTGCTCTTTGATAGGATGGATATATTTCTTTATATCTTAATTTTGAGCCTTACGAGTTGGTTGAGGTTCATTATGGCTTCCACCTTAGATTTCGTCCTTTCTTCGCATATAGGTTTGATATTTATCTTCTGCTTTACTTTGTTATGTATTATCTAAAACATGCGTCTGTCCCATCCGTTGCTGCTTTTTGAATGTAACTGGGAGTCAACTTATGTTTCATTGAAAGCTTTTCTTTATATGGAGTTTGTAAATATTGTATTTTTGAAGAGATGGGTATTTAAGTAGGTAGGCGAGGTTTTGACATTGGCTATTGCTAATACCAGATGGGAAATCCAGAATATCAATGTGGAGTTAATCCATATATTTCAAATGTTCAGACAAAAATGCATAAATTGCTTTTGGCGAGAAAGAATTCATGGTTTTCGACTTAAAAAATGGCACGGTGGATGTGCACACCATGAAGTTAGAGATCTCCCGAAGGGAAGTCGGAAACTACTTGGGTGTTTTGAAGATAACCAATGTGATTGATCAATTCCACTGAATAAATGCTTATGTGCCATTGTGATTGAGGAGCTTTGATTAAGTCTTTGCAGTAACCAGCTTGTTAGGGGATAGTTTGGTTATGCTTTTTTTATGATGCAGATCTGCCTTGTCAAGTTGGTAGATTAATGATGAAGGGACATGTGAATGCTGGAGGACTTACTATATTTTGTACTATCTGATTGGATTGAAGCTTGTTTGGAGATCAGGAACTTAATTGCTTGTTAGGCATTGCATCTGCATGCAGCTAAATTGAAATAATAACAGAATCTTGGGTTTCGAGAACATTTATAGACTTGGTAATTAGTTTAGAAACATTGTGTGCTGTTGATTGAGACTGGGTGGTATATATTTGACCAAAGTGACGGATTAATTCTCTTTCTTAAAACAACCAAAACAGGTTTGTTTACTCCATTAATTCTGTAAATGCACAGCCATTTCTGTTTTTTTGGTTCGGGGACTCCTTCACATCCCCCCACCCCACCATAAAAAACAAGTCACAAAGTAGTTTGCTTACATGGTTTGAGGAACTTAGTCTCTAGAAAGTGCCTTTGTAGGGAACAACCGTTTGGATATCCTGGATAAGATTTGGCAAGAGAACCTGCAGTGTCCATGAAAGCATTTGTTATTATTGGGTCCTTCTAGCTTCTGTCACTTTTGTTTTGCTTTCTCAGTTTTGATAGGGGAATCAGGTCAATCAAGTAAAATCCACGTACGGAAAACACTAAAGAGAAAGAAACTCACAGAACTAAGAACTTGGGATGTCTTTAGGAAGTGGATTTGTACAAGGGCCTACCAGGATCATTACTACACTTTTCCAGACTGTGCTGAGCAGATTTTGATTATATGGCTTCTTTATTTCTTTTGTCACCATCTTCTATTATTGTTTCTTCGCCTACCATTATGCATTTTTTTAGCCGTTTGCATCTATGTGTGGGGATTTGGGTGGTGGCGAGGAGACCTTACCAATTACCCCATGTGGCAAACTGTTCTTTTAAAAAAAAAAAAAATTTGACAGCTTTCTTTAATTTTTTAAATTTTATGAAAAGGTTGTTAGTGATTTACTGTCTCAGGCTAATAAATTGGGGTATTTGTTTACATGATTACCCTCCTAGGAAGAGAGGTAGTGATGGAAGAAAGAAGGAAACTTCAATTAATTGGTAGAATTTTTCTTTGCTTTATAAATATCTTTTTACTTATGAAAGAAAAATGATGTTGATCTTTTATGAACATTTTGAGTGTATAGTAGCACTTATGTTGTTTGCAAACAAGTGAGGAACTGAATCTCGTAGGTGATAGCGACAGCAGGAGTATTCGGGATGCATTTTTCTTGGGAAAAGCTGTAGCAGAAGCCCTAAATGAGCGTATTGAATCTACAGTTGGGGAGTTCTTGAGTTCCATTGGTAGGCTGCAAGCTGAGCAACAAAAGCAAGTACTGGACTTCCAGGTAATGAGCAATTCAACTTGCAATAAATCAACAATAAATTCATTACTAATTCAAAGCTATATTATTTTGTTGAAAAGCAAAATCTGAAAAATAATTATGTTATCCCTTGGATGAAGCTACATGTCAAGGTAACCACAATATTGCTATTATGCTTGCTACCAGCATTGTTAGCTTGATTACAGAAAACAACATGTAAAAATGATGAAAAATTTTATTTTAATCATTATGGTTAAAGTGATTGTTCTTCAGATTCAGTCTCATTCTTGTGCTATAGAAGCATTTTGCAATAACGTTTGATTCATTTCTAGGATGTACTTTTCCAAATATGTTGGGAGCTATATATATATATTTTATAGGTAAAGGTACAATTTTATTGATATAAGAGGCATCGCACAGGTACACTAGTAGTATACAATGAACATGCCTGATTACATCTAAGCACAAGTGAGAGTTATAAGCAAATCATGAATGTTGTCCATATTACAAATAATGGCCAAAGCCCAGGAAAGTAATATATCATAAAAAAATAGCTTCAGCTCATCCACAGAATGCTCCATGTCTTTAAAGCACCTCATGTTTCGGTCTAGCCACAAGCACCACATAATGCAATGAGGGATCATTTCCCCTGATACCTCTTCAGTAGCACATAATATCCCTAACTCTTCCAGGCATGACCTATGCCACCCCTATCCTATTAAAGATCTCATTCCATAAACATTGGGCCACTTCAGAATGTAACAAAAGATGATCAAGTGATTCCCCATCACTCTTGCACATAAAGCACCAATCTAAAATAATGAGACCACGTTTTCTTAGGTTCTGCTTGGCCACTGAGAATTCTCAGATGAGAATTTTGAGTTTTAAGATGAAATATTAAAATATTATATTTTAATATTATTATTGTTTTGGAATTTGAAAAATTTAAGAAAAATTGAATAGTTTATTATATTTTATATGGGGATTTGGAAAAATTGTAATGATGAGATGATAATTTTGTATCTGAGATGAGAAATTTTAGTGGCCAAACTGTACCTTAGATTATCTGAGGTGAGAATCTGCCCAAGAGATGCAGTCCAAACGAAGAAAGTAATCTTGGAAGGTACCTTGCACTTCCAGATAGCCTTCTAAGGATAGTTATTGTCATTAGAAAATCCGAAGAGAGCCTTAGGCCTGTCACAAACCATCTCAACTCATTTTATTTTACTTCATCTCATCATTACAACTTTCCCAAATTTCCATACAAAATAAAATAAAAAAAATTAATTTTTTCAAATCCTAAAACAAAAATAAGATTAAAAAGAATATATTCTAACAATATTTTATTTAATTTTTAACTTTAATTTCAACTCATCTCATCTCATATGTGATAACAAATGAAGTCTATAGAAAGAGCGCACCGAGAATTTTTTATTTCCACTTGGATTCCACAACAACCTATCCCTCATCTCATTGCCAATTGACATTGCATATAATGAATCAAAGAAACCAGCAAACATGTCTAACTCCCAATCTTGACCTTCTCTTGAAAATCTCACATTCCAATGGATAGTACCAATAAATCAGCCATAGCAGCCTCTTTGTCACAAGCAATTTGGTAAAGCATAGGAAACACCTGCTTAAGAGCCATGTCACCACACAACACATCATGCCAAAAGTAAACATTGTTGCCTCTTCCAATTGTGAATCTGAAAAACTGAGATAATCTTCCCCATCCAGCTCTTACGTTTTTCCACAATTCCATGCCATGTGTCCCCCTGACTTCATTAGAGCCCCCCCCCCCCCCCCTCCCCCTTCGGACTGCTCCCATACTTAGACTCTATGACTTCTTTCCGTAAGCCCTCTCCTTCCCTATGATACCTCTACAACCATTTCCCCAAAAGTGCTTTGTTGAAGACCATTATGCAACCCCAACCCACCACATATTATTGGTGAGCAAACTTTATCCCAACCCACGAGATGGAACTTAGTTTCATCCCCCATTCCTCCCCCAAAGAAAGTTACGGAAAGTTTTCTTAATACGAGAAGCCACACTTGTAGGTATCGGAAATAAGGATAGAAAATAAGTAGAGAGATTAGATAAAGTGCTCTTAATGAGAGACAATCTACCACCCTTGGACAAATATATCCGTTTTCACCTAGCCAATCTTCTTTCGAGTTTTTCTACCACACCATCCCAAATAGATTTTGTCTTGAATGCAGCCCCCAATGGAAAACCAACAAAGTTCAAGGGCAGTGAAGCAATCTTACAACCCAAGATAATTGCCAAGCCTTGAATATTGTTCACACCACCCACAGGAACCATTTTAAACTTTGAGAGATTTACCTTCAAGCCTGAAACCGCTTCAAAACAAAGTAATGCAGCCCTCAAGTACTGCATACGATCACTATCTTGCTCACAAAACAGGAACGTGTCATCAGCAAATAGTAAGTGAGATATAGTGACATCTCCCACAAAGAATCCAGCTATAAAGCCTCTATTAACAACTACACTCAACATACAACTCAATGTGTCCAAAACGATGACAAACAACAAAGGGGAGAGGGAATCCCCTAGAGCTGTTAAAGAATCATTCTGGTACTCCATTCACCAAAACCGAGTAACGAACCGTAGTTATACAATGCCTAATCAATGAAATCCATCCCTCCCTGAAAACACACCTCCCAAGTAAATAACAGAAAAAATCCCAATTAATATGGTCATAGGCCTTCTCTATGTCCAGCTTACACAAGAGTCTGGGTGTACCCTTCTTGATGATAAGAGCAATGAAAGACGCATTAATGCTTTTTTCGAATTTACCAAAATTGTATAACTCGTGAAAAACCTGCATAATATCCTCTCCCACCACATTCCAACAATCATGATAAAAGTCCATCGAAAACCCATCTAGCCCTAGGGCTTTATCCTTGGCCATTTTAGGAAGCACCCGAAAAGCCCATCTGCTTCAAAAGGTCTCTCCAACCACACAGGGCTTACTTGATCAATGTTCTCAAAAGGCATACCATTCAGATTGGGTCTCCATGGGGATTTTTCAACAAGTAGATCTTCATAGTATGTGACAATATGGTTCTTAATAGCATCATAATCAGAGTATACATGTCCCTCGACCTAAAGCATCTCAATAGCATTATTCCTATGGTGAGAATTAGTTGACTGGTGGAAAAATTTCATACAACAGTCCCCTTCCTTATACCAAAGGGCTCTTGACTTCTGTCTATACGAGATTTTCTCCATTAGTAACACATTCTCCAGCTCTAAAGTGATAGCTACTTTCCTGCAAGAGTCCTCTTCAGAAAGAGAAGTGCTCACCTCCCTTACTTCCAAGTCCTTTAAATCCTCCATAAAAGACATTTTTTTGACTATTAGTGTGTCTGAAGACTTCAGCATTCCACCTCTTCAAATCCCTCTTTAGTGCTTTCAATTTCCTAGTTAGGATAAAGCTGGGTGAACCCTCAAAAGAGTACGAGGTCCACCACGACCTCACTTTCTCCACAAAACCCTCAACTTTCAGTCACATATTTTCAAACTTTGTATTGTTTACCCTTGTGAATGCCTCCACAATCCAATACAATGGGAAAATGGTCCAAGCAAATTCTATCCAATCTCTTCTATAATATGATAGAGAATGTGCCTCCCATGAAGGAGACACAAAAAATCTGTCCAAACGAGACCACGCTTGATTATTAGACCAAGTGTGCACGCCACCAACAAGTGGTAAGTTCACCAAATCCATATCAAAATTAAATCAGAGAACTCATTCATTGCCTAGCTTTGTTGGACTTCTCCTGATCTTTCACTAGGAAACCTAGTGATATTAAAGTCACTACCAATGCACCATGGTAAGTTCCACTAGCTGCCCAAACCCACTAACGCCTCCCATAAGATCTTCCCATGTGTGTCCATGTTTGGCCCATACACACCAACGAAAGTCCAACAAAAACCGTCCATATTTTTAAACGAACAAGCTACCATATATTTCCAGCACACTCCTCAATAGAGACTCAACCACCCTCGAATTCCACATAATAAAGATGCCCCCACCAAGGCAAGATACACCCATCTCACAAATGTATAGCACCAAATGCTAGTGATGAAGCTACGACCCAAGAATTCCATCATAGTTTTTTGCAAACAAACGATGTCCAACTTGCATTAACGTGAGAGATTCTTCAACCTTGTAAGCTTATTGGGATAAGACCCCGAATGTTCCAAAGAATTCTAGGCTTCATTGGGAGAATAGTCTTTCTGTAACACTTCAATGGAAAGCCTATAAACTACATGACCTATACTCCAAAAGCACTAGTCAATGATACAATTTGAGCCCTATTGAAACATTATAAAGAGCAAGAACTTCTCATTCCCAAGTAATGTGAGATCCCATATGCCACCTACCCTTATTCTTATTATATGGAGTATCACAATCTACCTCCCTTAAGTTTTCAATGTCATCGTTGGGTCTGTCCGTTGTAAGTGGCACGGCTCAAGTCCCACATTTCTGGTTGTGATAGGCTCTGATACCATTTGTAACGCCCCAATGGAAGGGCCAAACCATATGGCCTATACTCCAAGAGGACTAGTCAATAATACAATTAGAATCCCATTAGAACATTATAAAAAGCAATAATTTCTCATTCCTAAGTAATGTGATATCCCATACATCACCTATCCTTATCTTTATCATATGGGGTATTACACTTTCCCTTGGATCTTGCTTTGCTAGTACTCCCCTCCCTTCCATCATAATTGATTGAACAAGTGAGACGTTTTAGCTCATTCTTTTTCCTAGAATTAGATTTAGGGGATTGAATTTGACATTTCTCAATGGCGATAAGTAATGCCCTGAATCGCTCCTCAAACCCGTCACAAGAGATCCCCACACACTCTTGAATATCCTTCACTTTCTGAACCACCCAATTTGATGGTGAGCCTCCCAGTGTAAGCAAGGGATACAAGGTGCGTAGCGGCTCTAGGTCCACCTTGACCTCCCTGTGTGCCAAATGAAGTATATAATTCGTGTCCTTTGCCCCCACTACTGTCTCTTGGACTGGTTGAGTTGGCCAGAGGCCCTCGTCGGAGAAGGGAGCACCTGAGCCTCCTCCCTGTTACCCATCTGCCCTATCTATGTGTGTTGTGCCAAAGATCCCTCGTCTGTTGAGATGAAAACGTTAAGATCCATTTTTGGATCGACTGTCAGCAACTCCTTGATCATCCTTTGAGCCACCGTTGATGATTCCTTGGCCATTCGCAGTCTCGATGGGTTGAGTGGCTTTTGACCCATGGTCCTCGGCACCTCAACTTCATCGTCACCGTCTCGTAGTTCCTCCAACATCAAAGAGTTCCATTGTACCAACTTCTTTTTGCAACTCCAATTGGTGTCTCGCGAGTTTGATGGATACCTCAACTCCTTCTCCGGGATGGTTAGCTGATTCTCCCTGGCAGAAGTCCCCGCCTCTCCACCCTCCCTAACCCTCCACATAGGCTGGGTTTCAGCCCTAAACTTTTCTTTATTTTGCACCCTCTCCGCACGACCCATTAAGTTTGGGTCTAACCTAGCCTTCTGATGCCTTTGGTTTAGACCTAGCCTCACTCCACCTGCGTTTACTTGGTTTGGACCCAAATTCATTTGCTTGGAGCTTGGCCCATCCTCGTTTAGAAGCACGCGGACCTCATTTCCCATGCCCCTTACGCTACCCAATCCACACATCTCCCTTTCTAGGTCCATCTTGTTAGGCCCATTATGCTCCTCCTCAACCCACCGTATTAGAGCCTCAACCTTCTCCTATAAATCTAACATCTGTATTTTCATTTACAGCAAGGTATTGACCGTATTGTGCACATCTTCCTCTGCCTGTCCCACGACAGGCCTGCCACCTCCACCTCTCCATTGTGCACTTGCTTTCCAGAGGTAAGTGGAGCCTTTCCACCCCTGTTGACACAATTTGCTACACCAGCTTCATGATTTGGGACCTTCTACTGCACCAAAACCTCCCTATACGAGCAACTTTGAGGGTGGTTCACCTCCACCATTGGCCTCCACGCTACAACTCCTTGCTCGTGAAACCCTTACCCACCCTCCATAATGGCCTCCCACAATGCCTCCGTCATTCTCCTCCAGCCCTTACCTCCCAACTCTTCAGGTATAAAGATGAAGCTTTGTCGATCACCACCACCGTACCCCACTAGGGCCATGTAACGACATCGAGCATTTGAACATCTTTGCGCCATGAAGCTTCTGGAACCCTCCCTTGCTGTTGTGTAAAATTCCTTCTTTTCACCCTTCAGGCAATCCTCCAATGTTTTTGCAAACCACTGCACCGTGGGGATTCATAAACTCATCTCCTTTACCACCCTCCTACTCCTCTCAATAATGAACAAGAACTTCCCTTCCTTTGACGGGGCAAACGCCTTGGATTCTATCACCAAATGTTTCAACCCCATAATCCCCCTAAACGCATTTAAAAAATACTCAACTCAACAGTAATCGCACTTAAAAAAATACCATCATTAACATGACATTTAAGCTTAGGAAGAGATCCACCATATATTCACTTCTAGACATAAGAATGCATGCACACACAAACCTGACCGGACCGGACCGGACCGAATCGAAATGGGGTTTGGTTGGTTTCGGTCCTAATAGATGGAAAATTTCGAGAATTGGTCTAGTCCCAAGGTAGGGTTTTTTCACCCTGGACTGGACTAGCCAAATCATAATTATATATATTTAATTTTTTTTTATAAATTATATATATTATTTTATATAGTAGTTATATAATTGAGTTATGTAATTTTTATCTAATCTATCACCATTGACAATATAAAATGATAAATATATAATTATTAATATGCTGTCAATTAAATAATATAGTATATGAATCATGATAAATCATAAATTCATAATTTCATATGCAAAGATAAATACTCTAGTATCGACACCTAATTAAAGTAATTAAGTAAATTTTTTGTTATTAATTTATCTGCCAAAAAAGAAAAGAGAAAAAAGATATTTGTAGCTCATATGGACTAAATCGGACCGATTGGACTGACAGGACCGGTTGCTAACGGTCCAGTCAGTCTATAGGGGTAATCAATCCAGTCCCGTCCGGAAAAAGGGTGAAATTTTTGGTCCATGATCCACCCCCTTGTGGGACCGGACCGATTACACCCCTAGTTGTAATCTAGTATTATAACTTGCCAAGAAGATTTCCCTTGCTTAGATTGATTGAGGGGATTAGGGAGGTTTGGATAGTGAGTTGAGATGGGATTAATTTAGTTGGAAGTTAAATAAAATAGTCATAATATTATTTTTTAATATTATTATTGTTTTGGAATTTGAAAAAATTTAATTGTTTATTATATTTTGTGTGAGAATTTGATAAAATTGTAATGATTAGATAAGATGAGTTAAAGATACTTTTGTATCCAAACCGGGCTTTCAGACTCAAAATGATGTTGAAGTTTAGATATTTCTGTATCTATATTTGATGTTTGTCCAACCATGACTTCATATTTCAGTTCACAGTGGCCTGTCCTATAAAGTCAACTGATTACAACAAATCTAGCATTATCGTCGGTGACAAATTTATTTAGGTGGTTCTAGATTTATTGTGAACTTCAGTAGGGAAATGATTAGAATCACCAACATTTTACATTGGCTTGTTGAAGACGGTGTTTTTCGAATCATAATAACCAAACCCTTGTAATTATTCGTTCCCGTACAGTTTGAAATAGAGGATATTTATTTATGGATTGAATGCAGGATGAGGTGCTGGAAAGAGCAAAACGAGCCAAGGAGAAAGCAGCATTGGAGGCCATGGAGGCACAAGGCATCGTTTCCTCCAAGTCGTCTACAGTAAATATAACACCAGTCACTAATTCTGTTAATTCACCCTCGGGTCTGACTACGCCAACATCACAGTCGGAGCAGGATGTCTCAAACAAGGAGGAAACTGTTATAGGGGTGTCAACTGATGACTGATTTGTGAGTTTGCTGTAATCTATGCAATGAATTTTTATCGTGACATAGGCCGACCCTTTCAACAAATTAGTCTTCATAATTTCCTATACTAATGTCAAATTTTCATTTATGCAGCCAGATATGTATGATTAAAAACCCAGCACCTAAGCTTTTCTACTTAAGCCGTCCAGTTTCAAGTACATGCTTTCCCTTTCTTTCGTGAGAAAAGATATTTGTAACTATGAATTATATAACCGTCATATAATCACTTTTAAAAAATTGAATAAAATATTAGATCTACATAAGAAAAGTTAATTTTTTTAATAGTAAATCTCATTGTTTTTTAAAATGATTACACGACGTTTATGCACTTCATGATTGTATGCAAAATTACTTGTTGACAGGTAAATTTTCTATAGTTGTGAATAATAATTATATCCTTACTTGCCATTCTACGTATGAGAGAGGTAGATTCTTCCTCACACAAAGGGAAGCTTCTATATGTTATGAAAACGAAGCAAACAAATGCATCCATCCATATGAACACAGAAAAAATACAACAAATAAAATCGGCCAGCATACGACAACGTACGCAGACATCAACTGATTATCTTACGGCATTATAGAAGTTTCCCACGCCATATTAAAATATATTATAATGAGAGGGAATGGACAACAAGTTCAACCTCGAATTGGGATAATCTTGACGTCCTTTTGCAGCCAGTCTGGCACCAATTTTATGTTCAACTTCCTTTTATTTCTGTGCCATTGTTCAAACTTCAGAACATGAGGCAAAAGATCTCTACGATAACCTAGGACTTTCTGATCACAATTCCAAACTATCATAACAAGTTAGAAAGAAAGGACATATACACAGGATATTTGGGATCTAGTGGATTAAAATATTGACTAAAAAAACAAATATATATATATATATATATATATATATATATATATATATATATTACGTATAGTTTTAGATTACGTAGTCTCTTTGTATTCTTTTTGAAAAAAGATTATGATTATCATTAAAAAAATAATTTCTTTATATAAATCTTATTTTATTTATTTTTTAAATTTATCGAGAATTCACACTTTAAAATTATAAATATTATTTTTATTAAAAAAAAAATCAAAATTAAGGTGGTTTGAATTGATAGTCCAGTCATATGATTTTTTTTGTTTTTTTAGATATATTTTGGAAGGGAGGATTTCAAACTCTATACCTCTATTTTAGATGCTGAAAGTTATGCTAATCAGGCCATAAACCTTTTAACTCCAGTCATATGATTGTAGAGAACTCGTTATGGAATATGGAGACTAAGGAAAAAATCTAATTGCAAGTACAACGATGCACTAATATGTACACCAATCTAATGTGATTAGTTAAAAAATAGATTTTATTAAAAATCGTGTTAATTTAAATTTTGAATATGAAGGAATCAGTATTAGTACATAAATTAGTACGTGACTTTACTTGTATATAGCAAAACTCATTGTAAAGTTAGGTATAGTAAATCTAATATAAGTGAGAATTTTAGCTGACACAATTATTTTCTGTATTTCTTTAATCATCTCAATTATTACTTTTTTTGTGACACAATTTTCAAAAATCCAATTTCGATATTTGAAATCCAAACTTAGGTTTTAAGGAATGCACTCTGCTTTGAACGATAAGACATTATTAAATTGCAATCACTTGCAGCATTATTGTTTTGGAGTAATAATATAGGTACAATTATTTTTTATAATTACATTTTAAATTAAAGGTATTTTTATAAATTATTTTATAAAAATATTTTTTATTAAAATAGGATTATGTAAATAATTAAGAAAATGATTGTATTTGTATAATTTTTCTGTCGTGTTTTCGTATTTTGATTTCATTTAATGAAAAAATGTAAAAAGGTTGCAAATTATAATCGAAGTTTAAAAAAAAATCTAACAAAATTATTTTTTCAAAATTTTATTTCCTCCACTAAATTCTAAAAATTAAAATATAATAATTAAAAATTTTTGTAATATATATTATTTATGTGAAATAATTTTATTTATTTAAAATTTAAAATTTCTTTTTTAAATCGGGTTTCAACTTTCAAATATAATTGCTCTTAAGTCTGAACTCCACCTTTTCCAGAAAATTTACGATCAAACCTACCAAGAAGACTGTTGCAATGTCGCGTGAGGCCGCGTGGCATTTCAGTTATTTTAGGGAGAATTGGAGGGTAAAGTAAAAGAAACAAAACCACGCTACCTCTCTGCCTTCCGATCTAAAGCAAAGGAGAGAAGTAAGGCATTCAACGAGTTCATCTCCCTCTTGAGACTTTCTCTCTCTTTTTTTTGTTTTCATTTCTCTTTCCTAGGGTTAGGGTTGAGGTGATCGATTCGATGGGGCAGCAGTCGTTAATCTACAGCTTCGTAGCTCGAGGGACGGTTATCCTGGCCGAATACACGGAATTCAGCGGAAACTTCACAGGCATCGCCTCGCAGTGCCTTCAGAAACTCCCTGCTTCCAACAACAGGTTCACCTACAACTGCGACGGCCACACCTTCAATTACCTCGTCGACAACGGCTTCAGTATTTCCCCCTCTCTCACCCCTCATTCCGATTCTTTTCGCTCTGATCTGCTGCCTATGTCTTTATCTTCTTTTTCATTTCTTTATGTCGAGACATATTTTTATTTAATTATTTTTTATTCTTCTTGAGTTCTTTGTGGCCTCTCCTTCTAATTTGTTCAACAGACGTGGACTCTGTTTCTGCTAGCTTCCGTTTTTGCTTTATCATAGTTGAACACCAATGTCCTTTAGCGTTTTACAATTCCAATCTGGCCATGTGGAGTTCACAAAAATAAAAGTAGTCATTCGGAGTTTTCTTTGGACTACTATTTTTTTTTCACTTGAAAGAGTATTAATGCTATAACAATTAGGAGAATAAATTTCCCTGCAGATCCGACTTTTACAGAATGCTCTATAAGTACATAGCCCTTTTCCCTTTTTAAAGAATTTTTTTTTTTTTTTCTTGTCATTCCCCCTGTTGGATTTGTTCAAATGCTTTGCTGTCCCGGTTTTTATTTCTCTCTTGCAAAGATTTCTTGCTATAGCAAGATGGATAACTACTCACGGAAATTACACATTCAAAATTATAATTAGAGCTTCTTATAATCATTATAAAGGGCAAGAAATTCTCCTTTGCAGGCAATGTGGGTCACATTCACAACGATTACATCCTTGTTAGGACATTCTGTTCTACGGAACATGATTCAAAACCCACTCATCTGGTTTGGGATTAAATCTGAGTCTTTGATGCCATTTGTAACAACTCAATGAAAGTTCAAGTCATATTTGAGTTAATGCGTCAAAAGGACTAATCAAGATTATAATGAGAGTCCATTAAAATCGTTATAAAGGACAAGATCTTTCCATTCCTAAGATAATGTAGGACCTCATTCCCCACCCTCTTATACTCATTTTGGGGTTTTACCTGGTTCGTGGTTTTACCTCCCCCAGCCCACTTTTTCATACTAGAGAAGTTAGATTGTAGTTTTTCAGTAAATGAGATGTGACATTTGAAAAGAGGAAGTAAGCTTTGATACATTAGAAGCATTAGTTAGGTAGTAATATCCCATTCTGTAAAGTTTTCCTTTGAGTTAATGGTTTGGGTTATTAAAGTTGTTTTCCCCCATTTTACTCAATTATGGACTTGTATCCACAATAATTTTAGTGGTGCTACTTATACTCGTAAAGAAAATATTTAGTGGTGCTATTTATTAAAAAAATAATTTTAGTGGTGCTAACCTCATCTTTTGAATATTGCAGCTTACTGTGTGGTTGCAGTCGAGGCTGTTGGCCGGCAGATGCCAATTGCCTTCCTCGAGCGAATCAAGGAGGATTTCACCTCGAGATATGGTGGAGGAAAAGCTGCAACAGCAGTTGCCAATAGCCTCAACAAGGAGTTTGGGTAATCTTTTCTTCTTCCTCCTCTTCTGCTTATCCCTTTTTCTTTTTTTTTTTTGAAGTATGTCATATTGTTGCTGTAAAATAGGATGTTCATTTTAAATTTTATAAGTTACTTTAATGCCAAAAATTTGGTTCTGATGATTTAGGCCCAAACTGAAGGAGCAGATGCAATATTGTGTAGATCATCCAGAGGAGATCAGCAAGCTGGCTAAAGTTAAAGCTCAGGTTTCAGAAGTCAAAGGAGTTATGATGGAAAATATAGAGAAGGTAAGGCGGTGTTGCTTTCTGTTCTATATGTCAGCTGCAAAGACTTACAAAAAAATTTCAGTTTCAAAGGCTATATTCTCTTTGGTTGAATCTTTTGCCAGTGAAACTCAAGAAGCCTGATATTTTTTGGAACTATGGTGCCATTTCATTTTATTAACAATTTGTTTTTTTGTATAGGTTCTCGACCGTGGAGAAAAGATTGAGCTTCTGGTGGATAAAACAGAGAACCTTCGTTCTCAGGTTAGTGACTTTGTATTGTTGATTCTTTTTTCTTGTTTTCCCTGTTTTTTAACCTCCCGATCTTGGAATGACGGTGGTATATATATGATAGAAAAGAAGAAAGAACCCAGAAATGAACTTGTTTCTAGTTTGTCCACATGCGTATCAAGGGTGCAAGGTTTTGACATATAGTTAATGGAATGAGCAATCTAAGATAAGATGTATTTGGTAGTGGGCATTGATGACATTTCTTATTTTAGATCTGAAAATCGATGTCTTATCTACAAATGCAAGAATCAGCCCTGTAATTCGCAGGGTGACTATCTGTTCAGTCCGAGCATCTAGACATGGATACTGTACTTCAGAAGTGGCCTACATTTTTTTTTTTTTTTTTTTTTTATGCTTGGGAAACAATTGTAACTCTTTAAAAAATGAACTTCATTGTTGGGCAGTTTGTTTTTTTTTAACCTTGGGCTCTGTGAATATTGAATTGAATTGTTTTCTTTCCTAGTTACATTTAAAATAATTCTGTAGTTGCTTGTATTTTTTTTAATATATTTTTTTATTATTATTATTTTATTTTTTTCCAATCGCTAATGATGCAATGTGATTGCCCATCTGTATGGTGTTGCAGGCACAAGATTTCAGGCAGCAAGGAACCCAGATAAGGAGAAAAATGTGGTTCCAGAACATGAAGATAAAGCTGATAGTTCTGGGTATCCTGGTTGCCTTGATTCTCATCATAATTCTATCCGTATGTGGTGGTTTCAATTGCGGTAAAAAGTGAATGCTTCACGATTTCATTAATGCCGGTTGACCTATAGTGGTTTTGGTTACACAGTCCACCTACTGTATGTTGTACGATGATGCTTGTATAGGTTGTATTCCTGAGTTTTTTTCTTTTTTTTTTTGTAAAACGATTCTGCTGCTGCATTACTTGTTAAGCTTGTCATTCATGTCTTGATTATAGTTCTGGTTGACAATCACTATTAAGTGTGGAGGTCGAAGCAATTACATACAATCAACCAATGTCTTGCATTTAATTCCGAATGGTAGTTGGAGCCTTTATCTGCAATTTTCCATCTTAAATTTGCAAAGTTGCATTCATCTTTGTGCGTAAACCGAGGTGAAGATGCGCATGCAGTAAAATATCAGATAAAACTAAGTAATCAGTAATTACACCGAACTGAGTATTGGTAGAAAGTGGAAAAACCAGATAAAATTTCGACATATGGTGTCTGCGTACCGGCTATGTTTCCTGACTTGACAATCCCATAATGCAGGTTGAGGTTGTCCAAATTCGCGCAAAATAGCATGTTTGCATAGCAACTGTGGAAGGAATAATCTATTTATAAACTTGTCTAATGACACACCGTCTAAGGTATCATCAATTTACATATGAAAAGTATTCACATCTTAACATTTTTTAAGAATATAATGGGCTCAAATAAGTGGTGACTTCACAAGCCGATTCGATTTATATATATTTAAAAGGATAGTTCTATTTTAAGGCTATTATACCATACATTATTCACTAAATACTGATTTCATGATTTGAAAGATAAATTTTAAAATTTAAATCTTACAAATTAAATCGGGTTTTTAGATATTGTGTGGTATAAAAGCCTTCTAATATCACTATTCTACTTGAAAACCTTTTTAAACGTCTACGCATACAGGAAGTTTTGAATCCATGCAGGGAAAAACAAATCTTCGTACTCCCTTTTCCTGCCACATATTTACTCTGGGTATCAAATCACCAATAATCTCACATTTACGATGATTAGAATCTCATCTCCTTCTTTAGAAAGAGGAATACAATCAGGCTATAAGACTACTAGTAACTCCCTCTTTCCATCCTCGAACAATTTTTTCTTGTTTTTCTTTTTCTCAAACAAGTTGAAGATATCAGCAATCTCTGTCTTGCACCTTACAAAATTGATTTCTAATTTCTAATTCTAGTCTTTCCTTTTACGGGTATCATAGAAAACTAAATTTTGTAAGTATGATACGTCTAACATGACAGAATCATAACATGATAAGTTGTGACAAGTTGTCAACATATGCAGTTTTGCGCAATGCTGATTAAATGATTAAACCAATTGCTTTCATATATTTATTTCCATGTTGTCTATCAGCCTGACCTTCCCAAACCAGGCAGCAATGCAGAATACAACGGGGCTCTTGATCTCTTCCACTGCCTCCAAAGACTCCTGATCTACAATCTGATAGCATGAAGCAGACATAATCAATACACATTGTAACTTGAACTTTGTTAAACTCCAATATATAAGTGCTAGGGTTCTATTTATGATGTCGATTGATAAGCACCCACTCAGATCAGAGACATGGGTTCCAAACATGCATAAGGGCTAGGGTTCTATATAGTGCATATGGTGCAAAACAATGACAATAGTCAAGTGGGTCGAAAACAAAGACAAGAAAAAAGTGAACATAATTTAAATCATAAGTGGAGAGGGCAAATATTCTCTTCATGAATATCAGATACTTGGACTTTGGAGAGAGCGACAACCCTTGGATAGGTGGATCAAAAGTCCATCAGCCCATAAGTACCCCCATTCCTGAGTCTGACCCTTTTTTTGGGTCAGGTTTTGGCAATCTATGCCTGTCCCACTTTGTTCTTGAGAACTCAAATGGGCATAGTCTGTCCTTACATCCACGAGATAGATTTTTTAACAAACGGGCAGTTAAAATCCTCTTCAGTATCCTCTCCAAAATTTCTTGATTTTGCAGTTCAAGGTTGTACTTGCAGGAAAATATTTAAATTGTTATCATACAATTGACTCAAATCTCTGGTACTCACCAGAAGCAGTGAAATCGTGCACTGCAGCCATAAATTACACTGACTTATGATGGCCTGGCTCCTTATTACTAGGAGAGGATGAAATCAAAAACTCTCTGTTACTTGTTTTTGTTATGTTCAGATATTTACGCTCGAGTTAAAAGGTTAGTGCATTTGACTATAAGTCCCACCCCTAATAATGCAACAATCTCAAGTTACAACAGAACCTGCACACCAGGTAAATTAGCAAAACACCTTGAAGGTTGACTCACTTATGGCCAGCAACAAAACAATGATAATCAAAGATGATCATTTGTTCAAACATACGACCAGAGAAATAAAATCACCAAAGAAGTTTACTTTGTACTCACAATATTACTAGCAAAACAAGCCCTTTCTATCTAATTAGCAAGGCGCTTGCAAATACCCAGCAATCAAGCTCAAGTTTCAACTTTTGACAACCTTTCTAATAGAAAGAGGAAAAATAAAAATCCCTGATTTATTATATTTAAATTTATAATTCGTCCAAAACAGACAACAGTTAAGGTACCTCACCTCGGCATAATCAATTCTTCCACCAGCTTTATCTACTGCTTGGGTCACCAAGTTTCTTAATTCTCTACAATTTACTTCACCCTTTTCTGCAGAAAACTTAGCTCTCAACAATGACCTGTTTATAGATAATGCCTGCAGAATACAAAGAAGCAGTTGTACAATAATAAAAAATAAGATGGCTTTTCAGAGCTGTGAATATAACTGTGAATATAAACTACTGATAAAAAGTCTCTTAGCTACTTTAGATAAGATGAAGGTCTTGAAAGTAAACTCTATGTGAGAAAAATAGAAGAAAAAGGGCAATGGTTTATTCATACTACCTACTCTGATAATTTTTATTCAGAAAATAACTAAAATCATTTTCCTGAAAAGAGAAAAGATATCTATATGCATAACTAGAAGCATAGCTTCGTGAGAATTTAAAAGTTGAAAGGAATAACGGCATTAAGAAAACCTTTTCCCTCTCTTCAGGTGATAGATGCACATTGCGTGAACTCATTGCAAGGCCATCATTATCACGCATGACCTCAGAACCTATCACTTCTATGGAAAAATCAAGATCTCGAACCTGTAAGAATTCAACCAGAAAATAAAATGATGAACGGCACTCTCTGACAAACTTGGTGACATTTTTTTCATTACTATCAAGAAATATATTAGTAAAAAAACTTAGTTAAAAGAATGAAACAAGACCAAATTAAGGGCTCTGGAAACAGTATAAACCCAATCCCAAAACCCATTTTTTCAAGGTCAGAACTGGACCAACACTAACTTTCCAACCTGAGAACTGAATGGTTGACTGAAATTATGATTTCATTTGAATTGCATAAGTTGAAATTAAGCGGAGTCTGGCACAATATAAAAACCTAAAGATTAAAAGCAATATGCCTAACATAAAAGTTTAATGACTGAAGCTCTTCAACTTTCCATGCTTTTTAAGTCCCCTAATGTCTGCTTCTATACATCAAGTAACCAAGACTGGAGATACTGAAACAGTGGAAGGACCTCTTTATTTCTTTATTCACAATGCGAGAACTAGATAACCCTTGAAAAGCGGGTACAGGTCATGGTGAATTAATGATTCCTTTAGGCCTCATGCTGTTCAAACTCCATTTTCTTTCATAAAAATAAAAATATTGGTAAAGATAAAGCATTTCTGTATTACTTTTCCATATTGCCCAGATTGTTTCTTTTGATAAAATAAGGTAAATGACAACCATAATCCCAAACATGAATAGTATAGATAATTTGGTTTCCGATAAGCGTAGGAAAAGAAGGGGAAGATTGGACTCTGCAGCAGCCATTCCAACAAAAAATGAAGTAAATATTGCATAGTTGCTCCTCTTTCTCACAAACCAACAAACTTAATGTTCTTCTACTAGAAACTTACCCTCAATTCAGCTGTCAAGAAAACAAATGGACACAGAAAGTCAACTTATAACAGGCACTCTTGCCTTACATAAATCACAAGATTCCAAGTTCTTCTCTCAAAGATCATATGCCTGTAAAGAAAGGCTATGATTTCCATTATCTGGATTGGGCTCAAAGTATCACAGTGCATAAATATTTTTGTGGCGTTAAACTATCGTGAATTACTCCATCAAGTATATTATACAGTCAATTGCATTTAACAGTTCAAAACGGTTCTCGCAAAGAACAAAAGAAAAAGAAGGGAGCTGAGAAGTTTTTTTTTTTATTAAAAAAAAAGCCTTTCACTTCTTGATCAATAACGAAAATGTTCCTTTTCCTTTGAATAATTCTTCCCAAATTCAAACAAGAACTTGATGATTCTCTGTAAACTCACCATCCGCTGAATAATTCGCCATTGCTGATAATCCTTCTTCCCGAATACAACGACATCAGGCTCCACTATATTAAACAACTTCGTGACTACAGTCGTAACCCCTCTAAAGAACACTGGCCTACTCTTCCCACACATACCCTTTTCCAACCTCTCAACTCGTACCCATGTTTCGTGCCCCAACCCTCTCTCCTCCACACAGGACATCACCCCTTTTTTCTCTACCTCACCATTAACACCACCACTAGAGTTCTCACAATTACTGCTACTACCTCCATGCTTTAATCCAGTGGTTTTACTTTTTCCATAATCATATAGATTGTGGGGATGGAAGACCACATCAACGCCACCAGGAACAGCCATGAGTTTCCGGATATCACCATGAAAGTCAGATGGGTAGGTGGAAAGGTCCTCGGTGGGAGAGAACTGACCTGGGTTCACATAGATCGAGACGACTATCAGGCTGGTGCGCTTGCGCGCTTCTTTGATTAGTGATATGTGGCCCTCATGAAGGTAACCCATGGTGGGTACCAAGCCTATGGTCTCGCCTTTGGCTCTCATGGCCCTTGACCAATTCCTCATCTGATTCTTTTCTGTTATTATCTCTGGTTCTCTGCCTGCCATTGGAAATCGGGCGACGGCTTTGTACTCCTTCCCCAAAGCGTGGGATTTGGACCAAATCTATTCTTGAAATTATGCACTGAAAGAGACGGGAATGGATGTTGGAAGTTTAAGTTCTGTAGAGAACTACGAAAGGAGAAATCAAAGTTCCTGGCGACCTCGTGAGTTGAAAACGGAACTATCATTTCAGAAAATGAATTACATGTGGCGCATTGTATGAAAGTCGCATCCTTTGTGCTGACCATAGAAGATATTGTTGTTTGTTTGCTTTTTACCTCTGTATTTCCAATTAATTTTGTTGTTTTCTACGGAGCAAAGATGTTGTCATTTGCTTCGAGTAATAGTAGTTTAAAAAACAGATTTGACATCCATCGACAGAATATTCATGACCCGATAATATATGGACAGCTAGGATTAGTCAGATTATGAAATAATTTATAAATAGTAATGATAAGATAAGAGGTAATATATTGCATGAAATGGTAAGAAATAAGAGAATTTTTTTATTATAAAAATATTATAAAATTAAAATATTATTATATTATATATTTCTTAATATTATTTTTATTTTAAAATTTAAAAAAATTGAAGTGTTTTTTATTATCTCTTGTATTATTGCCCACATTTATCCCTCTTATAAAGTAATTAAACATAATCACATACCATCTGATCATGTACTGTAAAATATTGCATTTTCAGCACATCAACCTCATCAGTACATACACTACATTGGTTCTATCTTTATGCATTAGGCTGGTGTGTCTTTAAGTACTGTTTATTAGGGGGGAGTTCGGCCAGTTAGGTCCAGTCTCGGAAGGTTTTGTAGACTGGACTGGACCAATTCAGTCTAGGGTTTTCGTATCCTGAATCAGACCGAACAGCTTAAGGATCGGGCCGGTCCGATCTATTCGGTTCAACCTTCTTCTTCTTCTTCCTTTTTTTTTTTTTATAAAAAAAAATTGATTGTTAAAAAAAATTATTTAAAATACTAAATTAAAATTAAGTGACTTATTAAATGAAAATTTTATAATAAATTGTACAATTAGTAATGTATACTAGTATTATATATTATAGTTATACATTAGAGAATATGATAATACATTGATCTAAATATATATAGTTGTAGACTTAATACCAATACTATAACTAATAACTATACTAGTAGTATTACTAATATACTATATATTAGTGATAAATTGGTAATACTCTATTAAATAATACTCTACATAGTTATAGTGATTTAATACTAATATATTAATTTAACTATACTAATACTATTATAAATTTATACATATACTATAATTTATACTATAACTCTTATAATAAGTTAATATATTAATATATTCTAATACTATATATTATAGTTATACATTAAATAATATAATACTTATGTAATATTGTGATATATTAATAATTAATTATATACAATTATTTATATAAATAATATATATTTTTTAATTTTCATTTGGTTCAGTCCGAGGTGAAAAACCCTTGGATCGTGGACCAGACTGAATGATTTCAGTCCTATATAATTTGACCAGACCGGACCGGACTATAGTCTTTCTAACATATAGTCTTTCTTTTGGCCCACTTAATACCAATACTGTAACTAATAACTATACTAATAGTATAAGGTTTCTCCAATCCGAACCGGCTGAATCTTTTTCCTACTGTTTATTTTCATAATGTTTTATAATAAAAACTCTACCACAACTTCAGGTTTCAGAAAGAAGATTATTACTAAATACTCCTAAAGTATGGATCACCTAACACTAATATTATTACAAGATATTATGTAATTAAAATATCTCATACAATAAGCACCAATTTTAATCGGTATAACATCCTAGATTAGAGTACCATATGTCTGTACTGTTAAGATATAAAATAAATAATATTTTACATGTTAGGTCACCCATTGAGAGAGAGTTTGACCCACACATAAGGAAGAGTGTTAAGATATAAAATAAATAATAAAAATCTATACCTTCTCATCAGTTTGAGCTCTTGGAACAAGTGGGTAATTTCATACGTACTTTGAAAGTAACTAACAATTATTCTTTCCATGACTACCACCTAGCAACATAACTCAAAACACTTCGCTCCCAATCATATTAGACTTCTCCATAATCTGAAGGCTATATCTCCAAAACTTGTATGTTGACTGCCGAGGCCACATTGGATTTAGCATGACACTCTCACTTTCTTATATTTTCCTAATTAAGCAAGCATTTCACTAATTCAAAAAGGATCAAGATTTATAAGAAAGAAAGAAAAACCTAGCTACTTCAGTCAACTTGAGTCGACAATGGTTGAAGTACTCATTTGTGACTATGAAAGAAGGTGGGAAGCACACCCCAAGGGTATTTGGGGTGGGTCAGTTTAAGTTCTACTATATACAATCACTTTTACGTACTTTTTGTGCATTCCATTTATTGTTATTGATGAAATTTTAAAAATCTTTACTGTTATTTGTAAAAACAACCTTTCAAACAGGCATAATGCACCTTCTTTGCATCTATTTATATTTGTTTCCTTCGCATGATAGTCGTCACACAACCTCTTCTAGTTCGGTTTGGTGTTTAGAAATTTGTACCTAACACACTGATTTCGAAAAATATTTATCCCAAGGACAAATTGCCTCTGTCCATTTGGAAACTTCACAAGTGGGAGGCGCCATTAATAAAGGCAGATTTTCTCAACTGCCTAAATAATCAAGATTCCAGTCATGATTATCAGAATTCTTCATCTTATCAGATTATATATATATATATATATATATTGCTTTCTTACTCGGAAGAAAAGCCAATTTTGTTGAAACCCAAAACAGGTTGGTGATTGGTTTCCCAAACAACTCCACTGTGAGAATAACACTGTACAGAACAAGTCTCAATATTATAGTCTTTCTCTTGGCCCATTTATTTTCAATAGAACCTTATACCATTCTACCCAGAAATAATTATTTTTCTCAACCATCCCTCCCCAGCAAACCACCATCTGAAACCCCCATATGAACAAGTAAAAAAGAAACAAAATATTATCTAACATGCCAGATCATCATTCCTAAAGGGAGAGATCTCTTCAAAGATGGGCAATCTCTTTGATCTCAGTGGACCCCATTCATTCATCAACTGCTCAAGTCCCTTAACAAAATCCTCATCAAGGCCTGGTACTATATGATCATGATCATCTGATGACTCCATTAATGGTAGTGAAGGGTGCCATCTGGATTTAAGCTCCATTATCAGTTCCTGGGTTCGTTTCCTCGACTTGCACTCATCTGAACCCGGAAGTCTACCTTGCAATACATCTTGAATAACAGAAAATGCTTCTTCATATCGAGCCTGTTTGATCAGGCAAAATACCAAATTACAGGCCTTATTGGCGTCTGGATCTATCATCTGTGCTTTCTGGCACACCACCCCTGCCATCATAAAGTTTGATTTCTGCATGTACGCCCAAGCCAAGTTTCCCTGTCATCATTTCATGTCACTAGTACTTAATGAAAGGCAAAGAAACACAGGTACTTTAGTCGATATGGAAAAATATCAATTCAAGTTCTTGTATGAATTTGAGGGTCGTAGGAGAGAAATTATATGAACACTTCCGGAATGAATTATTTTATGTGTTTATCTATCTCCTACTTGAGAAAATGAACTTGAGGCGAACATCCCTGGTAACCCCGACAATGCCTTCAAGTACTTCAGATTTGAATGCATATATATTGACAAATTAAGTGTTAAACACGCATGGCTGGGAATTTCTGTATATGTGTGTGTGTGTGTGAAGGTCATCTATTTTTTTATAAACCATGAAAGATACGATCGAGCTATACAAATGCATGGTTGTATAAACGCAAACGAATTTATAAACTGGTTATATCTAATTTCCTCTTTCAACTATGCCATTAATTCTATATATTAATCTGCTTACTTTTAAGCATCATGTATGTCAAGCTACCATATTCATTAAAGATCTAGCAGTCCAATTAGTTAAAAGTGATCATCAGACACGTTAATGAAGTTATCATGCATGCATGTATGTAATTAATAAATTATTAAGGTGCATGCATACCAATAATCTTGAAATTTCTTGTTTGATGGAGACTTGGAACCTTTTGCCATGAGAGCGTGCAGTCTTTGTGGGTTTTCCATTGAAGGCCTCTCCTTGGTAGATCAGTCTTAGCTTCCGCTTTAGCAGATCAATCTGCTCCTCTATTTTCCCACACTTCTGCATTATTAATACATACATAGAAAGCCATGCACGATCAATGATACTGATATGTGCATGCATACATACAATATTACATACGTTCATATACCTTGTATAGATCAATGAGAACGTTATTGAGGGATTCCTGGGCTTGTTTGGGGCAACGGCCTCTGAAAGACTTTATCGCTTCAATGGCTTCTTCAGTTCTATCAAGTTGCTTCATCACTACTGCCATGTCCTTTAGGGCACTCTCCACTCTATCTCCTGCATTTATTGCCTTCCAAAACAATACTATGGCTGCTTCTGGATCCTTTTCGACTAGCTGATCGATCATGATCAAATTGCCATGCCAATTGAAGAAAATAATTAATTAACCAATATCATTTATTAATTAATTAGCTAGTGATCATGATCATTTTAATTTCTAATCAGTTGACTAAATTTAACAAATAGATATCATGACTTCTATATATATATATATGTTAATTAGCATAAATATGTATTGTTTAACTCAGTACGTACTTTAAATAGATGGAGGGAGAGGAAACCCAATATAAAATAAGAAGTGTTATATCCACTAAGAGATCTTACAAAAATAAACTCATAAATTGACATCATGATTCATGATCACTTCGTATGATATGTTAGATTATGGTGTAATTAAAGAGACACTTTACACACTGCATGCCGATTTTGTAGAATTTGATTTATAGGAGTTTAAATCATGTCACATCAACAATAATATGAGGAGTACTGTGTCGTCGATCCTCACCGATTTGAAAATAAAAATTTTCTTGTCAAAACTATGCTCAACAAGTGTGATCAGCTAATTTACCTATAAAACAAGCAAATAATATCAGTGATGAAAAGAATTCTCATTCTTTCTTGTTCAATTGGCTGAGTGGGACCAATACTAAGAATAAAATGACAGTCAAAGAGGAAGGTTTCCACAAAATGAAGGGACTCGATTTATAATTAATTAGTTTATAACTGTAAATCTAAGAGTTTGGCTAGAACTAGGTGACTAAGATGATAGAGTTTATCCTATCATTAATTTTATATTTTGGATGAATGTAAATCATATTGACTTTATCTAGAAGTCTTAAGAATTATTTTAGATAAGTCAAGTGTGTGAAAATCAAGTCTCAAAAAGTCTGTAATTATCTAGAGAAGAATTTGAAATGAAATTTGTTACTGTAGAAAAGATTTAGCGCCAGGTGTTAATATCCTGTCAGGCCGAGAGTTCTTCACGACAGAGTCTCTTCGTTAGCAAAGTTCTACTGCAGCTCAAACTTCTTCTAGATTATTTATTTAAAGTAATTCAATTGGATAACACATCAAGAGATTTTGGCTAGGAATTATTGAAGAGTATATTCTGAGTGATTGTGTGTGAGAAAATTCCCTTGAGAATTTTCTAGTTATTTATCTCCCTTCGAGTGTGATCATGCTCCATGTTGGAGATTGATTGGTATTGATTCAGCCATTGGAGTTCTCAAAGAAAAGCCAATATTTGAAGATCATCAAAGGTTCAGGTTGCTATTGAGGTAGAGGCAAACGGGTCGTTTGTCGGGTTAATTAAGAGAGTTAATTGACAAAGGTTTTGTAATTGAGATTTGCTTATAATTGATTTTCAAACAATAAAATTGATTTTTCTAGATTTAGCTGCCTCGTAGGGTTTTACCTTTTAAAGAGTTCTTTAAAGAGTTTCCCTTCGTTACTAATCTTGGTGTTATGCAATTTATTTATTTTATGTTTTAAATTTTTTAAATAATTGCATGGTTGAAGTCTAACTAATTTGTTGAAGTGAATTGGTAGATATTTCCCTGTACATACAGGGATACTTGGGTAATTTCAATTGGTATCAGTGCGTGGTTCACTCATTTGAGTGTGATCTGTGCCCCTGTATATTATGTTGTCATTGTTGACAGCCTCGCCACACTTTAATGGGAAAACTATGTATATTAGAAAGTACGTATAAGGATTTTCCTCAAGTCATTGGATGAACATGTATGGTATGCAATTGAACGAGGGTGGACTAAACCCGAGACAACTATTAATGCTTGGACAAAAGATGAGATTAACAATTGTAACTAGAATAGTAAATGACTTAATACCATTTTCATGTTATATCTCATGAAGGATTTAAAAGAATCTCCATATGTGAGGTTGCTAATGAAGTGTGGGATATCTTGAAGGTCACACATGAGGGGACAAGATTTGTAAAAAATTTAAAATTATAGTTGCTCACCTTAAAATTTGAAGAGATTAAGATGCTGGAAGATAAGAGTTTTAATGATTTCTATGCTAAGCTTAACGAAATTGTAAATTCTAAGTTTAATCTCGGTGAAAAAATGGATGACTCAAGAGTTGTGAGGAAGATTTTGAAGTCCCTACCTAAAAGATTTCACTCAAAGGTTACTTCCATTGAGAAAAGTAAAGATTTGGATGTAATCAAGATTGAAGAACTGGTCGATTCTTTGAAATCATATGAGTCATCACTTCCTCAAACGAGAAAAGGTAAGTCTATTGCCTTAAAAATTGTGAAAGAATATCCAGAGAATTTTTCTAATGAAGAAAATTTGAATGATGAAGATATAGCTCTCACTACAAGGAGATTCAAAAAATTCATGTTTAACAAGAAAGCTAGTGGAAAGCAAAACCGAGGTAGGGAATTTCCTGCAAAGAAAAACGATTCTGAAAAATGAAATAAAGATAAATCTGAGAAAAAAATATAAAGTAAAGTACCATGAATATTCAGAATATGGTTACATAAGAGTTGAATGTCCAAACTTTAAGAAAAATAAGGGAAAAACACTAAATGTTACACAGTGATAGTTCAGAATATGAAACTTCTAATTCATCGCTTGATAATGAGAATTCTTTTATGGATTTCTCCACTATTGGTAGTGATTTTTCTAAGATTGTGCTAACAAAATCTAAAAGTGAATGTGATGATGGTGACTCTGATATAACTTTTGTTGATACTGACCATGAGTTGAATGTACAGGAAGCCTATAATGATTTATGTAAAGAAGTGGTCAAACTTAAAAAACTTAATAAGAAACTGTACAACAAACTCACAGAAGTGGAAATTGAAAAGAATAATCTTTCCGAAGCACTGAAAATTTCTGATGTTAAAATAGCAAGATTGATTAATGCTCAGAAGGAAGCACGAGAAAAAAAAACTGAAAAATTTATAGGAGTGCTAACAAAAAACTGCAACTTAGAAATTAAAGGAAATATTAAGCTTTCAAAAGTCTAATTGTGATCGTACTGGTTTCGGGTATATAACTTCTCAAGGCAAAGAATCTCTAGTCTCATCATTTGCTGCCACTACATCTAAGGGTATTGTCTTGTCAAAGGAAACCAAGTTGTGGATGCTCAAAATCAAGCCGTATCAAAGTCAAATCACTCTAAAATTTCTAATGAAAGATCAACCTCTAAGAAGCTTAACGAAGGTAAGGTTGAAGGTAAATACTTGTCATCATTGTGGTATTGCTAGTCATTTTAAGCCCATATTGCTTTAATTTGAGTAAAATGCTGAAAAATGGAGGTGAAAGAAAATCAAATAGGAAGGGAAAGACGCTAGAAAATCAAGTTGATGAGTTGAGTAATCAAATAACCTCAATAAGTCTCAAGCTTGGCGAAGAATTTTTTCTTCACAACAAAGAAAAGATCAAATAAAATGGTGTTGATGAAAAGAATAAGTCAAAACTCACAACAAATTGGGTGGTCAAAGAGGATATTGTATGTTTAGTTGCTCACACAACCCTTAAATCAAGGAAAAATGGTCTTTGCTACCTGGACAACGCATATTCAAGACATATATCTGGAGACAAAGCCTTATTCAAGAGGATTGAATTGACTAATGGAGGCAAACCTTTGGAGATGGTATCAAGCCTATCGTTGAAGGGAAATGGAGTATTGAAATACCTATACTACCTATTCTTTATAATGTTTTATTTATTAGTGGTCTTAAAGTAAATTTGCTTAGCATTAGTCAATTTTGTGATGACAATCTTTTTATGAGGTTTTCAAATGATGAATGTATTGTCTACAACCAAGTCAAAGAATGGATTTTAAAGGGCACTAGAACATCAGACAATTGCTATGGAGTCTCCTCAACATCAAATTTGAGTTTTCATAGAGTTTTCCTGGATGAAGCTGAGTTGTGGTATCAACGTTTGGTCATATTAACTTTAGAGACTTATAAAAAATTTAAAAAATAGAAGTTGTAGCTGGACTGCCCAAGTCTCTTAAAGCCAAGAAGATGGTGTGTGGATCATGCCAAGAGGGAAACCAAACAAGAGCTCAGCACAAGAAAGTTTATGATATTCTCACTTCTTGGCCACTTGAGCTAGTTCACATGGATTTGATGGGTCCAACACAAACCAAAAGCCTAGGTGGAAAGAAGTCCATTATGGTTGTTGTGGATGATTTTTCCAAATTCACATGGACTATTCTTTTAAGGGAGAAATTTGAAACATTTCACATTGCCAAGAAGCTATTCAAGAGACTACAAATAGATAAGGATCTTTCTATCTCTAGAATTCGTAGTGATCATGGCAAAGAATTTGAGAATACTAACTTTTCCTCTTTTTGTGATGAACAGAGCATTCATTAAGAATTTTCTGCTCCTATCACTTCACAACAAAATGAAGTGATGGAAAGAAAAAATAGAGCTATTCAATATGGCATGAACCATGTTGAGCAGCAAAAAGATGGTGTTATATTTTTTGGGAGAAGCTGTGAACACGACAAATCATATTCTAAATAGAGTTGTTCTAAGGCCTGAAACCAAATATACTACTTATGGTCTATGGAAGAATAAAAGTCCCAATGTCAAGTATTGTAGAGTCTTCAGCAACAAATTCTATATCTTGTGAGATCATGAAAACTCACATAAGTTTGATAAAGAGTGATGAAGGAGTGTTCCTTGGATATTCTTCAAATAGCAAAGCTTAAAGAGTCTACAATTTATGGACAAAGATAGTCATGGAATCTGTCAATGTGGTTGTAGATGATGGTTCAGCCAAGACTACCAAAAGGGAACTTGAAAACTTGAAAGAGCTAGTGCAAGCTGTTTCTTTTGTGTTATTTGTCACAACTTAAACCCAAGAAAGTTGATGAAGATTTAAATGATGAAAGTTGGGTTAATGCCATGCATGAAGAACTCCATCAATTCAGAATGAACGATATATGAGAGTTGGTTCCTAGACCTGAAAACTACAACACCATTAGAACTAAGTGAATCTTCAAGAACAAGTCCGATGAGCACGAGACCATTGTGAGAAATAAGGCCAAGCTAGTTGCACAAGGCTACACACAAGTGAATGGGATTGATTTTGATGAAACTTTTGCCCCGGTTGCTCGTTTATAATCTGTCTGCATACTTCTTGCCATTACTTATCATCTAAATTTCAAGTTACATCAAATGGATGTCAAGAATGTATTTTTTAATGGACTTTTATAAAAAGATGTATATGTTGAACAACATAAAAGTTTTATTAATCACCTCTATCATGATCATATTTACAGATTAAAAAAGGTACTCTATGGACTAAAACAAGCACCTCGTGCTTGGTATGAAAGATTGCCAACTTATTTACTTGAACATAGTTTCACAAGAGGACAAACTAATAGGAGTCTTTTCATCAAGAAATCAAGTAAGCAACTACTCATTGCCTCAAATTTATATTGATGATATTGTGTTTAAGGCAACACTTGATTCTCTTTCATAGGATTTTGCTACTAAAATGAAATCTGAGTTTGAAATGAGCATGATTGGTGAGTTAAATTTTTTATTGGGCATCCAAATAAGACAAACTAAAGAATGAATCTTTATATCACAATTTAAGTATGCTAGAGAACTTGTTAAGAAGTATGGGATGGAAGGAAAGAGTCATACTCGCACTCCTATGAGTACTTCAGTAAAACTCAACACAGATCCTATAAGTAAAAATATTAATCCTACTCATTATAGAAGCATGATAGGAAGTCTATTTTACATTACAGATAGTAAACCCGTTATAGCTTTTAGTATTTGTGTGTATGCGAGGTTTCAAGCTAATCCTAAGGAATCTCATCTCATAGCAGTAAAAAGAATAATTAAATATCTAAGTGCAACTATTGATTATAGATTTGGTAATCTAAGGATACTAACTTAACCCTAGTTGTCTATTCGGATGTTAATTGGGCTAGAGCTACTAATGATTGAAAAGTATGTTTGGAGAATGTTTTTATATAGGTAGCAATCTTGTAGCTTGGAAAAAGTAAATTTTAATTCCTTATCTATAGCTGAAGCCGAGTATATAGCAATAAGAAGTTGTTGTACACAACTGCTATAGATGAAAAAGATGATTGAAGACTACGGGTTCTCTCAGGATAATATGACTATTTATTGTGACAATTCTAGTGCTATTAGTATCTCAAAGAGTCATGTTTAGCATTTTAGGACCAAGCATATAGATATTAGACATCAATTCATTAGAGAGTTGGTCGAGTCTAAAAATATTGTCTTTGGATCATGTCTACTGAGCATCAACTAGCTAATTTATTTACTAAACCTTTAAATGGTCTAAGGTTTGAGTTTTTAAGGAAAACCACTGGTGTTTGTGACATCAACTAAGAAGCACACAACACACTTACATTAGTCTAGGACATGCATTTTTTATTTTTTTGTTTTGTTTTGTTTTTTAGTTTAAATCATATTGTATTTTTTTCTTGGTTTGTTTCTTAGTTTATTCTTTTCAATTGAGGAAAGTACATACTTGGTGGGCCAAAAGTTAAGTACTTGAGTTCTCACACAGTCCATTCTTTGAGCTGAAGCATCTCTCTACTTTGTGTAGTTAACTTTGAGTATGCTAATATTATGGTTCATTTTGACAAAGTTAAATTATAATGTACTGTAAGGAACTTACTTTTATGCTCTTTATTACTATGTTCCACAATTATTTAAGAGGTGCTCACCAAAGAGGGAGTCTATGCCTTAAATTGACTAATATTAGTTGAATCTAGTACTAAAAATAAGAGATCTCTCCTTACCGGACATAAATGTTTGATCCATATAGAAGAATTCGGTATTTTTTAATCATTACGGAAAAAGATAAACACCCTTCATAAATCTGCCCTAAGTTCTAATAGAAAAAATCGTTGCTATAATCTTTGTGAAAAACGATGAGCAATAAAATAGACATATCAAGGGCTTTGCAAACTTGTGTTTGGAGGAGATACTATTTCAAATATCTAGGCCCTAGTTTAAAGTTTTACATGAACTTTGATATTGATAAACTTATGAAGTGTGAACAACCATTATGATTGTTGCATATATATATATATATATATATATATATATATATATATGATTTTTTAGTAACTATTCTCACTCACACATTTACATGAATTTTGATATTGATGAACTTATAAAGTGTGAACAACCATTATGATTGTTGCATATAAGAGAGTGTATTTTATATAAGAGAGTCCAAGCAAAAAAATAAAATATGCTTGGACTTGTGATGCACTTAAGCATGTTCATTGATTCAATTTTTATCTAAAAAAAAAAATAATAAGGAAAGAAGGAAATTTTTTTGAAAATATTTTTTTTGGGTTAATCAGTTTTCATATTTTATTTTTGATATTTTTGCATTCTGGTGTGTTTTGGTTTCAATAGTAAGGTGTTTGGCCTTAGTGTCTAAGTCTCAGTGGGACTCTAAGACCCAATGGAAATTAAGTGACTTGAGTAACTTAACACACACACCCTCTACCCCTGATATTTTCTTTACTTACACTTCCATCTCCACATCTCATGTCTCTCTCACTTTCTACGTGCCCTAGCCGAACATCAACTCTGACACCACAAGTTGAGCACTTCGAAATCATACTCTTTAGTCTCTTCGATTTCAAGTCACGGTATGTGCTCTCCTCATCTATATTTTCTTTTCCAGTTACAGGGTTCAATGAACATGAAATTTGGGGATAGTTGATATTTTTGTCTGATTTGAGATTTGAAGTTTTTGATGTTTAGATGTAAAGAAGTGTAGTTGGTGAAGTGGGTTACGGCATTATGCCTTTTGGTTCTTATAGTATGCCTACTAAGTGTTTGTTTTTATGTCTCAACTAAACTACGTCATGCATTTGGTCATGATTTTACTTGCATTCATGTTCATACATCAGGTGCACTTAATATGTGAAGTTGAGACACGTGAGGGCTATTCATGATGTCTTTTTATTTACTTTCCCTCAGCACATCTAGTTTTGATATTGATTGTTTTACTTCTATAATTTGCTATGTGCTTCCTTAAATGAGATTTAAAGAGCAAAGAGGAAGAAATGCTTAGGTACCCTCACCTAAAAATTTCTCAAGTGGGAAAAACCCTCTTTGGCTTACAGTATAAGCTGGAGAGACTTCAACCCCTCCACCTGAGACTCCACGACTTGGAGTATCTTTTGAGCGCTTCACTTCACTTGAAGCAGAAGTTGCTTACAGAACTATATTCTCTCTTAGGTTGGTACTAGGTGAGCAAGAAGTGGGTATCAATGACTTTCCTACTACTAAATTTGAGTTCATTCGTCGTATCTTTGTTGAACAACATTGAAAAAAGCTTACACACCCCTCACCCACTCATTGTGTTGAGGTGGTGTGTGAGTTTAACTCAAACATTGCTTACTTTAATCTTGATGATCATAGTATCACCTCCAGTGTTAGAAAAACCCTCATGGAGATTTTCTCAGCCATTATTAGAGACTTATATGATTTACTTGAGGTGAATGCACCACTATATCCATATAAGGGCATATGGCCCCAACAAAGACAGCAATGTGCAACCTCTTTATTGGACCTTAAGGCCTGAAATGGAATCCAAAAGTTAATTGCCTTCCACTTAATGTAATGCTCCCTCAATTCAGACTGTTAGCTAAAATAGTATTATCCAATCTTTGGCCAATAAGCCGCTGCACACTAAACTCCCATTAAAGTGTGCTTATTTTAGGTATGCCTTGGCCACAAGTGTCTTTATTGACTTTCCACCACATGTTATTGACATTATACATTGTTCTCATGTAGAAAAAAGAGCTAAATGTGCCATTTGGAAGCATAATCACAAAATTGACTAAAGCCAAGGTCCCTCTTAGGGACAATGAGCCTACTATGTAGATGACCGGTTCCATATAAGCCCTCACTATGCAAATTAAACACCTTCCTGATGATCAACTTAGATTTATGTATTTCATACTGTAGAATTATCCTTAAAAACTAAGAGGATATGATCTTCAAACAATAGATCTGATAATGATCATCTCAGGAATCTGAGCTAGGTTTATTTAATACAATGATGAGAAACCAGAAGATCACTATTCTAATTGTTGGTTTGCATAATTATATATATGTCCATAATCGGTACTATATATAATATATGCACTTACTAATTACTATATATATATATATCGATGGAGGTTAACTGGAATATTAGATCTTTTTACTATTTTTTTCTTTTTCTTCTTTATACAATTGGGGAGGAGGGTTTCGAACTCCATACCTCTATTTTTTGAGGCTGGGGGTTATGTTAATCAGGCCACATGCCTTTGGCAGGATTAGATCTTTCTGCTTGTTTTGGGAAAGTTTTAGGAATTAAAGGTCAACTGTTCAAAAATATGATTTGCCAATTACTTCATAAATCTTATAATCTGAAGGTCTTTTTAATTACTTGCCGTTTCTAGCTAACATTGGTCTTTTAGTACTGGGAAACCGGAAAAGGGTGATCAGGAAGTGTATATATATATATATATATATATATATATATATATGACGAAAGGTAAACCAATGTGCAGATCAAGTTCCATGATGCATGGAGTTATCATGAGTATTGAGAGAAACCATTAATGTGCACATTTAGTAGTACTCTTTTTGCCGATCAGAAAGCCAAAAAGAATAATGGGTTGGACGAAAGAGAATGAAATTGGGAAGCACAGATCACCTGGGCATGCTTAGCTTTAACATAAGGACTATCACCACCTGGAACCTTGCGTATGATATGATACAAACTGCCTCTCTCTTTTTGCCCTTTTGAGCTCTTCCTTGAACTACTTCCTTCCATGTTATTTCTCTGCGTGTGTACTGTGTGTGCGTTTTCTTTCACAGACACCAACCATAAAGAAGAGAGAGAGGAATGAAAGGTGCATGCAGGTTTGGTACTCCCAGAAAGGGAGACAAAGGACAGAGAGGGAAGCCCATATGTATAGAGCTGTGGGTGAATATATTATATTAGGTGTTGAAAACATGAATCTGGACTAAGGTTGTGTCTATGTTCCTCCTCGTATGCCGTTTCAACTCAACCAACAGCCAATCGACTGCTCTGAAATCCGTCTGTTGGTACACGTGTCTCTCAATGATTCAACCTTCGCATGATACTGAGCATTCTCCTGTATGACATGAATCGTTCTTTCTATATATATGTCACCGCCTATCAATTATTCAGTCCTATTGGCTTCTTTATTTGGTCAAACCTTATCCTCACAATTGATCTATTATCTCCTTCAATGAAGAGATTTATCATGTGTTTTTCAACATTTTTATGTTGAAATCCCGATTGTTGAAGGTATCGAATTTAATTTGGAGAATGAAACTTCTAAATAATTTTGGAGTTTTATTACATACAAGTAAATTCGCATACCGATCTGTATTCTAATATTGTGCTTTCATATTCAAAATTTAAATTGGCACTATTTTCATTAAAGTCTAACTTTCTAACCAATCACATTAAATGTATATACGTATTGGTGCGTAGAATCGCTTACAATTAAATTTTTCGATAATTTTTTATATCATAAAATATAGGGTATGATCTCATGCATGCACACCATAACCAATATGGTGTGGTTCTCCATATTCTATATATAATCTCCCAAACGTACGGCCTCAAAGTTATCCAATCCAAATTAGATGAACCCTTGTAAGAAGTACGTACAATACTATGTGAATACAAAAATTGTTAAGTACTTGTACCAACGATTCTCGTCTTACCACAACATGTAATATAACTAAAATTATTTATGTAAGCACAAAGTTTAGTTGACACGGTATCATATGATAGGATAAGAACATCAGTACATGTCTGTATACTTCTGTGAAACAGTTCTGCAGTTTTCCCAACTGATCAAGAGCATATATATAATCCGCATGTTAGAGTAGTGTATACTTAGAAATACAGTAATTTATGAGCAGCAGCTAGCTCCGGCCAGCCAAATCAAAGCCAACCATAATTTGTATAGAATACACCACGTACGTACTCATGCATGCAGCTTCGTACGTGTGTGTATATATATATATATATATATAAATATATATATTAATCGATAGCAATGGCCCGACCAAACCAAGGCATGACAATATATAATTCCATATAGTTAAAGCGTACGGTGGTTTCAATGAATATGCATGCAGCTATCTCCGTGCAACGATTTACATTATCTATTTTTAACCAAGGACAACCTTTTTTTTTTTATTTATTCAAAATACCCATTCAAACAGCCATGATGAAAACATCGATATTGGATGTTGTCCTTGGAGATTACATTGATAACATGATTTCATTAATCCCATGCATCATGGCTGGCCACTTAACATATATATTATTATACTATCTGAGCTTATTTTTGTTTTATTTTTGAAAAAACAATTAACCCAAAATCAGAAACATATATAATAAATTTGTATGGGAATCATGCTACAGAAAAATTGTTGTTGTGTTAATAATTATGACATCACGAGGTGTGGATCAATCTGGCCTTTAACCTTGTCAGATCCAGTTTGGACTGAAGTCCTTGGATATTTCGTGATATTCGATAAATTAATTAATCTTTCATTAATGTTACTTGCCAGAAAATTTATAACAGGTCGTATGTTGAAGATTCCTGGAAAAATTTTACAGCTTTCTGCAAATATTCTCAGGTAAAATATTATGATTTTGAGAGTTAAAAAGGGTAGAAAATAGAATAAAATAGAAAAGGAGATGGAGAAGAAAGAATGAGGGATATAGATTTTAGCAGCTGCATCTTTGCTATTATCAATTGTTCTTAAATACATATATCCAAACTATCATAAGCAGAATTGAAAGATGTACATCTCTATATACATGTTGCACCTGATCAGTAAATTATAAGTATAAAACATAAGCCTAGGTCGTTTGCACATAGAACTATAATGGCATATAAACCAAAGTCTAAAATCAACCCATTCTCAAACTTCAAACCATTCTCTAAAAGATCAAACTAAAAACATGGTTATCTGCACAATAAGTTTCAGCGTAATTTGTAAGAAATCAATTCTCAATTACAACATGAACTGATATCATCAAACAAGTTTTCCGTTCGTTTAAATGAAAGTTACTACTCCGCTAAGATTTTCAACAGGCATACACAACACAATAACCCCAAAATCAGAAGCCTATTGAAATCAAGATTGCAAGCCCTTTACATTTTCTTCTTGAACTGCAGAATCTCTCAGTATCTTCAGGACTCCAAAAATGCTAAACCCCGTCTAACCGCGCCCAGTAAAGTAATCCAATAAAAGCCTCCAAACCATAACACAAAACCTCAAAATCATAAGCCTAAAGACCATTCTATTTTTCCCTAAAATTCTAAAATATTCAGGAAAAAGCAAACAAAACCTCAAAATCAAGAAGACCTGATACCTATTTGAGCTGCTGGTTCTCATCCAAATCCATACAGGATTTATAAGCTCCTTGACGAGCCCTAATCAAGAAGTTGACCCTCTGTACCGCTTAGGTCAAGATCCTCCACATACAACAACAAAACTTTGTGTGTGTGAGAGAGAGAGAGAGAGAGAGACTGAGGATTGAGAGATTGACGAACAACATTCTATCTATTAATGTAGAGGAAACCTCTGTAGAATATGTAGTGAACTGAAAATAATACTAAATAATGCGTTGAATGTGAGACTTATAACGAACGAGGTCCGTTAAGTGCATACAAGCTTCTAGAGTAAGTGTGGTGAATGAAAAAAAATACTAAATAACACGTTGAATATGAGACTTATCATGAACAACATTCTATCCATTAAGTGTATAAAACGCAAACTTTGAATATGAGACTAACCACAAACGAAGATCCGTTAAGTGCACAAAAAGGACCTCTGGAGAACATATAGTGAACTAAAAATAACACCAAATAACATATATATTGAATATGAAACTTATCATAACAGAATTAAAAACGGTATAAGAAACACTAAGAAATGGGTGGCTCTTATGCCAAAATGCCAACAACTCTGTATTCTCAACTGGTGGTCTGATATGAAAAAAAATCAGATAAAAAAAGAGGCGTAACTAGCATGTAAAGAATCGTATGAGGATCAGACGAGTACATGATCTTGATTTGGTAGAAGTACACTGAAATAGCAGCACTCTGAACACAGACCACTTGGTAGTATGGAGATTTCGTGGCTCCAATGCAAGGAAAGACCGAATATCGTGATGGAAAACTATTCTTGCAGGCAGTTAGTGTACTAAATCGCGCACCAACGCTGACATGTAAAATGAAACGGCGCGTTTCAAGTAGGTCCTCGGCCATTCTCCTCCTCCCTCGTCCGTTTTCCCTCTTTGCCATCTCCCCTGACCATCTCGCTCTCACCCATCTCCCTTGTCCATTTCGTCCTCCCTCGTCCATCTAATATGGTTTCTCTCCCTTGTCCATTTCGTCCTCCCTTGTCCATCTAAGATGGTTTCTGAACCCTAACCTAGTATTTCTGAGATGGGTTTTAGAGATACGTTTTTGAGATGGGTTTCGACAATCCCTCTCGCGACCCACGAAGTCCCCCCAGATTTTTTTTGTTGTTATCTCCACTTCTATCCTCTTTTTGGTGTATATATTCTCGGTGCTCCAAAGACTGGTAGTTTTGCATTTATATTATTTTATATTTCAAATTATCAGGCAATATTTTTCATGTTGTAGAATAGGATATTATAGGATCTGGTTTTGCTTTTCCATTCATTCATTCATTTAATATGAAGCCGTAGTTGGGCCTTGCCAAGATTGCTGTTAATAAAGTTTTTATTTATATAATAAAAAAATGAAATATGAAGCTGTAGCTTTATTAAACCTTATAGCCCATCGAGAATCTTATCTCTTCTGGCTTCAGTCTTTGTGATAGTTCTACTTTCCTTGTGATTCTTCATTTAAATTCATCAACAGAAATTCACATGGATTGAGTTTAAAAGAGATTAGTCCAGGTTCCCCTGTATGTTGTGGAGTCCTTATTAACATGAATTCTGGAACTTTTTGCTATCGAATGGATTATGAATTCATATGATTAGTGGCTCTATTAAGTTCATACAAGAACATGATACAGGTCTAGAAAGTTATGAAACCCCTACTGAATACTATAGTGATTAAGATTGGCTTGTGCATGTCAGTTGGATCCTTTGGAATGCATTGGTGAAACATAGATAATTATTTCTGTGATTTATTGTGAGCTTTGTGGACCTATATCATGCTGTGATTGTCTTGTGTTAGTTGGATCCTCTATGATTTGTTGCATTCTTGCTGTGATAGCGATTAATGTCTGTGGCATTACAAATGTTCAATTTAATGTTCATAAGGCACCCTTTAGAATGCATTGGTGAAACATTCTTTTTTGAAAGTTGTCCTTTGTTATACACATTAGAGCTTTTGGATGTACTTCAATTTCTATTATTCCGTGTTTTCTGTTCTCAAGCATATGCACAAACATACACTTTCCCTTTCTTATAATACCTTGGCAGAACATATTCTCGTTACTCTGATGTGACGTTTCATAGGTTTGCACAAAATTTTGATATCTTAACACACTCCTTTGTACATAATCATAGATTACCCTACTGCAACTATTTCAAATGAGCAGGTAATAGTGAAGACAGAGAAAAAGAACTGGTAAAGATAGAATTTGACTTGTATTGAAAGGAGGAAGAGCTTCTGAAAAGAGAGGAAGAAATTGTGAAGAGGGAGTTGGAAGTCCACACCAAAGAAGTTGAAATTGAAAGGCAACAGGAAAACATCTGACGTGAATGCACTGTGCTTCGTGTCTATTGGGTTATTGCCATATTAATAACCATGTACTTGATACAATCAAAATAAAGCACCGCTTAATGGAAACTCTGTAAATTGTATGTTAGGGACTATTTGGAATGTTGTTCTGTATTATGTAACTATTTGGAATGTTATTGAGTACTATGAGAATGTGCCACTCGATGCAGGTTGATTTAAATGCAACATATTTCTTGTTTGCTATCTTCTCTTCTTAAAAACTTTAGAGAGTCTGTCTTAATGTTAAGCTACGCACAAAATAAATAATGATTGGAAGACACATAAAGAAACTGAAAAAGTTCACATTTGTAGAACCACATAATAGAAACTGAAAAATCTTATATAACAAAATATTTATCATCTTGTTTACAATCACTTACTCACAAATGGCAATCACTCACTCATATATTGTTTACAATCACAATTCAATGATTCATATAAACTTGTTCTTTGAACAAATGTGAAAAATTTAAAATACACTCAATATATCTCGAAATCATAAACCAAAATTCCCAAGATCCGGCTGTATTCCATCTCCATTATCTGGCTACGTTCCATGCACCTCAAGATGCATCTGTGAAGATAATATAACATAATTTAAGAGTTATCCACTAGATTTAAGTTCATGCCAATACCAAAATATCAAATAGAGTTGAAACAAAAAGGAATCATTAACTTTCTTGAGTCGCAATCACTGGTTTGTCAAACTGGGTGCCACTAGACTCAAAAACCACAAGAATGTTTCCAAGCGGCTAATATAAAAAAAATAGATGAAAATTAATCCGATTACATAGAATATTTTTATCAATCCCAAATAATAATGAAAGCTTTTATCCATCCCATGAAGCCTCTGTATTTCTTCACTGTTTAAGCTTGAGCTTCACAACCCTTCCATCTGCCCCCAAAATCTTCAGCACTCAATACAAAATCAATTAAACAAGGATCACGCATCAAATCAATTAAATATTAAGAGCTCATTTATACATTGCAGTAATTAGTTATCCCGTAATGTTAAAATTTACTTATAAAAAAAAAACTGCAGTAATTAGAACAAGGGACTCAAAACTCTTATTTTGAATCCACAAAACACTATGTTATTCTTATGAGTTACTGCATTTTTTTTTTTCCAATAGCTTCTTGCTTTCTTGTTTCTCCACAATATGATTGTGTCTCAAATATCATTTTCATTGAAGAAGCTGTAGGAGGGTAAGATATTATAGAAGCTGCAGAGAGAGAGGCATACATAAAGGGATTTCATCATCATTGCCCAGCTTTCCGGAATTGTAATAGGTAATGAGTATATGCTTTGAGTGTTTTCCTAAGGACAAGCAAATCAGCTAATGCTTGGGTTCTAACAAGTCACAAAAATCTATAGATCCATAAGAATTTCAGAAAGCAAGTCAACAGGAGTCTGGAAGGGAAAAAATATAAAGAATTGCTATGCGAGTATGTAATTTTTGGAACTGATTACACTCTCCCTATGACTGATGGTGTATCTATTTTCACCATTTCACAATTTTATCAATTATGCGACATAAATGCCTGGAATCACTGTTTTTCTGCAACTATCATTGTGGAGACCGAGTCAAACATAGAAAAATTGTTCAAAACATAACAATAAGGAATTGTAACACATTAGTCAGTGTTGAACTATATGCAGTTTTGAACTCACTACCACCTTGGTTTTTTGGGGGCAGATAGAAGGGTTGTGAAGCTCAAGCTTTAGCCATGAAAAAATACATATGAAAGGGGCAAATTTTGTATGTAAAAGTTTGAAGTGAATGTTTCTTCTAACAAATGGGCTTTCATGAAAATGGAGGAAATGTAAACACTTACCACAGACGATGCCAACGATTGGGTGGAACACAATCAAATGAAACACAGGCGGAGGAGTGCAGCGCAGCCAAGGTAAATTGGCTGAGAGAGAGAGACGTCGGTTGCAAAGGATAAATTGTTGTTTTTTGCTTTATTTTTAGTCCCACACCGGTGGGTGAGTAAAAGAGAGCCCAATCCTAAGGCTATAAATAAGAGGCTTAGCCTCTTAGTTTAAGTGCACCAGTTGAAAGATTAACTAGTAACTTTTGACTTTAGTTAAATTCCTCTATTGACCTTTTTTGTAAAAAGGGAAAGAGGTGTAAAGTTAAAGTTTTACTAGTGGGGTAGCTTTGTGGGTGTGTTTGGGGTGAGGAGAAAAATTGTGTGATTGTAATAATTTTTCACATAGTGAATTTTTTTTCTCTGGATCTGGTGGTTTTTCTCCAGTTTTGGAGTTTCCACGTAAATTTCTTGTGTTGTTATTATTTCTCTATTTTTCTTATTATTCCTGCAAAGGGTAGATCCTAGGGGGTGAATTTGGGAGGTCCAAATTCCCAACAATTGGTATCAGATCCACTAGGTTCTTTTTGTGGGGTGGAGCTTTGGTGTGGTAGTGTGGATATGTATAGTCTAAGGAGGTTCTGTCTAGGAGATTGAAAATTTTAAGTGTGTCCATTGTGACCCTCCAATCTTTCCTGGGAACTTACTTAGTGAGGTACTATTCATTTCTACGGTAAAAATTCATCAAGGTGATGTTAAGAATGAGATGAAGAAATTGGTTTACATAAGGCGTTGAAGGGCAGACCAACACCTGAAGTCAGCACTGGTACTAGTGTGACTGGTGAAAAGAGCAGATCTAAAATGAGCGATGAAGATTGAGAGGATCTGGATTTGAGAACAGCAAGTGCGATACGTCTGTGCTTGGCAAAAAAATGTTCTTGCAAATGTGCATGGAATATCTACGGCAAAGGAACTCTGGGAAAAATTTGAAGAGTTGTATCAGACGAAGGGCGTCTCAAATCGTGTGTACCTGAAGGAGCAGTTTCATACACTGCGGATGAGTGAAGGTACAATTATTTCAGATCATATAAGCGTTCTCAATGGCATTGTCGCTAAGCTAGAAGCTATTGGAGTTAAAATTGATGATGAGAATCAGGCCTTGAAACTCATCTGGTCTCTTCCACCTTCCTATGAGCACATGAAGCCTATTTTGATACATGGGAAGGAGAAAATAATTTTTTCAGAGGTTACCAGTAAAATCTTTTCTGAAGAGAGAAGACTAAGTAGTGGAAGTAATGTTCCACTTGAGAACTTAGTGATGGTAGCAGCTGGAAATGGGAAGATGAAGAACTCCATGAAGAAGAAAGTAGTCTGCTGGGAGTGTGGACAATCTGGGCACGTCAAGAAAAATTGTCCAAGAGCAGGAGCTGGTTCGGCAAGTGGCTCCAAGTCAGTAAATGGAGATACTGGAAATGATGCTAATATTGCGTCTCTCTCCATAGAAGATTTTGATCTTTAAAAGGAGACGTGTACATCCTCATGGCATGCCGCTAATTCCCAAAGTTGCCATGATACAGGATGTGTTAATGTTAGCGGGTCCACAAGTTTGCACACAGACATTGGTTTGGCATTGATGCAGGGTGTGTGGTGGAAATTCATGTCGATGGCTGATGAACTTCCAGGAAAGCCAAACGTGGAAGTTACACCATAATTTTCAGTAAGGTTGTTTTCGACATGGGCCGAAGTGAAATGCTTGGAATTGGTTTATTCTGAGTGGGTATACTTTTATGGTGAAGCATGATAGCAGAAGCTATGAAGATCTTCATTGAGGTGGAGCTTGGCTGTGGGACTAGTCAAAGTCGCAAGGTGGAGATTGTTGGTTTTTGCTTTATTTTTAGTCCCACACCGGTGGGTGAGTAAAAGAGAGCCCAATCCTAAGGCTATAAATAAGAAGCTTAGCCTCTTAGTTTAAGTGCACCAGTTGAAAGCTTAACTAGTAACTTTTGACTTTAGTTAAATTCCTCTATTGACCTTTTTTTTAAAAAGGGAAAGAGGTGTAAAGTTAAAGTTTTACTAGTGGGGTAGCTTTGTGGGTGTGTTTGGGGTGAGGAGAAAAATTGTGTGATTGTAATAATTTTTCACATAGTGGATTTTCTTCTCTGGGTCTGGTGGTTTTTCTCCAGTTTTTTAGTTTCCACGTAAATTTCTTGTGTTGTTATTATTTCTCTATTTTTCTTATTATTCCTGCAAAGGGTAGATCCTAGGGGGGTGAATTTGGGAGGTCTAAATTCCCAACATAAATGGCTTGCAAAATGAGGTGCAAAAAGGAAGGAGACGATGTTCAAGTTGGAGACCCAGATCTGGGAATGGGAATGGAGACGACGTGCTTGGGGGGAGACGATGTTCAAGGTTCAATTCACTGAAAATGGCGCATAAATTGCTCTACCTTGCCTTTTCCTTTTATTAATAACATGGGAAAGTCTTGTCGCAAGGACGTTCGTACAGCGGACGGGAGAAATGAAGCTTTTGAAACACGTTTCGCATTTTCCTCTTTTTACTATTTTTCGATCTTTTTTTTTTTTTTTATACTTGCCACGTCATCTTTCGTCCGCCGTCTGCTTACCTGTAGCAGAACTCTATTGTGATAGGTCCCTTGGTACGAAAGGAAGCTTTGAGAATTGCTTAGTGGTAGGATTGCACACGTAGTAACGACGACTTTTGTCTTGTAGAAAATAAAAATAAAATACAAAAAAAAAAATGAAAAATAAAATTTTGTGAGAGATAAAACTAACATAAGAACTTTAAAAGAAATAGTTTACAGAATTGAGCCTGGCATTATCCAATAGCTCTGATACAATGTAGAAAATATAATTAAATAGAATAAATCACTGAGGATACGATCTATAGACTAGATTAAAATATTTTGGTATTATATATGATCATAATATTAAGTCATTGAATACGTATAGATGAGTGACTTCGCTAAAAAGAAAATGACTACTATTGGATAAGTGTTGTGACGCCCCCAAATTCCGCTTGAGATTGAACGGACATTTGAAGCGTCGAGACATGCAACACAAGATTACCTGCCCCCGTTCATGACATATAAGATACAATGTTCCTATCATGCATCTAGCATTATGCAATATTCGCAGCGGATAATTTTTTTCTTTAGCAATACTATGCACCAAACTAAAATATCCAAAATACTTGAAACATATATCATACATAAAGGCATATTAAATAGCCGTGATCACCATACTAGTCTAAAATGGTTGTGATCAAAAGAATACTTGAGATACAACTCCAAAAGTACAAGTATTAACCTAAGTTAAATACTATACCATCATCAACATCGCACCGTGGCCTAGTCGACCGTATTCAGTTGGTCAAATTCCAAATCTCCTTTGGGTCCTGTAACAAGATCTACCATTCGGGGGGAATGGTAGTTGGAACTACCACAGTGAGATTTGATTACAAATCTCAATAAGTTAACATAAAACTCACACACAGGTTAAAAATGCATGCATGGCAGTAAAAGCATAAATGCATAATTATAGTCATACATAAACATAGTATAACTTGACATATAGCATGATTTAACCAGAACTTAAACGTAAACTGAACTTGACTTAACATGGCATAAACTTAAGCTTAAAACATAACATGAACAAACAACATAACATGAACGTGAAACATAACATGGACATGAACATAACATAACATGAACGTGAGCTTGAACATATCATAAACGTGAACATAACATGATGTGAACATGAACTTGGAACATAACATGTACGTGAGCATAACATAACATGGACTTGATCTAAAACTTGACTTATCATGTATTTGATCTGAAACTGTACTTAACATAAACTTGGAATATTATTCAATTGTCTTGATTAATAACGTGCATTAATACGTACTCCACAGTTGTTGTGGCCCCACGTATTCAAGTAACATAAAACATAATACGTACTCCACAGTTGTTGTGGCCCCACGTATTCTACATGTCACAATTGCTGTGTCTCATGT